>OY757543.1:23103128-23115985 GCA_963584105.1 Alviniconcha strummeri | reverse complement strand
TCACTTTTATGCGTAGCATATATATGTCAGTTACTGACAGACTCGCATGTTCCTCCTGCACGCATCGATTTGATACAGTCGTCCTTTAAAGTGTATGTGTGTGTGTGTGTGTGTGTGTGTGTGTGTGTGTGTGTGTGTGTGTGTGTGTGTGTGTGAGAGAGAGAGAGAGAGAGAGAGAGAGAGAGAGAGAGAGAGAGAGAGGCAAAAGACGCAAAGGTTTATTTGACTGGCCTGTGGCCTTCACAAAGGTTATACTAATAGTTGCAAACTGTAGTTTAGCAAAGTGTTCAGAGGAACATGTAAATCATAAGAAATAGCAATCACACGTATATCCAGAATCTTTACAGTATTCCGGCCGTCGGACCTGACTGACCTGAAAACAGCAACAACAACAATAGCACCTAACAGGGTTGAAGGTGTTTGAACATTTCAAGCATGCAGTGCGATTGTTGAATAACTTCCAATCTCGATTGTGCAACTTGTTTACTCAGCCTATAAACGACGACTGTTTGTCGAAGGGGGCTTGTATACATTACTCCCTCCTTTAACTTCTGCTGTGGGGTCTGTGTCAAAAATTGGCAGACCGCCTGTCAGGGTGAAGGGTACGAGATTGCGAACCTTGTCGTGGTGAAGGGTATAAGATAGCGAACCATGTCGTGGTGAAGGGTATAAGATAGCGAACCTTGTCACGGTGAAAGGTATAAGATAGTGAACCTTGTCATGGTGAAAGGTATAAGATAGCGAACCTTGTCGTGGTGAAGGGTATGAGATGGCAAACCTTGTCAGAGTGAAGGGTATAAGAAAGCGAACCTTGTCATGGTGAAGGGTATAAGATGGCAAACCTTGTCAGAGTGAAGGAAATAAGATAGTGAACCTTGCCAGGGTGAAATAAATAAGATGGCGAACCTTGTCCGAGTGAAGGAGATAAAACTGCGAATCTTGTCAGAATGAAGGGTATAAGATGATGGACCTTGTCGGAGTAAAGGAGATAAGATGGGGTACCATGTCAGAGTGAAGGGTATGAGATGGCAAACCATGTCAGAGCAAAGGGTGTAAGATGGCGAACCACGTCAGAGTGATGGGGGTAAACCATCTCAGAATGAAGGGGGTAAGATGGCATACCTTGTCAGAGTCAACGGTATAAGATGGCGAACCATGTCAGAGTGAAATGGGTAAGATGGAGAACCATGTCAGAGTGAAGGGGGTAATATGGCGAACCTTGTCACGATGAAGGGGGTAAGATGGCAGACCTTGTCATGATGAGGGGTATAAGTTGACAGACCATGTCATAGTGAAGGAGAGTCTGGACCGCTGGTCCGCTTGACTGTGGGCAATGCCCCGTGGTGACTGCTGTTTGGACCACTGGTCCACACGGCTGTGGACGGTGCCCCGTGGTGACTGCTGTTTGGACCACTGGTCCACGTGGCTGGTGCCCGGCAGTGTCCCGTGGTGACTGCTGTTTGGACCACTGGTCCACGTGGCTGGTGCCCGGCAGTTTCCCGTGGTGATTGCTGTTTGGACCACTGGTCCACGTGGCTGGTGCCCGGCAGTGTCCCGTGGTGACTACTGTTTGGACCACAATTTGTCTGGCTCTCACAGTCATTGCTGCACTGATATCCAGACAAGTATGGTAGCCAGGGCGTACGGGCCTCAGAACGTCTGCACCGGCCAACCAACCAACCAACCAACCGGTCAACCGGTCAACCAACCAGCCAGTCCAACCAACCAACCAACCGACCAACGAAAGCTCAGCAAACAGAACACAGAAGACTGAAGAAAACAGATAGATATTTGGTTTTTAACGCCCGCCGGTCAACCATGACGATTGTATCTTGGCGAAACTGAAGTAGAGGCAGAAGAAAACGATGGTGGTAAAGAAGATACGATGGTGATGACGACGGCGACGACGACGACGAAGAAGAAGAAGAAGACGGTACTGGTGATGATGAAGACGAAGACAATGATAATAATAATGACGACGACGACGAAGAAGAAATAATTTTGCTTAATAATTTGTGGTCCGTGGGACGTGATGATGACGATGATGATGATGATGAAGACAAGGTGGAAAAAAGTGCCGGTTTGCTAGTGGTGGCGCGAGTGCTGTGTTAATTGTGCACGTGCGGCTGGAGTCTGACGGACGCAACAGTAGTGCCAGGGATCATCACCTCGACACTCGCTTCCTTCACCGTTGGTGGCCTCGCCGAGAAAGCCACACTCGCGGCGCTCGTGCCACATGCTGAGTATTACTTCTTTTTTCTTCTTTTTTTACTCGTTGCTTCCTTGCACTCATCCAGGTACGCTCCACTTTCAAGAAAAAAAAGAAAGAAAAGCGCAACAGTAGTACTAGAGATCATCACCTTGACACTCGCTTCTTTCACCGTTGATGACCTCGCCGAGAAAGCCGCCACACTTATACTCGTACCTCATGTTGAGTATTACTACTTCTCTCCCCCCCCTCCCTCCCTCTCTCTCTCTCTCTCTCTCTCTCTCTCTCTCTCTCTCTCTCACACACACACACACACACACACACACACACACACACACACACACACACACACACACACACACGCACACTATCTCTCTCTCTCTCTCTCTCTCTCTCTCTCTCTCTCTCTCTCTCCCTCTCCCCCTCTCTCTCTCATGTTGCTTCCTTGCACTCACCGAGGTACGTTCCACTTTCAACTGCTACCCCGCGTCCGCCGGAAGTTCGTGTCTGGGAAGAGTTATTAAAATCGGCTGTGTCAGTCTGGCAGTCTCTCAGTCTGGGAAGAGTTATTAAAATCGGCTGTGTCAGTCAGTCTGTCAGTCTGGAAAGAGTCAGCTGTGTCAGTCTGACAGTCAGTCTGTCAGTCTGGGAAGAATTATTAAATTAAGCTGTGTCAGTCTGTCAGTCAGTCTGTCAGTCTGGGAAGAGTTATTAAAATCGGCTGTGTCAGTCTGTCAGTCAGTCTCTCTGTCTGGGAAGAGTTAATCGGCTGTGTCAGTCTGTCAGGGAAGAGTTATGAAAATCGGCTGTGTCAGTCTGGGAAGAGTTCTGAAAAATCGGCTGTGTCAGTCTGTCAGGGAAGAGATATGAAAAATCGGCTGTGGGTCAGTCTCTCAGTCAGTCTGTCTGGGCGTTAACTCGGTTCCTGTGGCTGCCTGTGACGTACGTGCATGTCCGTAGGAGTTGTTTACGGCTTGGTTGGAATCGCCTGGAGAATCGCGACTCAGCGGCACGGCGTTGGGCGTCGTGCTTGAGTGGGAAAACACTGACTCCACACTGAGACGTCGGACGGAATAGGTCAGTACTGTCACAGACCGACCGGAGGCACTGACACGGATAGACTGACAGGTACTGGCACTGACAGGCACTGTCACAGACTGACAGGCACTGACACCGACAGGCACAGACAGACTGACAGGCACTGACACAAGCACAGACTGACAGGCACTATCACAGACAAACAGGCACTGTGACACAGACAGTGATAGACAGACCAACAGACTGACAGGCACTATCACAGACAAACAGGCACTGTGACACAGACAGTGATAGACAGACCAACAGACTGACAGGCACTATCACAGACAAACAGGCACTGTGACACAGACAGTGATAGACAGACCAACAGACTGACAGGCACTATCACAGACAAACAGGCACTGTGACACAGACAGTGATAGACAGACCAACAGACTGACAGGCACTATCACAGACAAACAGGCACTGTGACACAGACAGTGATAGACAGACCAACAGACTGACAGGCACTATCACAGACAAACAGGCACTGTGACACAGACAGTGATAGACAGACCAACAGACTGACAGGCACTATCACAGACAAACAGGCACTGTGACACAGACAGTGATAGACAGACCAACAGACTGACAGGCACTATCACAGACAAACAGGCACTGTGACACAGACAGTGATAGACAGACCAACAGACTGACAGGCACTATCACAGACAAACAGGCACTGTGACACAGACAGTGATAGACAGACCAACAGACTGACAGGCACTATCACAGACAAACAGGCACTGTGACACAGACAGTGATAGACAGACCAACAGACTGACAGGCACTATCACAGACAAACAGGCACTGTGACACAGACAGTGATAGACAGACCAACAGACTGACAGGCACTATCACAGACAAACAGGCACTGTGACACAGACAGTGATAGACAGACCAACAGACAGGCACTGTGACACAGACTGATAGACAAACAGACAGGCACTGTGACACAGACTGATAGACAGACCAACAGACTGACAGGCACTATCACAGACAAACAGGCACTGTGACACAGACTGATAGACAGACCAACAGACTGACAGGCACTGTGACACAGACTGATAGACAGACGAACGGACTGATAGGCACTGTGACACAGACTGACAGGCACTGTCACAGGCAGACTGACACAGAGAGACTGACAGGCACTGGTGACACAGACTGATAGACAGACTGACAGGAACTGACACAGACTGACAGGTCGGTACAGGCAGGCATTCGGTTCTTTATTAATTACATGTCACTGACCAGCCGTTCGTACACGATATTATTGCACGCGCACGGACGCACACATGCGTGAGCGCGCGCACGGCACACACACACACACACACACACACACACACACACACACACACACACACACACACACACACACACACACACACACACACACACACACACACACACCAATATTTAACCCGCCGTTTCAACCTAACGGGGTTTAAAAAGCAGTCCCAGATAAGATCACGTACAGATTTCAGGAACAAGCTGTGTATATAGTTAAAGTCGAGGTGGGCGTCCTGGGCTCCCCGTCAGTCCCTAATAGTCCTTAATAAGGTCTCTGTGGACGAAAAGCAACATTAGAAGAAGTTAGCTTGGGCCACTTTCAGAGGTCAGGAGCTGTGGGAAAGTCGAGGTGGCCGCCCTGGGCTCCCTAACAGTCCTTAATAATGATGGTCTCTGTGGACGTAAAGCAACATTAGAAGTTAGCCTGGGCCACTCGTTCAGAGGTCAGGAGCTGTGGGAAAGTGGCGGAGGTGGACCTCCTGGGCTTCCCGACGTGAAGCAACATTGGAAGAAGGACCCCTGCGGCGGTACGACAAAGTGTGAGCGGTGCAGCATCAGCAGGGGAGTGTGCACTGCATGAGCATCAGCAGCAAGGGGGCTTGCAGCCGCATCATAGTCAAGGGGCTTGCTTTCGGTGTCAGTGGACGGAGGGAGAGCTAGGTCTGGCGCAGCTCTCGTCGACCCCGCGGCGGCGAGCCCGGGCCTCAGTGTTTCAGTCCGGTGTCTGACGTGCACGCACGTACGTACGTCAAGCAGTCACGCCAGGCAAGTTCATCGCAGCGGCCAGCACCACTTTGATGTGCTGATGCGCGCCACCGCACTTTCAGGCAAAGCAGCCTTCCCGGCTCCGTCCGTCTTCACGCAGGCTGCATGCAGCCACGCGCAGTGAAGTGCACATTTCACTGCAACATCGGAGAAGTAGGAAAAATGACGGAGCAGTCATATCAGTCGCTGCCCGCTTCCCCCCCCCCCCTCTCTCTCTCTCTCCCTCCCTTCCCCCTTCCCTCTTGCCCCTTCCCCTCCGCCCATGCGTCTCTCCACCCCCGCTAGACCCGGCCCGATCAGCACCACTTCCCATTTCCTGTTTTCTGTTGGCGAGTAGAGAAATGAGAGTTGGCCGCCTCCACATACTCCTCCAGCCCATTATCATCCCGCATCTCTTTTTCACATCTACCCAACTTCCTGATTTCCTCCTCCCACGAGCCTCGTGGCCTGCCTCCTCTTCACCTTTCGGTTGAAAGCTAAAATGTGGGTGGCTTAAAAAACAAACCCGGCAGCAACAACAACAAAAACCAAACAAACACCCCCCCAACACCCCCCCCCCCCAAAACAAAAACAAAAAAACAAACAAAACAAAACAAAACAAAACAATAACGACAAAAACAAAAAAACAAAAAAATGGGTGGGGGGGGGGGGGGGGGGGGATTGAACTTGTTCAGTTGTTGGGATGTGTGGGAGGGGTACACAGAGACAAAAGCCGGACAGAGGGGCGGCGGGGTGAGGCGGAAGGGGGTTGGGGGTGAAGGGAAGTGGGGGGGTGGGGGTGGGGGGGCAGAGTAGGAGGGAGGCGAGAAAGACATTAATCCATGGGCCATTTTACAACTGAGGTGCACGTGGAACTGAACTGATTGATGAAAAGGAGCAGCCACCAGAAGAGAGAGGGAGAGGGAGAGAGACGCAACGCAAGACGCGAAAGTTCATTTGATTGGCCTGTGGCCTTCACAAAGGTTAAACGAATGGTTGCAAACTGTACTTTAATTAGCAAAGTCTTCAGAAGAGCATGTAAATCATATGAAATAGCAATCATACGTATATCCAGAATTGTCATAGTATGTAGATGAATATATATATATACAAACTAACTTGAGTGGTAACATGAAGTGTACAAACGTAGCTATACAGTAGCGTCAGCATTCATTTAATAGCAATTTCTATTCGTTTGAAAGCAAGTACACACACACACACACACACACACACACACACACACACACACACACACACACACACACACACACACACACACACACTCACACACCACACACACCACACACACACACACACACACACACACACACACACACACACACACAGAGAGAGAGAGAGAGAGAGAGAGAGAGAGAGAGAGAGAGAGAGATAACTCGAACTCGAAAACATTCTTTTTACAAGAATTGTAGTTTAGGTTCATTCAAAAACCTAACAACTAGTCCTTGCTAAGTGCGTATGTATGTGTGAGCGTGTGCGTGTGAGTGCGTACACGTGCGAGTGTGTGTGTGTGTGTGTGTGTGTGTGTGTGTGTGTGTGTGTGTGTGTGTGTGTGTGTGTGTGTGTGTATGTGTTTGTGTGTGTGTGTGTGTGTGTACGCGCGCGCGCGCGCGCGCCAGAGAGAGAGAGAGAGAGAGAGAGAGAGAGAGAGAGAGAGAGAGAGAGAGAGAGAGAACAGTTGGAATGGGGGATGGGGCAGGTGGAGCGGGGTCTCATGGGGAAGAATGTGGTGAATGGTTGTGAATTACTGCTAGTAGATCCGTATCTTCGACTGATCAAACCGAGAAAGAGAGATGAAGTTGACGAGTCAAGAACTGACATGGCACAGCGACGGCCAGGGTCGTGGGTCAAAGTCAAGGTCAAGGCCCACGAGCTTGTGGTCATTAAAGCACTGTCCAGGACCCGGATAGCGGCAAGCCGGCGACCGGGCTGGATTTTATAGTGTCTACGGGTTCAAAATCTCTGCTTTGCTTTGGCCGTTTCCGGTTTCACAAATGACATATTATACGACTTGGTCTTCACTAACGTGACATCGCCGGCTGCTTCAGTCTGAAACAGCAAACTGGCTGACTCACGTGGGTGCTGTTGGCCTCAGCGGAAGCGGAAGTGATTAGCCGGTGGCCACAGTGTAAATGGCATGGACCTATAGTATATATATAGGTCCATTGTAAGTGGAAGTTATCATAGTTCAGGAGCTGTGTGAGAGTCGAGGTGGCCGTCCTGGGTTGTCCGTCCTAACGAGCCTTCTGGTTTCCGTGGACGTAAAGAATTATTGAACCGTGCTTCAGCATTGGTCACAACTTGTCCCTGATATGTCAAGTGACATCTGAGGACATTAAGCATCAATTCATCAATGGAAGCTATTATACCGGAGCACTTCACTTGCGCGCCTGACCACAAGTTGGACGTATCATCATGACTTGATAAGCGCGCCTTTGAACTTTGCAAATACGCGTCCGGAATTGAATTAAAAGAACTCCAAAGCACACCCTACTCGTCAGGTACTGAGACGTTAGTTAGTTAGTAATTGAATTTTAACGTCCTGTCAACCGCACAGGGTACCTCTCTGTACTGATGCTGTGTGTGCTTTGTGTGTGTACCTCCCTGTACTGACGCTGTGTGTGGTTTCTGTGTGTGTGCCTCCCTGTACTGACGCTGTGTGTGGTTTCTGTGTGTGTGCCTCCCCTGTACTGACGCTGTGTGTGGTTTGTGTGTCTGCATCCCTGTACTGACGCTATGTGTGCTTTGTGTGTGTACCTCCCTGTACTGACGCTGTGTGTGCAGTTTGTGTGTGTACCTCCCTGTACTGACGCTGTGTGTGGTTTGTGTGTGTACCTCCCTGTACTGACGCTGTGTGTGGTTTGTGTGTGTACCTCCCTGTACTGACGCTGTGTGTGGTTTGTGTGTGTGTACCTCCCTGTACTGACGCTGTGTGTGGTTTGTGTACCTCCCTGTACTGACGCTGTGTGTGGTTTGTGTGTGTACCTCCCTGTACTGTCGCTGTGTGTGGTTTGTGTGTGTACCTCCCTGTACTGACGCTGTGTGTGGTTTGTGTGTGTACCTCCCTGTACTGACGCTGTGTGTGGTTTGTGTGTGTGCATCCTTGTACTGACGCTGTGTGTGGTTTGTGTGTGTGCATCCCTGTACTGACGCTGTGTGTGGTTTGTGTGTGTGCATCCCTGTACTGACGCTGTGTGTGGTTTCTGTGTGTGTGCCTCCCTGTACTGATGCTGTGTGTGTACATCCCTGCACTGATGCTGTGTGTGCTTTGTGTGTGTACCTCCCTGTACTGACGCTGTGTGTGGTTTCTGTGTGTGTGCCTCCCCTGTACTGACGCTGTGTGTGGTTTGTGTGTGTGCCTCCCCTGTACTGACGCTGTGTGTGGTTTCTGTGTGTGTGCCTCCCCTTGTACTGATGCTGTGCTTTGTGTCTGTACCTCCCTGTACTGATGCTGTGTGTGGTTTGTGTGTGTACCTCCCTGTACTGATGCTGTGTGTGGTTTGTGTGTGTGCCTCCCTGTACTGACGCTGTGTGTGGTTTGTGTGTGTGCCTCCCCTTGTACCGATGCTGTGCTTTGTGTCTGTACCTCCCTGTACTGATTCTGTGTGTGGTTTGTGTGTGTGCCTCCCTGTACTGACGCTGTGTGGTTTGTGTGTGTGCCTCCCTGTACTGACGCTGTGTTTGGTTTGTGTCTGTACCTCCCAGTACTGATGCTGTGTGTGATTTGTGTGTCTCCCTGCAGTGGTGCTATGTGTGTGTGTGTGTGCTTTGTGTCAGTGTGTACCTCCCTGACTGACGCTGTCTGTGCTTTGTGTGTATGCTTTGTTAGTGTGTGTGTCTCCCCCTGTACTGATGCTGTGTGTGCTTTGTGTGTGTGTCCCTGTACTGATGCTGTGTGTGCTTTGTGTGTGTGTCCCTGTACTGATGCTGTGTGTGCTTTGTGTGTGCTTTGAGTGTGTGGCTCCCATGTACTGATGCTGTGTGTGCTTTGTGTGTTTGTCTTCCTGTATTGATGCGGTGTGTGCTTTGTGTCTGGTTCTTCCTGTAGTGATGCTGTGTGTGTGCGCGCACTTTGTGTGTTTGCCTTCCTGTACTGATGCTGTGTGTGCTTTGTGTCTGTGTCTTCCTATAGTGATGCTGTGTGTGCTTTGTGTGTATGCCTCTCCTGTACTGATGTTGTGTGTACTTTGTGTGTATGTCTCCCCTGTATTTATGCTGTGTGTGTGCTTTGTGTTTATGTCTCCCCTGTTCTGATGTTGTGTGTGTGCCTCCCCTGTACTGATGCTGTATGTGCTTTGTGTGGCTCCCCTGTACTGGTGCTGTGTGTGTGTCTCCCTGTAGTGATGATGTGTGTGCTTTGTGTGCCTTCCTGTACTGATGCTGTGTGTGTGCTTTGTGTGTATGCCTCCCCTGTACTGATGCTGTGTTTGCTTTGTGTGCGTGCGTCCCCTGTATTAGTGCTATGTATGCTTTGTGTCTGTGTCTTCCTGTAGCGATGCTGTGTTTGCTTTGTGTGCGTGCGTCCCCTGTATTAGTGCTATGTATGCTTTGTGTCTGCGTCTTCTGTAGCGATGATGTGTGTGCTTTGTGTGTATGCCTCCCCTGTACTGATGTTGTGTGTACTTTGTGTCAGTGTGTGTGTGTGTGTGTGTGTGAGAGAGAGAGAGAGAGAGAGAGAGAGAGAGAGAGAGAGAGAGGAGAGAGAGAGAGAGAGAGAGAGAGAGAGAGAGTGTGTATAAACATGCATATATATGTTGTATATGTGTGTGTGTGTGTGTGTGTGTGCGTGCGTGCGTGCGTGCGTGCGTGTGTGTGTGTGTGTGTGTTGTGTGTGTGTGTGTGTGTTGTGTGTGTGTGTGTTTGTGTGTGTGTGTGTGTGTGTTTGTGTGTGTTTGTGCGTGTGTGTGTGTGTGTGTGTGTGTGTGTGTGTGTGTGTGTGTGTGTGTGTGTGTGTGTGTGCGCGCGCGTTCGTGTTGTGTGCGTTGAAATGACAAAATATGTGCATTTAAAGAACGTGTAAGCGCTTAGTATCATTGGCGGGAGCTGCCGCAAATATCATTTTGTCGCGACAAACAAGTGTTTGTCACGATAAACATGTGTTTGTCACGACAAACACGTTTTTTTTTTTTTGTCGTGACAAAAGTATGCTTGTCGTGACAACACCTTTGTTGCGACAAAATTATGTTTGTCGCGACAAAACGTTTGTCCCGACAAACACGTGTTTGTCGCGACAAAAGTATGCAACATAATTTTGACGTGTTTTGTCACAAGAAACACGTGGTTTGTCGCAGCAAAACGCTTGTCGTGACAACACCTTTGTTGCGACAAAATTATGTGTTTGTCGCGACAAAAGTATGCAACCTAATTTTGACGTGTTTTGTCACAAGAAACACGTGTTTGTCGCAGCAAAACGCTTGTCGCGACAAAAGCGACACTTGTGGCAGCTCCCGCCCATGGTAGTTCACCTGCCCCTTTGCACAACGCCTCCTTGTTCAGCAAGTCCGTGCCAGGTCGTAACTACCGTTCTTACTGAGATTGATTACTTTGGCATGTCCTCTGCTGTCCTGTCTTGCTTGGCAGGTCCATGCCAAAGTGTTGCTTAGATTGCTTACTTTGGCATGTTCTCTGCTGTCCTGTCTTGCTTGCAGGTCCATGCCAAAGTGTTGCCGTTCTGAGATTGCTTAACTTCGCACAGTTCCACTTGCTGAGCAAGTGTACGCTAATTAGGTCTGTATTGCCATTCACTGCCATGTGACATGAAAGCGACAAATAAAGTGAGAAATTTGAAAGAAAATATGAAACAAAAGCCTTTTTGTCTTCCTTTTTCGCACTGGCGTGTCGGTGTGAAAGGATTTTCATCAAAACGCATAGCATTGAAAGTAGAGGTGTTAAAGGACCGGAAAATATACTCTATGCAGGCGCGTCCCTGCATCTTTCAGCCCGAAATGTTACAGGCTGGGGCAGAGAAGGGGTTAAACTGCTCACTTTGACCTTTCATAGTTCAGGAGCTGTGTGAGAGTCGAGGTGGACGTCCTGGGCTGTCCGTCCTAACGAGCCTTCTGGTTTCCGTGGACGTAGAGATTTATTGAACCGTGCTTCGGCATTGGTCACAGCTTGTCCCTAATATGTCAACTGACATCTGAGGACATTAAGCAACACTTCACCGCCTTTGACCTTTCCTCTGCACGTGACAGCCGAGGTCCTAGCTGCCATTGGTTGTTGTGGACTTTCAGTTGGTGGAGCCGTCGGAGCCGCTGAAGGTGGAAAGATCCGAGACAGCAACCGCACCACGCTGATCTCCCAGCTGAAGGCGATGGGTCTGGCACCTCTGGACCTGGGCATCGCTCCGGACAGGTACGTAAGGGCGGGGTGGCCCAGCGGGCGCGACAGAGGGGGTAATATATTCCCGTGTCCTGGGTCACTCACTGGCCGGGAGAAGGCAAGCGACGCGGGCACAGTAAGGCACGCGCAGAACAGAACACACACGAACATACACGCGCACACACGCAGGCACTCAACTCAATACACACACACGGACGCACGCACGCGCGCACGCACGCACCCACACCCACACATACACACACACACACACACACACATTTTCTCTCTCTGTGTGTCTCTCTCACACACACACGCACACACACTTAAACGTACGCACGCACGCACGTGCATGCATACAATTAATATAGAAATGGGTGGACAAAAATAGGAAGGCGATCACAGTAACACACACAACAACAACAAACAAAACGCAACTCCCACAGTATTTTCATGAAATAAATGTTTTGTGTGTGTGTCCCTTTGCTTTCTGTCTTCCAGCCCTGATGCTTTGCTTCAGATGTTGAGAAAAGCCGTCGAGAGAGCCGACATCATTGTGACGTCAGGAGGGGTTTCCATGGGAGACAAAGTGAGTTGAAATAATCGTCGTGTGGCATCTCCACTGCATGTTGTGGTGCATGTAGCGCACGACGACCTGTTGGTGACGTCAGAAGGGGCTTTGATGGGAGATAAAGGAAGTTGAAATGATCATATTCTGTAGCGTCCCCATCGCAGGGGGTTCTGCATGTAGCATACTCTCCTGTACCTGCCCCCTACCCCTCTCTCTCTCTTCGTCTCTTTCTCTTTATCTCACTCTACCCCTCCACCCCACTCTCTCTCTCTTTCTCGCACACACACACACACACACGCACACACACACATACACACACACACACGCACGCACGCACGCCCGTGCATGTACGCACACACACAGACACACACACACTCTCACACACACACAAACACACACACACACGCACTCCACCCTTTCCTACCTCCCTGCTCTTCCCACAACTCTTTTTTTTTTCTTTTTTTTTTTCCAGTCACTGAAAAGTGAAACGTATATATTATGAAAGGTTACGAGATAAGTTTCAGCGACTTTTGTTCCTTTTAGTTTTTCTTTCCTTTTTTTTCTTCTTCTGTCCTTTCTTTCTTTTCTTCTTTTTTTTTAAATACCGAATATCAGGCGATGTCTGCT
>OY757543.1:23099124-23102928 GCA_963584105.1 Alviniconcha strummeri | reverse complement strand
ACCATGGCCAATATGTTATGTAGAGCAAAAAGCCCCATTCCTCGTGTTTATCTTCTAAACGGTGACGACATTGAAAAAAATCGGCATGTGCGCGGCGCAGATAGAACTATCCGACCGCCTAAACGCGTCTGAGGTTACAGACTTGTGTTTTCTATATTTAAGCAGCAGCAAAAAAAAAAAAAAAAAAAAAAAAGGCCGTATAGAAATGGCGGCTCTGGTGCTACCGTTACCAAGAGAGGCGACTACTGAGGAGAAAACACTCGTACAGACCGACGCTGTCCCATATGTACCATTGAAAACTAAAGATTATTCAACAAAACAGTTTGATCGTAATTATTCAACTGACACAGACTGCGAAGAGGGGACAGGAACATCTCGAACAGGAAGGGGGTCATTGGGTTACTGACGTCTGATACTGTCTTACTGAACTCTGACGCTTTGAAACTGACAAGGCTGGTGTCATGCGGTGTCCAGTCGGTTTCGGATTTTCGACGCCTCGCGCGTTACTTTCTTGGCAAAACAATGGAATTTCCCGATCTAAAAATAAACACAAGAAAATACAGCGATTCTGGAGCATTTTGACGGCTCGTGCAGAGCCAGACTTGGGGAGTCTAGACAATCGGAACGGGGTATCGGACTTTAACTGTATTTGCTTATCATACATATGGGTCCATCTCTCTTTTAAACCTCTTTCTCTCTGTCTTTCTGTTTCTGTCGCTCTCTGTCTCTCTGTCTGTCTGTCTGTCTGTCTGTCTGTCTGTCTGTCTGTCTGTCTGTCTGTCTGTCTGTCTGTCTGTCTGTCTGTCTGTCTGTCTCTCTATCTGTCTGCATTGCCTTCCCGGATCCATGTACATGTAAACTGATCCCTTCACCAAGACGACCCCCCACCCCCACCCCCACCCCCACCCCCCTCGTTTAAATACCACTTTTGTGTGACTTTCGAGGGTCGTCTATAGAGAGGATGTGCTCCATGGGCTGTGCCACTAGAATCAGAGAATATCAGTTGCGCTCGAAATCAGTCATTCTGGCAATTGCACAGTGTGTGTGTGTGTGTGTGTGTGGGGGGGGGGGGGGGGGGGGGGGGGGGGTAAGGGGAAAATCACTTTCATTTTTACCACTGTTGTTGTTGTTGTAAAATAAAACATTACGAGAACATCGCCCAGAAACTGTAGGCTTGTTGATGTTCGACCCCGCTTCATTGGAACTGTTGAATACATTCCTGTGTGAAAAGGAGAGTAAATCTGACACCGTGGACTGAATTGAATGGGGATGACAGCAGTGGATGCGGAAGTGATATTAAACCGGAAGAGGTGACATGGGACCGGAAGCGACACTGAACCGGAAATGGTCTGAGACCCAAAGCCGCGTTGTGTGAGCCCAGGTAATGGGTTCGTGGAGAGTTTGTCGATCCGGAGCGAGAGGGGGGTGGGGGGAGGGGGTGCGAGCTTTTTTGAAAGGTGCACTCCTGTACAAACTGGAGTCAGGAGAAGAGCTGGCTGAGAGATTCGATCTCAGCAGCAGCAGCAGCAGCAGCAGCAGTAGTAGTAGTAGTAGTAGTAGTAGTAGCAGCAGCAGCAGCAGCAACGGCAGCAACAACGGCAGCAGCAGTAGTAGTAGTAGCAGTAGCAGCAGCGTAGTAGTGGTAGTGTAGGAGAAGTAGCAGCAGCAGCAGCAGCAACGGCAGCAACAACGGCAGCAGCAGTAGTAGTAGTAGCAGTAGCAGCAGCGTAGTAGTGGTAGCGGTAGGAGAAGTAGCAGCAGCAGCAGCAGCAACGGCAGCAACAACGGCAGCAGCAGTAGTAGTAGTAGCAGTAGCAGCAGCGTAGTAGTGGTAGTGGTAGGAGTAGTAGCAGCAGCAGCAGTAGTTGTAGTAATAGTAGCAGCAGCAACAGCAATAGTAGCAGTAGTGGAAGTAGCAACAGTAATAGTAGTAGGAGTAGGAGCAGTATTGGCAGCAGCAGTATTTGTTGTCTTACTAGTAGCAGTAGTAATAGTAGTACCAGCAGCAGCAGCAGTAGTAGTGGCAGTAGTAACTTAATACGCAGACAGCGACGTCGGTTATAAATAAATATCAGAACGAAACACACACACACAAGAAAGAAGAAGAAGAAGAAAAAGAAAAAAGAAAAAAAGAAAAAAAAAGAAGAAGAAGAAAAAAACTGAAGCGAAAGTCTGATTTACAATTCAAAACTACGTAATCAACATCCACGCACATAAAAGGTTCAAAACAATGCTATTTATTCAGACAAAACACAACGTGCGAATTTTCGGGGTAATCCCCTTGATCAAGCTGCAAAGCTATTGTGTTTTGTCCTAACAGATAGCTTTCTTTTTTTGAACCTTTTATGAGTTTGGATCTTGTTTTAGAACGCCGCGCTAGCAGTCATTCTTAGTTTCAGGTTGTTGTTGGGGTTTTGCTGTTGTTGTTGTTGTTGTTGTTGTTGTTGCTGCTGTTGTTGTTGTCTTTACATAATCAGCAGTTAGCAACCTGTAAATACAAGGCCAAAACACAATCCTTCAAATCACAAGCAGACGTCAACTTCGCTGTCGTGATGAACGCTTTCTGTACAGTTTCCTACTGAAAAACAGAAACAAGCAAATACCCAAAACCGGCGAGTGACCGATTGGTTCGACTGATTGGTTATTGGTTGGCACCGATAAATTCTGGAGACAGAGAGAAAAATCGATTATTTTAGATCTATAGCCGGGTTACTTTCTTTCTGGCTTGTTCACTGTAGTCCTCAGCATCGTTATTATGATTTATCAGGACAAATTTTCTCCCCAAGGTAAAGATGGGCTTGATCAAAGAGAAACAACTCGTCCTTGAAAAGCAGTGTAATTATAGACCGTTGTAAAGAGTTCATTTTTGTCGTCGGTTCTTTCCCTTTGGTCAAGTGAACCGCGTCAACTGGAGGAAACTGTCGTTTGGATGAATGTTGCCTCTCTACCAACAAGAAAGTCACTGTCTTCTGATAAATTCAGAAAAATCTCTGTCTGTGAGTCTGTGTGGGTCTGTGTCAACGCCGTGAATGATCTGGCCCTCGACCCTGTGAACCTGTTGAGATGATACAATCCAAACACGTAAAAGGTTCAAAAGAACGCTTATTTATTATTGGGGGGGGCGGGGATAGCTCAGTGGTTAGAGCGCCGGACTCGTGATTGAAAGGTCGCGGGTTCGAATCCCTGCTGGAAC
Source organism: Alviniconcha strummeri (assembly GCA_963584105.1). Classification (NCBI taxonomy): domain Eukaryota; kingdom Metazoa; phylum Mollusca; class Gastropoda; family Provannidae; genus Alviniconcha; species Alviniconcha strummeri. The sequence continues at coordinate 23,099,735 of OY757543.1, read as the reverse complement.
GGCGGGAGAATTTTCTTCTCCAGGGTCGACTTTCTGTGCTGACTCTTATTTCGGTACCCGTTCCACCCCGTGTTACCACAGTAGCACGTAAAAAGTCCCGGTCATTCTGCCAAAGTGCAGGTGGCAGGTTACAGCTAAACACGCATACACCTTACGTATGTGGCTTTTATTGAACCGTGCTTCGGCATTGGTCACAACTTGTCCCTAATATGTCAAATGACATCTGAGGACATTAAGCATCAACTCATCATCATCTTATTTATTAGGACACAGACACACAATTTGCAAATTTTCGGGGTAATCCCTTTTGTCAAGCTATAAAACAAACAACAGTTAAACGGTTAAAAAACGATGGGGGAAAAAAATGAGATGAGACGCGTAATAACTTATCCTTTTTTGGCTGGGCTCTTGTTTTCTTGTCCAGTGCTCGGAAGACTCATCTCTGTTGAGATGAAACTCGATGTGACAGTTCCTTGGGACACGACAGTCCTATGTGCCTGTAGTATGGGTAACGCCTCTTTCGCTAATGAACACAACAACGCTAAAGATTACTCAAGCAGAAGGGGTCGCTGTGTGAAGTAAATGGAGGGCGATATAAACTTCACTGCCGC
>OY757543.1:23061624-23096624 GCA_963584105.1 Alviniconcha strummeri | reverse complement strand
TCTGCCTGATCATCAGCCTTATATCCCCAGCCTTGGTAAAGGGGATCTGCCTGATCAGCAGTTTTATATCCTCTGCCTTGGTAAAGAGTTGTCTGATCATCAGCCTTATGCCCTGCCTTGGTAAAGGGATTTGTCTGATCATCAGCCTTATATCCCCAGCCTTGGTAAAGGGGATTTGCATGATCATCAGTCTTATATCCCCTGCCTTAGTAAAGGAGGTCTGCCTGATCATCAGTCTTGTGCCCTGCCTTGGTAAAAAGGGTCGAGCCGAAGACGCAATTTTTTGTCTCAAAATGCGAAAAAATTGCAGATGATATTTTGCACCTGGTGATATTATTAATGAATTCAGATTTATTTCGGGTATCATAAACTTATTCTGGACTTATTTCCATTCACTGGTATTCTAAATTGATTCAGGATTTATTTCAGGTATTACAAACTAATTATCGACTTATTTCCATTCACTGGTATTCTAAATTCATTCAGGATTTATTTCGGGTATTACAAACTAATTCTCGACTTATTTCCATTCGCTGGTATTCTAAGTTAACTCAGGATTTATTTCGGGTATTATAAACTAATTCTGGACTTGGTTTCCATTCGTTGGTATTCTAAACTAATTCCGGACCTAACTTAGGGCGTTCATCGTCTCAAAACTTGGGTAAAATCCAAGGAGACGGTCGGAAATTCCTTGACCGTTTTAAAAGTTATTTTGCGTCACAAATATGATCACAGTCATTCAGCGAGTCATGTTTCGAGTAGGCGTCACTGATTGCAAATGGCGAAGCCAACGAAGTGCTGCTAGGTAAGCGGCCTCGTTAACAAGCTACCACGGAAAATTTACGGGGGGGAAAAAAAGAAGAAGAAAAATGCAGTCTGAGAACGTTAAGTCGCGAGTACGATTGCCTTGCCAACTTCGGCACTAAGGAAGCGTTCACGTTGTTACTGGGAAACTAGGTCAAACGTCAAAGGGCAACATGATGCGCCGACTCGAAACAATCAAAGACAAAAATATATGATAAAACTCACCTTTTGTTGCGGATTTTGGCTGTAATCAGTAGATATGTACATCATTTAATGATTGTGATCATATTTGTGACCAAAATAACTTTTAAAACGGTCCAGGAATTTTCGACTGTCTCTTTGGATTTTACCAAAACTTGTTCCGTCCAAAATGTTATTAGCTGTTTCTTCTTGTTGTTTGTTTGTTTGTAACATTTGTTTGTTGTTGTTGTTGTTCCAATGATTGTATCTGTAAAATGCTTTGCTGGTTACATTTTTTTTAAATTTCACTATCCGCTTGCGATAGTAACGGCTAGCAGGACCCGACGAGTCCGAAACACCGTCAGTTGATTTCCGCGGTCTCATTGGCTCTTGTTCCTCGGGCGACTGACGCGAGCACGGACATCCCGTGCCCGATATCAAAGCGGCGGTGCGTGCAACACAGAGGAGCTGGGGCACTTGTGGTGTACACCAAGAGTGCCCCAGCTCCTCTGTGTTGTTCCAGTCCTGTCATCCATCGCTATCCAAACTATGCTTGGAAAATTAAAAACAAAACAAATCTCTGAAACAAGGATGACTACTAACGTTCTAAAACAAAATCATCCAAACACACAAACTGTTAAAAAGTATGCTAATTTAATACGACACCACACAACATGTGAATTCTCGGGTTAAGTGCCTTTGTCAAGCGACACAACAACACTTAAACAACAGTTAAACGATGGGAAATGAAATGTAGGCAACTTGTGTTTGTGGCTGTGGTGTCTTTCGTGTCCAGTGAATGAAAGAATGTCACAGTGTATGAAAGAAAAAATATTCTGTCAGACGCTGAACACGAAAGTAAATAGCCTACATTTCATTTTTCACCGTTTGACTGTTTTTAAGTGTTGTTCTGTCGCTTGACAAAGGGGCGTACCCCGAAAATATGCCGCATGTTGTGTGGTGTCGTATGAAATAAGCGTTCATTTTAACGTTTCGTGTGTTTGGATTTAGAAAATTTATATAAAATCAACCGTGGAAAAAGGACAGCCGATGGGGGACTCGAACCCTCGTCCGTCTGCTTGCCAGCGGAATCAGACCCTTACCGTAAGGTTAACCCTTTCCGTACCCGTGTGACATCACGTTCATGAAGGACTTCCCCCATCTGCTAGAAAGACACCCTGCTACTTACTGTTCATACACGCTCATGAGAAGTAAGGGTGTAGAGAATAAACGTTTCTGGTTTTGATTTAACCTGTGCGTAGAGACTGTTCTTGCTAGGATTTGCATCACTTGTTTAGCTGGGAAAAGGTTAAACAGCGAAGTCCAGATCGAGGCGGAAGCCTCTTACAGCCTGGGGCGGTGAAATTAGGCCATGACAGTACTTACCTCTCAAGCCACAAAGAGTATGGTTAATCGGATCCCATCCCGATGTTCATCTTCCCCAGCCCCTGCAGCACATTTGCTTTGCAAAGTAGCCGGGATGGTCACGAGCAGCGCCGGTCACATTATAGATCCTATCAGCTTCAGTCAATGTATCTGTGTGAATGGAAAGCCTGTGCGATAGGTAGAGTTACTGTGTGTGTATTTTATGGCCTGCAACACATGTTCTTCTTCAATGTTGCTTTACGTCCGCACAAATACCGTGCATATAGGGACTATTTTTAGGCACGGTGTGCAATGTTGCTTTGCGTCCACATATATCGTATGTTGGGACTATTACGGGCGGACACAGTAACACGTGTCTTTGTGGGCCATCTCTTACAGAGGGAGAGAGAGAGAGAGAGAGAGAGAGAGAGAGAGAGAGAGAGAGAGAGAGAGAGAGAGAGAGAGAGAGAGAGAGAGAGAGAGAGAGAGAGAGCGCCCAATGCATCTGTGTCTGTAATTGGTCAAAAGGTCGTCGATTTATTATTTTATTTTTACGCCGCTAACCCAAACCTGCATTTCAATTTTCTAGGTTCCCATGCTGTCTACTTGTCTGTTAAGACTGGGAAGACTGGAGAAAAGAAGACAGACAGACAGGCAGATGCAGAGAGAAAGAAAAAAGAAAGAAAAGAAAAAAGCCAAATGTTAGCACGTGCTCTTGCTTATATAAGCAAGCTGAGCAACCAGTAATCCACCACATTATATACGCCAAAGCCGAAACAGACTGGGCCCACAGTTATCGCGATATTCTTTGAGTGTCCATCGATTCTAGGTGAAGGTCTTCTGTGAAGGTCATATCAGGACGAACTACATCTCGACTCTCCACAAGCAAGTCTGATTCACACCTCAAGGCTCATGACACCTTCTGTATGGAAATCGCATGTTTAACATACAAAAATCTGAAACAAGAATATGTTTGGATCTTGTATAATATACACACTCAATACGCCTGTTTTTTGGACGATCTCTGTGGACGTAAAGCAACACTGAACTTGAAGAAGAAGAGAGAAAAGTCACATCAAAAGGCCAGGATGACTGCGAGCCAGGACTTGGTGCTGCTGGACTTCTCGTAGCTGGATGGATTCTTGTTGCTTCGAGTTCTTCACAACAGTTCTCTCTGTGGACGCACGTTTTTGTGACTGCACTTGGTCTGGTTACAAGTACTGCACTTGGTCCAAGTATTGCACTTGGTCTGGTTATCAGTATTGCATTTGGTCTAAGTATTGCATTTGCTCTGGTTTTAAGTATTGCACTTGGTCTAAGTATTGCACTTGCTCTGGTTTTAAGTATTGCACTTGGTCTAAGTATTGCAATTGCTCTGGTTAAAAGTACTGCACTTGGTCCAAATATTGCACTTGCCCTGGTTAAAAGTCCTGCACTTGGTCTAAGTATTGCACTTGCTCTGGTCTAAGTATTGCACTTACTCTGGTTATAAGTACTGCACTTGGTCTAAGCATTGCATTTGCTCTGGTTAAAAGTACTGCACTTGCTCTGGTTAAAAGAACTGCCACTTGGTCTAAGTATTGCACTTGCTCTGGTTTGCAAGTACTGCACTTGCTCTGGTTAAAGTTACTGCACTTGGTCCAAGTATTGCACTTGCTCTGATTAAAAGTACTGCACTTGGTCCAAGTAGTGCACTTGCTCTGGTTATAAGTATTGCACTTGCTCTGGGTACAAGTAACAACACTGGAATTTCAACACACCCAGTCTGCTTGCAAATTGATCTAAGTGACCTGTGGTACAAAAAAAGTTTTAAAAAGGCCTGACAATGAATGGAGGTCTGAACCATCACTGTGACCTTGATCTTCAAAACAGCAAACCAATCTTTTCGCGCGGCACGACATTCTCGCTCATTGTAATGTACCACTGTACCAAGTAGTCATAGTAGTGACTGGATTTTAATGTCCTGTCAACCACACAGGGTCACCTCAGCACAGTCAAACTCAGGTCATAAGCAAATACACATTTCTAAACTCTTCTCATATATATATATCAACCGTCTGTCAGGTCAGTCTATAAAACCAATCACCTCGCAATACACAAATATCAAATACAAATTTTCAAAGTTAGTCCCTTCAATACCATGTAGCACATAAAGCTAGGACATTCTGGTATCCAAACGGTTGAGCGGTTCAAAAGATATCGTCCGGACAAAACGTGGACACCCGGACAAGCAGTTCAAATTATAGATATTTCCCTTGAATTTTGCTACACGGGATCAAAACACTTGAAAAAGTCTTAACAATATATTTTTATGTGAATGTTTTGACTGTACATAAAAATCGCAGATGTTCTCGACACATTATGCCTTTTGCAAGAAATCAGCATCAAGTTTTTTGTTATTGTTTTTTCATCTCTTGTGTTGCTTGAAAAAGGCCGCATATATTGACTGAGAAAAAAATTTAAACATTGTTTAGTTCCGTTCGAATTAAAAACCGTTCATTTGAACCTCGTGTGTGTTGTAACCAGTATACAGCTACTCAAACACGAGTATTTCAATGTAAAATCGAACAGAACTTTCACACACACACACACACACACACACACACACACACACACACACACACACACACACACACACACATACATACGTACAAATGAGAAAAACGACTAGTTCTGTTAAGAATATTTTATGAATGACATATTTTGTTTCATAACAGTCATATCAATTCAACCAGCTGCCAGGATTTGATGTTAAAAAAGTTGAAAAGCCTGACTATGATTGAAAAGAAGTGGGTAATATAATCATCATTTAAAAAAAAAAAAAAAGCAAGACATTATCATCATCATCATGCAACCATCAACGCAGCATGTCAACGTCATCAAAAAGGAAAAGAGCACTCGTGTGTCTCTGTGACGGCAAGCGACCACACCATTATCAATGTGTGAATAGTCGCTTCTCAAAGTTGCCGATCTGAGTGAAGTCATGATCAACTTTGTGTTGAACACACTACAAAGCACGTACAAAAGTTAAAATATCGACATTTCAAGTGCAGTCAGCGGCATGCAAGGCATCTATCACACACAGAGACACGCACACACACACACACACACACACACACACACACACACACACACACACACACGCGCATAGACACACACACACACACACACGCGCGCGTAGTAATAGTAGTAGTAAATTGTAGATCTGCATTGCAATTGAAGCCACACTGTAACATGTACATATTAACACGGAAGGAAGAGGGTACCATTCGAAACGTGTGCCTCTGCCACAACTTCTACACCGTTCGGCAACAAACGAACCCAATCCCACTACAATCACACGCTTCTCACTCACTCGCGGGGCAGCTGCAGCACCCGCAACATACGTTCTAACGCAACTACACACATGTCTAAAAGCCCAAGCCTACGTGTGAAAGCCCATCCCACCCCAAACCACACCCTTACCTAAAAAATAAAACAATCCGTATATATATATATCAGATTCAGGTTTCAGTCCGTCAACACCTGTAGTAACCATTAAAAACAAAAACAAAAACAAACAAAAAAAGTAATTCAATGTCAACTTACAAAACAAACAAAAATCCAACTTCCGCGGATCATGCCACTGAAACAGCCCGCCCCTCCATCCACCCCGCCCCGAACAACGCCCCCTCCCCCCTTCCACCCCACCCACGGACAAACTTCAAGCTCTTTCACCTCATTGGTCAGTCAGTCCAACCCCCCACCCCAGTTTCTGCAGCAGAAGCCGCGATGAGCAATCCCCAGAGAAGCAAGCAGGCGAAGAGAAAGGCAAAACAGAACAGTTCTAGAGAAGTGTATTCACTTATGCGACGACACTCAAGGAACAATTCAAAACACCAGCGCATTCGGCACAGAGTCTCTGTCTGATGTAAGCAGAGAGTAAGTAGGTAACTTGTTACTTGGTGTTTTACGCCCAGTCAACCATTTCGGTTACACCAGGACGAAGTAAGAAGAGAGATAGAAAATAATAAAAGACGAAGGCAGTAAAGAAGATTTACTTCCTTCTTCTTTTATTATTTTCTGCCTCTGTTCTTACACCAGACGAAGACTCTTGTGTCAAAAGCGCAATGGGTTTTGAACTGTTCCTTGTTTGTCGTTGCATAGGTGAGTACATTTCTCTAGAGCTGTTCTATTCTGTCAAACTCACCAGCAGTTGTTCACTCATTCCTTGGAGAAAGGCAGTACAGGGGCCAGGTTGCTTGCAAAGAACCGAGCGCAACACACTGACGATACGAAGGGCTGACCGAGAGAGAGAGAGAGAGAGAGAGAGAGAGAGAGAGAGAGAGAGAGAGAGAGAGAACCTGGAGCAAGCAGAGAGCAGAGCGAGCATCGATCGTCGGCCCTGGATATAATACTGCTCACACTGCAATTAAGCCGGGACCCCAGAACCCCCAGTGATTGCCATGCCACCCCCGCCAGTGAACGGATTCCTCCTGTGCTGCTCACTCCCTGGCGTGAACTGGGGGGTGGGGGTGGGGGGCAACCCCGCTCAAAGCGACACCTGTGCGAGCAGGGGGGGGGGGGGAGAGAGGTGCAAGGGGGGGGGGGGGAGTGTTACAGGGGAAGATTCTGCCATATGGGTTGTATGCCAGTAGTTCCTTCCTAATTCCTCTAGTCTGGCATCCTACTTTATAACCAGTAAAAGACAGTTACTGTAGACATCTTATTCGTACGGGGCAGGTGGGGGGGGGGGGGGGAGAAGCAAGGGAGAGAGAGAGAGAAGCAAGAGTGAGAAGCAAGAGAGAGAGAGAAGGGGGAGAGAGAGAGAGAAGCAAGGGAGCGAGCGAGCGAGAGAGAGAGAGAGAGAGAGAGAGAGAGAGAGAGAGAGAGAGAGAGAGAGAGAGAGAGAGAGAGAGAGAGAGAGAGAGAAAAGCAAGGAAGCGAGAGAGAGAGAGAGAGAGAGAGAGAGAGAGAGAGAGAGAGAGAGAGAGAGAGAGAGAGAGAGAGAGAGAGAGAGAAGCAAGGGAGGGCGGGAGAGGGAGGGAGGGAGAGAGAGAGAGAGAGAGAAGCAAGGGGGAGAGAGAGAGAGAGAGAGAGAGAGAGAGAGAGAGAGAGAGAGAGAGAGAGAGAGAGACAGAGACAGAGACAGAGACAGAGAGACAGAGAGAGAGAGAGAGAGAGAACTTCATTACGCAAAGATAAAGGTTTTGGCACGAATGCCTATCGGGCAACCTGTTCTTGATACAATTACAACATAACAAAAAATAAATAGTACAACAAAACTAGGTGGAAGGGTGGGGGCCTTGAGCGAACACAGAAAACAAAAACGATCAAAAGAGTAGTGGGAAAGTGGTAGGATTTTAACATCACGGTAACCGTATAGTCACCTCATGAAAAAGAGGGGAAAAGGGCTAAGTATTCTGTTCTTCTGTGCAAAGACTAGCAGTAATTAACAGAAACGTGGGCCTGCTTGTCTTCTGAAGGCCTGCTTGTCCTACCGAGTCACGCTCAAAGACAGACAGGCCTTCCCAGAGACAGCACACATCCTCAGTTCCACTGTCTCTGACCTTTACTTCTGGCTCAGCCGCAGCGACGGCAACAAAACACAACACCACACACGCGTTTCCAGTTCTCTACGTATTGTACTCTGTTGTAGCCTGCTCACACAGAATCCCCTTACCCCCACCCCCACAACTCCCCCGCCCGCACCTCCCACCCCCCAACCCCTCGCTCGTGTTCTCGACGCAGCGAAGACGTTTCCTTGCCCACATCCACGTTTGCCCACTCAACACCGCCCCTCTACCGCTGTTTCTGCCCTCCCCTCTAACCCCCACCCTCCCCCCCACCCCCTTAATCTCTTCCGCCCACGCGAAGCCGGCTGTGCAGTCGGTGTGTGAATGAACCAGCTTTCTGGCTAAAGGTTTGACGGCCCTCCTGCCCCAGTAACTGATCATGCATGGCAGCAGACCAAAAGGCAAGCCCCTTCACATTGTAACAATGTGGCGGGCCACGCACGCACACACACACACACACACGCACACACACACACACAGAGGCGCAGATACAGAGAGGGGTAATAAGATGGGTCGTGCAAATCTCGTATCATGTATGTATATATCGAGTCGATCAACCCACATTATTTTTTTCTTCTTCTGCTTTTTTTTTTTTTTTTTTTTTTTTTGTGAGTCTCTTTTTTATATTACACAGCACCATCAAATGAAATTCTGAGCCATAGTATAGTACGCAGTGGCGAGTTCGCAGTGGAAAAAATAGAATCTGATGCAATATGAATCGTGGGTGAACGAACATATCCAGACAGGCAAAACAAAAAAAATTAACCATGATCTTTGATCATAACTTGCACGATCATCCTCCTATGTCCACGGCACTGGGCAGCTCTGAATGACCGGAAGTAAACACATCAACAGTCATGCAATTACAGTTGGGAAAGGGGAAGAAAAAAAAAGGGGGGGGGGGGGGGGGGCAATCAATGCTTGGCACTCACGCGACACAGGCGGGAGCGATCAAGAACACAGCTTTCGAAACAACGCGGCTCTTAACAATAACAGGCTAAATCAACTGTAACACTAACAGAGTTTTTTCTTTTCTTTATAAATCAACTCTGGTAACGCATTCACAAAACGTGTACAGAATTTTCACAGTATTATGTACATGTGCCGATTGTAATAAAACAACCAAAACAAGTTTACCATCTATGTAACAATAATCACACAAAAAAACACAGATGACACACACACACACACACACACACACACACACACACACACACAAAAAAAAAGGGGGGGGGGGGAGGAGAAGGGGTGAACTGATTGACAGAGGAGTTGTGTTACCATCCACACATACAGCGGTACAGTTGTTTTGTCTTCTAAGAGCAATTCATACACACACACACTAGCAAAGCTGTAGTAATCTTCTAAAATGCATTTACACACACACACACTCACACAACAGTGGTACAGTTGCATTAGTCCTTCAAGAACCATTCACACACACACACACACACACACACACACACACACACACACACACACACCTCAAAAAGTCAAAACCAGCACTGAATATAGTCCATTCTGAAGAGACGAACAACCTGTGGCCTTTCTCTTCTCCACTCATTGGTCATACCAAATTGAGTGGATAGCAGCATTTTTGAGAGAACTTCTAATTGTCACTGCACTGCAGTGATTTTCCTAATGTCACATTCTATTATGACTGACTCGCTGTCACAACTGTCCGTTTCAGCATTTGCTAATAACTGAAACTAGACTGATAAATGAACCCAAGCATCAACTGTTACCAACATTATAACTAGTGCCATCTTGATTTTGTCCCCTTTCACAAGGGTTTGATCCAAAACAGTCCATTCTAACTTGTTAATCACTGAATGTGTCACAAGCCTTTAACCCTCCTCTCCCTTCCCATTTCCTTGTTTTAACTCGTCTCTACAATGCAGTACCACCTTGTTCTCTGTCCTGAATCCAAGCCTTCTCTGCTATCCTAAGTCTTTTCTGTTATTCCAAATTCAAGCCTTCTCTATCCTGAATTCAAATCTTCTCTGTTATCCTGAATTCAGGCCTTCTTTGTTATCCTGAAGTCAAGCCTTCTCAGCTACCCTGAGTTCAAGCTTTCTCAGCTATCCTGAATTCAAGCCGTATTTATCCTAAATTTAAGTATTTTCTGTTATACGAAATTCAAGCATACTCTTTCCGTCCATTCAAGCCTTTCTTTCTCTCACAGGTTTGGCAGCCCTGTCCTCTCACTGGTTGTCTTCCTTATCCCAACTAGCACTGGTATCTTCAGCATTGCAGTCATGTTCACGTGCACCTTTCATGAACCCTCCGTCCTGGCGACCCGCCTGTCGTCATTCTACGTCTGTTTGTGAACAGGGTTCTACTTGTACAGAGCTAGAAAGGGTTGTACCTTCTCAACGAAAGGTTCTCACTTTGCCAACTGAAACTGCTGTTTTCGTACAGTGCTAGAAAGGGTTGCACCTTCTCTATCACGGGTTCCACCTTCTTGGTTAAAGGTTCTCACTTTGCCAACTTAAGCTGTTGTTTTTGTACTGCGCTAGAAAGGGTTGTGCCTTCTGAGAATCTCTACCAAGGGTTCCACCTTCTCGGTGAAAGGTTCTCACTTCACTGACTAAAGCTGCTGTTTTTGTACAGTGCTAGAAAGGGTTGTACCTTCTCTATCAAGGGTTCCACTTTCCCGGTGAAAGGTTTTCACTTTGCCGACTAATGCTGTCGTTTTTGTACAGCACTACAAGGAAGCATGGGCATCGAAATGCAATTGGTGAAGTGTGATCTTTTAGTATCACTTTTCTTGACAAAATCTTTTGACCTGTTTCTCCATGAAGTGTTCCACCTTCTCGATGAAATGTTCATGCCTTATTGACAAAGGTTTCCATCGTTCGATTAAAGTGTGCTAATTTGTTGACGACAGCGTTCTCCTTTCTTGACAAAAGGTGAGCTCCCTTCTTGACCAAAGGCTCTCAAATCTTGAGGAAGAGTTCTGTCTTCCTGACGAAAAGTTCCCAAACCTTGAAGACGGGTTCTACCTTCTAGAAGAAAGGTTCCCACGCACTGAGGAAGTGTCCCCGACAGGTCTTCCTTTGAATGGGCTATGATCCTTGACAGGGTCTTCCTTTTAATGAATTATGATTTTTCTCCCTTCCACGTGAACCGGTTTGGCCTAGCGGTAAGGTGTCAGGCAGGTAAGCAGAAGGACATTGGTTCAATTCAGTTTCAACTCTGTTCAAAAGTTGTGGTTTATGGACACTGTCTTTGTGACTTTGCCCTCCACAATTAATGAAACATTAAAATGTCTTCTAATTTCCATAAAACCATTCTTGTGGTGACAGTATAGTGTTACATACCACCTTCCTCTTCACCCACTTTCTGGGATTTTGGTCCCAACCAGTACCTCTTCAGAGGCAACTCGGCGTTAAACAATGTGAACCAATCAAATCCCTTCCCACCTTCAGGATGACAGGTTCTGCCTCCTTGATGAATGGATGCTAGCTCTTCATGAAGGACTCTACCCTAAACACATTTTCTTTCTTCACAAGTATTCTTCTTTCCCTCATACATGCATATATATGTCCTTTTGCCCTTCAGTCTCCTTTCCTGGTACTTTCAACTGACTGTCCCCAGCTTTGCAGATCTACACATAATTACTGTGCATTTGTAAATTTGCCCAAAAGAAACCCATGAGTACTTATGTAGAACTGGACATATAGGTGTTATAATTGTTAGCAAGGAGGGCTCAAGACTACTGAGAAGTGACACTTCAGGTCCAGTCAAACATTCCATGTCTTGACAGCTAGCAATATTTACAAAATGTGTTCATACACACTGCTATAGTGTAAAACCACAGCCTACCACCAGGCCTGACAAGATTCGCTTGGATACCTACAGAGGAGGACATATATTATTTTGAATCTGACAGTTTTATGGCTACACTTGAGTGGAACTGCGCTGAGGTGCGTGACACACCCAAATAGACACCTAACAAAACTTCTTTTTTTATATGACTATTATTACTAAAAGAAAGGACTTTAAAAAATCAATTAAAAAATCAAATATCTTCACAAAGTGAGTGTGTGTGTGTGTGTGTGTGTATGTATGTGTGTGAAAGAGAGAGAGAGACTGCGCATATGTGTGTGTGTGTGTGTGTGTGTGTGTGTGTGTGTGTGTGTGTGTGTGTGTGTGTGAATCAAGACAGGAGAAACAGTTTCCTTTCCAGTTTGAATTATTCACTAACCTTTCTCTCTAGAGAAAACCCTCATTCACACCCCAAGCACACATGGTACAGAAAAGACCCACCATACAAGAGCAACTCACATGTGTACATGCTGCATTACGAAGAGTACTATCCTAAGTACTGGCAGCCCACATGTAACACTGTTATATAAACGTTGATAAAACCCATCAAAGTTCTCATTTTAACCTTAGTCTGTTTCAATCAGTCTACAGTGGGAACACACAACTCAAAGTCTCACAACCTGTGCAATGTTAAAAAAAAAAAAAAAAAGTTACTGGGCGAAACTCAACCAGAATCATAGTCATAAGATTAAAATGTAACAGAAAAATGATAACAATAAACGCAATGCTAATATGACACGTTAACAACCACAACAAAACCCAGAGTTAAGTCCCTTTAAAAGTTATTTTTTTAAATGTAAAAATTAAAATTATAAATGGGAGACAGACATGTGGGAGAGGAGGGGTGTGGGGATGGGGGGGACAGGACTTCAAGTGAAACAAAGCACACACAACCACAAGTTAAATTATAAGGGAGAATCTGTGGAAATTAAGTTGCATTAATATCACACTCGCCTGATCAACCTAGGTTTGATACAAAATGAACATAGCCAAGGTGTCAACAACCAGAAATCGAAACGGCATGTGATAATCTAGGATGAGATGAAAGAAACAGCTGTAAGAACGAACTGGTACAATAGGTTGGGCACTGCAAATCTGTTGCAGCTCGCTTTCCTCAGGAAAAGCAACCCAAAATTTCCCATGGGGAAAAAATGCTAACAGAGACAATGAAAGTACAGACTGAGATACAGAAAACAACCCAAAAGCTCTCTTAGTCTTACAGTGTCCGGTATGGACAAGGTGACTGTATGTGAGCACACAATAATTACAGCATGAAATCAAAGGGAATCTGGAGATCCTGTACACACAAGACTCATTTCTTTTCTCAACAGCAAAGAACCAGTTGTCTCACAATCATAGCTAACACAATTCAAGTATATGTACCACTGCTGGTGTGCTACACCCACACATGCATGCACGCATGCGCACACACACACATGCATGCACACACATACACACACTTTTGTATCTAATATGATATGGCCAGCAGACTTGTTACTCCAAGTCAAAATGTTCTCCTTTTTTCAAATTTGTGTCTCTTACTGTCTTAGTCATACAGTCAGGCAATTTTTTTTTTTAAAGTTCTTAAGTATCACACATTATAATGACAATTACTGAGTTTTCTTCTTTCATTTCCACGGTGCTTTGCTCTGCCCATCTCCTTCTTAATCTCTGTTTAAAGCTCACTTTTCCATTTCAACCATTTCTCGCAGTAATACAAGAGATGAACATGTATTACTGTATTACTGTCCTTGCCCATCCCCACTCTGCTTTTCATTGTTTAAAGCTGACCAAATTAAATTTTGCAATTCTATGGTTCTGTTTTTTGAAAAAATCTTGAGGAATAGTCAAATGGTTATGTATAATTTTACACTACATCATAGTACATGTTAAAACTGAACAGCTGGAAAACAGTCTTAAAATACAATTTACTCAATGATTCTCAAATCAATGTGGAATTAAACTTCCTCTTGTTTTTCTTTTTTCAAATCCTACTATTATAAGGCATCTATATTGTTATGCACCAAAAAACCCAAAGTTTCATAATCACTGTTAATTAATCCCTCCAACTCCATGAAATGTTTGTTTTATAAACATGCCCACCTTCAACTTTAAAGGATTTGTCATCTCAATCAAAGAATCTGAGTACAAAAAGTACTTCCAGTGGGAATCCTTTACACTCATGTCCACTTGCTTTTCATTTTAACCTGGAGACTGCATGGACACTTTTGTAAGGAATGCATTTACGGCACACCTAATAGTGGCATACGGCTTGGCAATGAAAGTGCTATAGTGCTATATGGGACAGATATTTGGGGGGGGGGGGGGAGACAGAAAGAGAGTGGGGGGGGGGGGGAGAGAAAGAGGAGTTCATTATTGTAATAGTGAGCATTACCACTTAAGTAAAATAATACTAATACAGTAATAGTAATAGGGACCTTAAATTGTAGGTGATTTTACACAAATCACAAGGCTGCAAAGAAAGACGATAGAGTTCCCAGACATCAATCCATGTGATGTTTCACTTTCTGACAATGGTCTTAGACCAAAAAGAAGGGGTCAAAGGAAAGATGGTTAGTTTTGTAAATCTGGTTTCATCTTTGTTTTTGCTTCTTTGAGTCAAATACTGTATTTTGTTGTAAAACACACTTGATAGGGCATTAAAACAAACCATCTTTGGCATCTACCTAGTACCTGTCTAGCCTTATTGCAGAAATGCTCTACACCTTTAATTAAACAAATCAAAAGCAAAACATGAAAATAGTTGTTAAGACTAAAGATGTCACATACACACACAGACATGTATACACATACATACACACACACATCATCTGTTCTGGCAAGTGCCTTGCAATGCAAAACGTGACATATATCTGTATCATGATATAATAATATCACAATGAAACATGCAAGATTCATCCTGGCATAGTGTGTTTTTTCCCACTCTTACCCCTCATACATGACATCAGTCACAAGGACAGGTCACCCTTGCTGAAATTCACCTCAACATAAACATGCACACATCAATCAAAAACAATTCTTTAATCTAAGTGGGATGGGGAATACGTACAAAATGGTCTACATACATTACAATCGGTAAGTGTAAATGCATACACACACAACATTTAAAGGGGGGGAAAAAGACAAAGTTTATGTCTATGAAACTCATTTCACTGTCAATTCACTGCCGTGGCCATGTGCTGGCAAATTTCACCACTGAACTAGTTCAAAACAAAATACACACATGGCAGAAAATTATAAACCATGTAATTGTACTATAGTATAGATCATATAATCATGCATGGAAGAAACAAAAAACACCCAAAAAACACAATGGAAAAAAGAAGAAGAAAAAAAAACCAGAAAACAAAAAGATGCAATCTCAACAACACATTGTAAACAAAATACATAAACTGAAAGGAACAACAACAAAAAACAAAACAAAACAAACAATCTCTGCAAGACATTTAAAATAAAATGCATATATATATATATCAAACTGAACTAAACACCACAACTGCAAGCACGAGATTTCAAACGTAAAGTAATGAAGTCATCATCTTACTTGTAAGTCAGTAAATGTTGGCAGTCCATGAATAATTTCACCAGGGCACACACACACACAGCTAGAATGGGACTTTTAAAACCATGCTCCATGACCCAGCACCCCTGGGGGGTAGGCAATTCATGGCTTTGTGCACAGCCAGAGGTAGGCCATCAGTCATGTGAAGCCATGCCAGTCCAGTGACCTGTTTTTTGTGTGGCCACCATCTGTTGCAACCAGGACCGTTTCACCAGACCGGTTGTTCCTTATTTCACCAAGGACCATTTTACCGGGCTGGCTGTCCTTTATTTCACAAAGGACTATTTTACCAGGCTGGCTGTCCTTTATTTCACCAAGGACCATTTCTTCAGGCTGGCTGTCCTTCATTTTACCAAGGGCCAATTTTTCGTGCTGGCTGTCCTTTATTTCACCAGGTCAGCTGTCCTTTATTTCACCAAGGGCCATTTTTTCAAGCTGTGTGTCCTTTTTTTCCACAAAGGACTGCTTCACCAAGCTGGCTCAGTGGCTGTCCTTTACTTCACTGGGGGCTGTTTTGCCAGGCTGACTCCTTTATTTCACCAGGATGGATGTCCTTTCCTTTAACAGGAGGACTGTTTCACCAAGCTGGCGGTCCTTTCTGTCACCAAAGACCGTTTCACCAGCTGGCGGTCCTTTCTGTCACCAAAGACCGTTTCACCAGACTGGCGGTCCTTTCTGTCACCAAAGACCGTTTCACCAGACTGGCTTTCCTTCACTTCACTGAGAACTGTCCCCATGCCAGCTTTCCTTTCTTTCACTGACGACCGTCTCACCAAGATGTTGTCCATTACTTGTAATTTCACCAGGGACTCTCACACAAAGCTGTCCTTTATTTCAATGAGGACTCTCCGGTCTTGTCTAGAGCTCTGGTTTAAGTCTGTTTCAAGGTAAGAAGCACTGCCACTGGTGAAACGACTCTTTCAGTTTCACCATACTGGCTGTTTTTTCAAGTCTTGTTTCGCCAGGGACTCTTTCACAGGGTGGCTTAATCCTTTCTTTTGACAAGGACACTTTAATCAGGCTGGCATTCCATCAGATACTTAAGACTGTTTTGCAAGATTGACAGTCCTTTACTTTTGCCAAGGACTCTCTCATAAGGCCAGCACTGGACACTCTGTTTGGATGAAGACCCTTTCACCCAAGGCCAACACAGCTTTACTTCACCCACAGCTTGTTCACAAGGCTAACGGTCCTTTGTTGCACCAAGGACTCGTTCACAAGGCTGGCAGTCCTTTATTCCACCAAGGACTTTTGCACAAAGCTGGTCATCCTTTACTGTGCAGGTCTCTCTCAGCTTCACATGGCTGGCAGTCCTTAATTATTTTGCCAGTGGCTCTTCTTTCATCAGGCTGCTTGTTATTTACTTCGCTGATGGCAAGACACACCACTTCCAAATGTTCACATGCTGGACTTTTACAGTCTTGCATCTGCACACCTCTGTGATGGCTCTCTTAAGTACATGTGTACACTCACTTACTGGTACAATGAATAACACACTCACCTCATCTCTCTCTCTTCACTCCATGAACTGTACAAAGTCTGCCTGGTGACACAAAGTAGCTCTTGGTGATGACTAAATCAACAACTGTTATCGTGCTAACAAACCAAACACACCCATAGATTCCTAAAGTTTCATTTACCAGAACATCCCAAAGCACTGATGAAGCAGATGACTACCTTTCAGTTTCACAGCACCTTCCTTTCACTTCCAGTTGCTTGCAGCAATAACAATCAGAAACCCCAAGAATCACAAAGAATGAATCAGATCCATGATGTTACTGGTACTGTGGTGGTAGCCCACATGAACACTTCAGAAACTAAAAGTTTACTACCATTATTCAAAACAGTCAAACATAACAGCCTGTCACACCAAACTGTCTGTGAAACGCATGCACACAAGCATGCACACACAAGCATGCACACACACACACACACACACACACACACACACACACACACACACACACACACACACACACACACACACAGAGTAAACTCTGAATGTCCCACAGTAAATTTCTTGCCTCTCAAACCACTGGCAGCAAGGCAGCATCCCACAAGTCTCAAGAAGGCGATGGACATGAAAAAGGATCAGGGAGACGGGGGAAAAGTGCATAATTTTGTTTTGAAAACACAAGAAGTGCACATGTTCAGCTGACTCACATTCTGATCTAGAAAAAGCATTATTTTCATTATGTTTCAAACTTTCCCCATCACCTTAAAATGGGGCATTGTCATGAAAACTTGTATGAAGTAATGGCCACAAAGAACAATGGAGGTTACCCTTAGTGTGCTTTCAATTATTCAAACATCTGTCCTAAGTAGCATTCAACAAAAATGTGCCAATTATCGCCATTACATATATAATGCCATATATGCCCCTAAGTCACAATTTTAAAGTCATATACTGCGCAAGACTTTAATGTTCCTGTAGCTGTAACAACTACATCAAGGTGGAACTCAGTCACTTGCTGATACAAACACAGCCACGATTTTTACCCTTTCCATATTGTTGTGACAGTAAGATGATTTTCAATCTGTTAGGTTACACAGTTTCAGAGATAATGCCGACATTAAGGGTCTTGTCATGGCCGCATGCAAGCTCACAACATGGCCATTATCTCTTTTCAAATTACATGCCAAAACCATCAAAAGAATTGTCAATGATATGTAAACTGTACATGATTAGAGTCTGAATGCAATTAGATGTGAACAAGAAAACACAACTCTAAATTTGACCTTTCTGGCATTGCTGCAACCATGACATGAGGTCACAATCATCAAAACTGGTGTAAATTGGTGACGCTGAATGGAGGTTATAATTACTTATATCATCACGTGGTCATGCAAGATTTGACAGCTGCAGTATTCAGATCAGAGCAGCTGGAGAAAAAGAACGCTCTTAAATATTTTTTACTATGGCTGGCCTGCTGCTGATCATTTGCATGGACTTGCATGACACTCACCAGTCAAAAACGGACACACACACACACACATCAAAACATTGTTTAAAAGAATGGAGGAAACTGACAAGAAACTGAAGTGAAAAAAGACAGAAGACAAGCATGTAACAGAGTGAGAAGATGCACTATGCTGCCTTGTGTCTTCCTCCACACAGGCCGCAAACAGTGCCACACTTGTGGCAGGCATGCAGAGGCAAATAGCACCATAAACAGGGTATGAAGAATGACAATATAGTCAGCGCTGTCCACTTCTTACAGTTCAAATCGTCATTCGAGTCGCACTCACAGGGGTGTCTGTATTCACCATCTGCATCAGCCATGCAGTGATAGATGAGGCATTTGGTGCAGGAGACGCAGGTGACGCACTCTATGCACCGTGCCATCGTGTCTGGTGCACTGTCACAACTGCCGCGCTGGTTCTCCTCTGTGTTGAAGATGACACGGCAGTGTTTGCAGCGAGCGTGCTGTGTGACCAGCCTCCGAGACTGCTCACTCTTATGTTTCTTAGTCTTTGTCTTGATGGGCAGTGGTGGGTTCGGCTGGGCGACTAACGGCTGTTTTTTTGTGGAAGTAGACTCCCGCTTGGCGGGAGGCTTGTGTACAGGCTCGAGGCTGGGGTAGCTGTATTCATGAGGTGCCCCTGCCTTGTTCTTGGCAAAAATCACATAAGGCTCTTCCTTGTACCCTCCTCCTCCGTCTCCGTCTAGCAGGCCGGTGTCGGACTTGCCACTGGTGTGGTCGTCGGACCGGACCCACACCTCATCCCCAACTCCGTTCCAGCTCTCAATGCTGTCGGACTTGCGTGGTGAGCTCTTCTCACTCATGGGTGAGCTCCCGCCCCCGTCTTTGTCCCTGTCACAGTCTCTCCCACCAGCCAAGCTGTTCTTGGGCTTGTGCCGTGCAGACATGTAGTGGACCCGGTGGAGGTGGTGGTGGTTCGCGTGGGGGTGGGTGAAGAGGAAAGGATCCTGAGAACCGGGGGGCAGGGCAGAGGAGGGTGAGTGGGGGGAGGGGCTGCTGGTTGTAGTCGATGTGGTGGAGGCAGACTGGGATGAACTGTTCTTCCGCCCCAGAGGCAGATCCACACTCTGGAAAAGAGTACACAACTTCACTGGCTCCCTGTGCTTAGAGTTATAGAGTGTAAACAGAACGTAACACTGATAACGCTCTTCCACAATCACACGCACACATATATTAGTTTACTAACTTATTACACTGTAATAAGTGTACGTGAAACAAAGGTGATCAATGTTTGACACGCTCAATATAATAATAATAATGCATAATCTTTGTGTAGTGCTATTCTCCGGACTGAAGATGTGAAGTGAACACTGCACTGTACAAGTGAACACTGAACTGTACAATCAACAATGGAATCCCTGAGGAAAGACAACATTTATCAAGTTCATGAGACTAAGCCCTTCTTTCAAGACCACGCTTGCGGAACTTCCTTATTTTCTCATAACCCACTGGGTTGGTGAATATGCCCAACTGAGCTGTTCCTAATCCTAGTGGGGGGAAAAGGTCCCATCAATTTTTTTTTTTATTTTTTTTTTTTCTCAAGGACTGATTCAGTTTTGCACTGAGTCTTGTTTTAGTTTTTATTTAGCCTTCATGTTCGGTCTCGTTTCCACAATTTTTTTAGCCTCCACTCGCCTTGACCCTATCGCACAAAACAACAAGCATCGCACAATACTTCCTTGTTGTTTTTCTACACTTTGACCTAAATGTTAGAATGATGATGACATTGTACTGCAAACAACACTGCTCTGATTTCTTCTCTGATGAACAAAAGGTTTGTTAAATTCATAGAAATCATCATACATAGTAGGCAAAAATTAATAATTAATTATGATTGAGTTCAATTTGAATGATTTATGTACCACTGTTTGTTGTAGCATGTGGTGGTGTCAGATAATCTTCACTGAAACTGCCAAGTGCAGTTTTAGTTTTTTAACATATCAATAAACTGTGCAAATATTATTTCTACATTTGCAGGCTTTGCATGGTTGTCCCATCAATATTTATGAAACAGAAGCACTCTTTTCAATAAAGATTAAGCTCCTAATCCGCACCTATGATAGTTCCCTCTTTACCAATAAAGAGCAGGAAATGGTGGGCTCATGATGTAATGTTATGTACAGCATTGCCACACATGATGTATGCCAGACACATTCATCACACCAGACTTGGTCAAAATGACAGCATAGGTAATGGCCCTAATAAGTAATATACAGCTTTATGGCAGCAGAAATTCCATCAACATTGGGAATAAAAAAAACAGGCACTCGCCATACAACCATACAGCATCAGAAACTGTCAAATTTTCACCCAGCACTGGAAATCAAACTACAGGCTATGTAACACAATTCTGCAGTGCTGCGACAGCAGAAATTCCATCAACATTGGGAATTAAAAAAACAGGCATGGTAGTACAACTATACTGTATACAGCAACAAAAACTGTCAAATTTTCACCCAACACTGGAAATCAATCCACAGGCTATGGAACACAGTTCTGCAGTGCTACACCAGCAGAAATGCCACCAAATGGGAATCAATCCAGAGGCTAGGCAGCACAACTTTACAGTGTTGAAATTCCACCAACCCTGGCAATCAGTCTACAGGCTATATAACACAATTTAGCAGCAGCATTAGAAGAACTGCAGAAATTCCACCAACACTGGGAATCAAGCCATAGGCTCGGGAACACACACCTAAATTAGCAGGAGAAATTCCACCAACACTGGGAATCAAGCCATAGGCTCGGGAACACACACCTAAATTAGCAGCAGAAATTCCACCAACACTGGGAATCAAGCCACAGGCTCAGGAACACACTCCTAAATTAGCAGCAGAAATTCCACCAACACTGGGAATCAAGCCACAGGCTCAGGAACACACTCCTAAATTAGCAGCAGAAATTCCACCAACACTGGGAATCAAGCCATAGGCTCAGGAACACACTCCTAAATTAGCAGCAGAAATTCCACCAACACTGGGAATCAAGCCACAGGCTCAGGAACACACTCCTAAATTAGCAGCAAAAATTCCACCAACACTGGGAATCAAGCCACAGGCTCGGGAACACACTCCTAAATTAGCAGCAGAAATTCCACCAACACTGGGAATCAAGCCACAGGCTCAGGAACACACTCCTAAATTAGCAGCAGAAATTCCACCAACACTGAGAATCAATCCAGAGGCAACTTTACAGCAGCAGACATTGTAGAAATTCCATCAAGAATGTACACTGGAAATCAGTCTTCAGCCTAGGTAACAAACATTCTGCAGTGGCTGCACAAAACTGCTAAAATTCTACCAACAGTGGGAATCAATCCTTTGGCTAGAAACACACCTCACCAACAGTAAAAATTTCACCCACAGTGGGAATCAACTTGTGGGCCAGAAACAGCCTTACAACAGCAAAAAATCCACCAATGCTGGGAATCAATTCATAGACTAGAAACACCTCCAAAACAGCAAATATTCCACCAACAGAGGCAATCAACTTGTAGGCTATAAACACACCTCTAGAACAGCAAAAAATCTACCAATGCGGGGAATCAATTCAAAGGCTACAAACACACCTCTACAACAGCAAAAATTGTACCAACAGTGAGAATCAACTTGTACCTGTAGGCTAGAAACACACCTCTACAACAGCAAAAAGTCCACCAACAGTGAGAATCAACTTGTAGGCTAGAAACACCTCTACAACAGCAAAAAGTCCACCAATGCTGGGAATCAATTCACAGGCCAGAAACACACCTGTACAACAGCAAAAAGTCCACCAACACTTGGAATCAATCCGCAAGCTATGTAACACAACTCTGCAGCAGCAGAAACTGCAGAAATTCCACCAACGCTGGGAGTCAGAGGCTAGGCTGCAGTACAGCCCCACAGCTGCTGGCCTTCTTCAGAGAAGGGCCTGACTATTCACTGGGAAATTTCCCTAAATGCGTAATTTAGGACTCATTCCCTATCACTGTCAGTATCATTATCTACCTCACAGTACGGATTCCATGGATCTTGCATGGACTTGTTTGATACAGGATGCAAGTCGTTCAAATAGATGTGTACCCCAGCAACAGTATCACCATTCATTGAAACACAGGAGTTATTTAAATCAGGAAACCAAATGCTAAATGGAGGATGCTAGTTGGTCTGGAAGTGTGGAAAATGTGCAATGATTTCACCATTCATCAAAACACTGGAGTTACTTAAAAGGGAACCAGATGGAAGATGCTAGTTGGTCTGAAAATGTGGAAATGTGCAATGATCTCACCATTCATCAAAACACTGGAGTTACTTAAAACTATAAAAAGGGTACAAAACAGAAGATGCTAACTCAGTAACTGGTCTGAAAATGTGGGAAATGTGCAATGATTTTCACCTGCAGACTTCATTTGCTTGTTCTATCAATATTTCTAAAATGCAAAAGATGTGCTTTTTTGCTTCCAATCTCAACTCAGTGTCTAGCCATGCTGGTTTGTTCTTGTTTACCAATGAAGAGCAGAGAAAGGCTGGCTTGTGTTGTTGTGATACATACATGTATAAATTTAACACTTTTGCCACACAGCTGGCCTTGTATGATCAATACCAATATCAATACAGAACTTCAGGTAAACACCATCACTGCAAAAAGGAAAACACACACCCAAAAATCTTAATGATGCCAATAAATCTACGACACAGACTGCTGGGCACAAAATTGCAGCACTCATGA
This sequence comes from Alviniconcha strummeri, assembly GCA_963584105.1. Lineage (NCBI taxonomy): Eukaryota > Metazoa > Mollusca > Gastropoda > Provannidae > Alviniconcha > Alviniconcha strummeri. The sequence continues at coordinate 23,073,618 of OY757543.1, read as the reverse complement.
TTGTGTTTTTGCAACTTTCAGTAGTCAGTTTGAAAAGCTTCTGTGTGTACATTTTTTGTATTCCATTCCTACTGACAGGGCCCATGCTGCTGCTTTAGTTCCATTCCCCTTTGAATGCTCAGAACTGTTTCAAGCTATACACAGTGCCTATAGTATAAATTATAATCTATCCAGACCTGTAGTATTACTTAAGTTCTTACATAGCTTGCAGAATAAAAACAGAAGATACAACTACAAGTATACATAAAATCAACACAGACATCAACTGAGAGTGAGACAACACGAACCAAACCACTGCCAACTGATCACTGCAAAAACTTGAGAAATTGCTGAAGTCGGATTAAAATCAAACTCTTCACATCTGTTTAGTTTTGTTTTGTCTTTGATTAAAATTTCAAGGATAAGCTGAGTTTATCAGCAAAACTGTACATAATTTAACCAACACCAATCAATACAGAACTTTAGATAAACACCATCACTGCAAAAAGGAAAACACACACTGCAAAACTCTCCAAATTGGAGACTATAACCACACAGGGCACTGTGTATTAACCCCTTCACTGCCCCAGCCTGTAAAATTTCTGGGCTAAAAGATGTACGGATGCACCTGCAGACAGTATATTTTCCAGTCCTATAACATCTATGTTCAATGCTAGGTGTTTTTGATGAAAACCCTTTCACATGCCACTTTGCCAGTGTGAAAAAAGAAGACAAAAAGGCTCAAGCCAGTTAAGGGTTTCAAATTTCACTCTTTGAATGGTTGTTTTCAACTGACATCACGGCAGTGAAGGAGTCAGCTCTCTTTGCCCATCCTCATGTTTGGGTGTGGACTGCGTTATCTTGGAATACAAATCTCCACTTCCAACACATCATAACTTATACAGTAAGGTTGGCTTACCTGAAATATCCTTTCCTCGCCATCTGTACCTGAAAGTAAACAAAAGGCATTGTCAAATACAAATAATGTAAGTAATGGTAATATACTAGTAACTGATCTATTCAACTAACAAGCAACTAACTTGGTGTTTTACGCCCAGTCAACCAGTACAGTTATATCAGGGCAAGCTTAACTAACAAAACAATAGCAAAAACCTCAAGATCTATAAATAAAATTATGCAACCTACATAATGAGTTCAATGCAGTAAAAAAATTGAAAGAGAGAGAAAAAGAGAAGAAAAAAACATGCTTATCAACACTCATCAAGACTGGCTACTTGTATTTCATGTAGTCACTGAAGGGAATGTTTCTTATTTTGCAATAATCCATAAAACCAAAAATAAGGAATTCATGCTGTATTAACTTGCATTTCAAACAAGGATTTCCATTTCATGGCTACCACAATTATTTTTAAACTCTCTTGAAACCTTAAAAATGGGCCAAGAGTAAGATTACCCAAACCCATATTCATGAACAAGTTTGACTGTGTGCAATGTTTTATATACTGACCTCACATGACAAGTGACCAAACACTGATCAGTTAATATGAAAGCTCTTGCCACTGGAGGCCAAAAACAACAACAACAAAACCTCCAAATAATAATCAACAATCCATTCAACAAAACTGAATGCTGTGTGCTGAGACTGAGTGGTATAAACACTATTATTTATAGTTATACCACCCAGTCTCAACACACAACATTCAGTTTTGTTTCTGCTCACAATACTGTGACCTTGAAACTGATTTCCATCAATAAATGAACCAGTATTAATTTTAATCTGCCAGACAGTACAGAGGCAGGCTGGAAGTGGAAGTTTAAAGTATTAAACTTTAATTGTAACTGAGTTTGGTTGTCAAGTTATCACTTTCTTACAAGTACTTAATGAAGTTGATCAAGTCAGTGAATGTGAATGTTGTAAAGTGTTGCAAAACAGCTCTGACTCAGAGATTGGCAGATCAAAGCATAATGCATTTCAGTGCTTTCAGTTTCAGTTTCACCATCACTCATTTCCACTGGAAGTAGCCACTTATCACTTATATAAAGTTATAAATCAGCATTACTGTTATGATTATTCTTTAATAGATGATATCCGGAAATAACAGGTGAAGATAATTAGACAGTTTTCTCACTCCAGGAGAGTGAAGTCCCCTGAATGCAGGTGGCAGCAGAGAAGAGCTGATCTGCGACAGTTTCAGATCTTCAGGCATGGACCTATTATAATTTATACTAGACTACCAGCTGGGGACTACTACTACTGTCCAATCTACATGTTCCCCACAAACAGTGAGTGCTTGATCGGCATTGCTGATGCCTTTTCTGCCTTTTGTTTACGGGTATCTGTCATCTTGCCCAAGTGCTCACTGTACCCCCAACAAAAGCATGCCTACTCTGTGCTACACCTGCTGGCATGGACCTCGATATACAGGTCCATGCCCGTGGGCACTTACTGAGAGTGCAGTTTCCTGGATTTCCAAAGATCGTCTACTGAAGAGCAGTATTTATGATAATAATCAAGCAACATGTCTCAGTCACAATCTCTGGTTTCACTTAGTTCTAGTTCTACACTCCCAGGACCATCACCTGTTTGGCCTTCTCTTGTCAAAACAGGTGTATATGAATATGATTATGACTATGAAATCTATTAACAATAACATGCTCAACAATCTTACTTAGTGACTGCTATGCATACTAATGTGTGACCAGATCATCCATTTTCAACAATGCAAGTTGTTAGTGAAGAAGATTCTATCCTACCACAGTACTACTACCAGCCCCTGTAGTGCAGTGGTTAGTGCTCTGGACTGCTGGTCAATGGTCATGGGTTGGAATCCCATCAGTTTTAGGATTTTACAGCCCTGACCAGCTTCTACTGTTCTAGTCCTAACCAGAGCTGTGAGTTCTATGGGTTCAGTGGTAAGGCTAGGACCACGCAGTTCAACTTCATCCACTTTGCAGATCATACATCCTTGAGGTTGCTGCTCTAACTACTTGACCAACACTGTAGGTGCTGCAGTTCCCAGGCCTGCTTAACACCGGGAAAATTATGACAGTATGCATGGTCCTTCCTTCAAACCATGCTCTTGAGGTGACTCCATTCTCAGTGTTCTTGTCACTTTCCTTGTCTGAGGCACTTCTGGACAAAGCCTTCAACATCAGCAAGTCCACATAGGGCAGTTGGTCCTTCCTTCAAGTCATGCTCTTGAGCAGTTGAGGTGCCTCCGGTCTCAGTGTTCCTGTTGCATTCCTTGTCTGAGGCACTTCTGGACAAAGCCTTCAACATCAGCAAGTCCACATAGGGCAGTTGGTCCTTCCTTCAAGTCATGCTCTTGAGCAGTTGAGGTGCCTCCGGTCTCAGTGTTCCTGTTGCATTCCTTGTCTGACGCACTTCTGGACAAAGCCTTCAACGTCAGTGAGTCCACACACGGCGGATGATGGCAGGACGTTGTGGTGTTCTGCTCTTTGTGGGGAAAGCTCACTCAGCCTCACTCTACAACTTAACACTAACGCTGTCACAATGTCCTCAGTAAAGCAGGTGATGACCAGCACATGTTGAATCAGAACAGGCACCAGTGACTGAACACCACTGAAGTGACTAGGCAACAGTGGCATCTGCTCCTGTGGACCTCTGGTAGCTGGGCCATGACGTGGATTGAGTCTTGGACATGGCTAGGGGTAGGGATACCAGGACAAGCGGTGTAGGAGCAGTGCCTCTGAGATTAGCACAGTTGACAGGACAGCAACAGAACAATCAAAAAACAAAAAACAAAAGAGGAGAAAGTTCTCTCCTGACAGTGACACCAAGCTGCATACACTAAATTACCCTGTAGCCTGTTCTTAGAGCAGACATGTATACTTATTTTTGTCTCTTTCTTTCTTACCTTCGCTGAGTTCTGCAACAGCATGTCGAACTCCATGGTCGAAAGCTTTTGCATCATCACAACGCTCAAATGTTAACCCAAACCGCTTTTCGTCAGTATTCCAGTGGTGGAACTTTGGGTTTGCCTTTGTGTACTGAATATCTTTTTTCAAGACACAGTCTAACACCACCTGAAACACACATTCACAATTTCATAGTCAGCCTGTCTTGGCTTGGGCTGTGTTACAACATACAGTCACTGACAGCAGTACAAACACCAAGGCTACATACAGTATGAAGGATTTTCCAACTGAGGTAACCTTTTTCTTGTAGCTCTAACTGGAATGAACTGCTTTAAATTTTAAATGTAGCTTGGCATCTTTCTTTCTTCTCGGGGGGGGGGGGCTTTTGTTGTCATCAGGTGATCTTGTAAGAAGTAGCAATTTCAGTTGCTGATCTTCAACTAGTTCAAGGTGATAAAACTTGACATCTAAAATTCCACAGTCGCAGACAAGTTCAATACTGAAGTACATGATTAATGTAAGATAAACAGTGCCTTGCATTATAAAATATATCTATCAATAATGTGACAATTAAATGTTTCTTTCTACAAATTCTAGGTGTTTATATTTACTTCATTTAAAACAAAGCCTTTGGGGACCAGGTCATGTGTTAGTGTTACACTTTTACAGTGCAACATCTTCCTCAGTGTTATGATTTTGTTGCCTTTTTATTTCTGCATAATATTCTATAATAATTAATATGCTAAGAAAGCAAAGTGAAAACAATGCAATGATTAATATGACAATACCCCCCCCCCCCCCCCCCCCCCAAAAAAAAGAAAAAAGAATTTGGACATCTGAAGTACTCCACTGATCTGTCCAATTCAACATGTCCTTTGCAAAAGTATGTCTCTGGAACAATCAGATGTACTTTGGTCTTCTTCAAACTTCAAAAACTTTACACTACTCCTTCTGAGCTTTATCTTGAACGATGTAATGTATACTCTTTTCTAAAACTCTGCACTGCCAAATTTTTATAATATGCATCTTACTTGGCTACATGAACTCTGGTCATAGGCAACGTACTAACTATCCTTCCTTTAGACTCCTCCTGGGACAAAATACGTATCCTGGGTTTGGAAGATGTATTCTGTTCCTCTCCGAACCTCTACCTTCACAAAGCATGCATCCTGAATGATGTACTCTGGTCTTCTTTGACTTTCAGTCAAACTCTGCCTCAGCCACATCTGCATCTTGACCAAAGCACCCTGGTCTTCTTTCAAAGTAACTCTACCTCCCTAAGAGGACAGGTAAAATAAAGTACCATTCTATGGCAACTAATAAAGTACCATTCTATGGCAACTCTGCTTCACTGAAAATACAGGTAAAATTAAGTATCATTCTATGGCAATGCACCCTGGTCTTCTCTCAAACTCCACCTCACTGAAAGTACAGGTAAAACTAAGTACCATTCTATGACTACCTCTACTCACTGAAAGTACAGGTAAAACTAAGTACCATTCTATGACTACCTCTACCAGTACCACACTGAAAGTACAGGCAAAACTAAATATTTTATGGCAGTGCACCCTGGTCTTCTCTCAAACTTTACCTCACAGAAACTGAAAGTACAGGTAAAACTGAGTCCCATTCTATGGCAATTCTACCTCACTGAAAGTACAGGTAAAAACTAAGTACCATTCTATGGCAACTCTACCTCATTGAAAGTACAAGTAAAACTATGTATCATTCTATGGCAATGCACCCTGGTCTTTTCTCAAACTCTACCTCACTCAAAGTACAGGTAAAACTAGGTACCATTCTATGGCAGCTCTACCTCACTGAAAGCACAGGTAAAACTAAGTACCATTCTATGACAACTCTACCTCACTGAAAGTACATGTAAAACTAAGTATCATTCTGTGGCAATGAGGCCTGGTCTTCTTACTTACCGACTTGTCAGCAAGTCGTTCACCATGGATGACATATTCAGGCTTCTGTTCAGTGCTGGGGCTGCGCCGGCCTCGAGCCAGTTTGCACAGTTTGACGGTGCTAAGTCCGCCTCCGCCCATGGGCACCCAGCACTGGGTCGAATCATCCCTTGTCATCACTTGGGCCTGTACTTGGACCAGGTAATCCTCACTGAAACGTGATCCAAAAAATTTATGAATCATTAGAACTCCTAGCGGTCATTCTCTTTTCAGATTTTCCTCCCCACTGAAATATGGTTAATGCACAACAGGTAATAGCAAAGTGGCAATGCAATGTTCAGGTAATCCAAACTGGAACACATCAATAATGATACTGACCACGTAACACATACTGATGATGATACCTGATAGTTGATACTGACCACATTAGCATGTAACACATCTTGATGATGATACTGACCACGTAACACATACTGATGATGATACTGACCACGTAACACATACTGATGATGATACTGACCACGTAACACATACTGATGATGACACTGACCACATAGCACATATCGAAGACGATATTGACCACACAGCACAAAAGCAATCCCCACGCCGCAACACAAGTGGTAATCCTCACTGAAAGTGAAAGACAGTGTGAGTAATTCCATGAGTAATCTGCACTGATCCATGTCAAACCTCACTATCTGCTTCATGCCTTTCAAGTTTCATGCATAAAATAAAAAGCCAAGAACTTCCAAGAACAAATCTGCATACATTTGGTGTCTTTTGTGTATGTCATTGTCACTATGTGCAATGTGTCTTAACCAAGTTCAGGTTCAAATAAAATCAACTTTATGAATCACTGAATGACAAATCAGGCATTATGAGCAAAGCAATCCATATTTCCAAAATGCTCTAGATACTGATTCTTTTGTTGAACAGATATGGAAGAGATGAAATGTAATGGCAATGGTAACACACACAATGGTAGGCATGTCAACTCCTTGTGACAGTTGCCACAAAGATGATCTTGTAAGACTAGGACAGGAAAGCAAGATGAGCAGCAGTGACCCCCTTTTTCGATGCATGGGTTCCAGTGCTCCAGGGTTCCAGTGCTTTCGCCAATTCAAGTTTCAATCATTGTGGAACACCCTGAGGACCCAAGCTTACACTTAGAATTCTGGGAATCCCATTGTTTCTATTCAGACAGCACTGCTCAGTACCAACCACTCACCCCTCTCTTCTGTCCACACATCAGCAGAGACTTGCCAGCCCACCACATGAAATTGCCATACTCAATGGGCAGGGTACAGCAGATGTCATTAGCCCATTTGGGTTTGGCCTGTCAGGCTTTGTCGGGCTGATGTCCACCACCATTATGGTTAAATAATGGGCCAACAGCTTTTAGCTATTAATGACTATGATGTCATCCTGCTGATGACTGGCCATGATTGACAGGCCAACAGTTTTACGCCAGTCACAGTTTTTGTTGTTGCTTCTTGTAAAATCAGAGTCTTGTACTGTTGTAGAATCAGAGTCACTATCTAAATCTTTTGTTGTTGCCATGTTGGTGTCATTTTTTAAGACAGATGCCCCGTCTAGCCCCTGAAAAGGGTATTTCCACAAACAATTCTAAAGGGTATCCATATCTTTGTTCTTTTTTGTTTGTTTTGTTTTTGTGCCCCGTCATGTTCTTCAAAGGGGTATTTTCACCCTCAAAAACAAATACTATTTTCAAAAAAGTCTAAAGGGCATTTGTTTTGTTTTTGTATATTTGTTTTGTTGCTTTTTCTTTCTTGGAAGAGTAAGAAGGGGGGGGGGGGATTTGGGGAAGTTTGTGTCAGGACTTCTCTTCTTTGGGTGAACATACTTTAAGTTTGACACGAATGAGACTGAGAGCATCAAATTTGGAATCAGAGAGATCATGCACCAATAAACACAAGGCCACACCAAGCTGGGAGTAAAGTGCTGTTACAGAAATCTCGACTTTCTCCAGAGATTTCTGCATATCAGCTTGGCATTGCTTTTCCAGTAGCGCAAAATGGCGGCCACCACTTTTTTTATATATGCCTTGTCACTCAGCGCTGAATGTTGAAAGTTCACTGAACCCACTATGATTTAGTTTTTCATAAGCTTAATTGTTGGAGCATGACTGGACTGCTTCTGCACAAACACAGCACTGGACTGTTGGCTGTCCTTGTCATAGCTAAGCTATGTTCTCTTAAAACCCTGTGAACTACGACTGTACAACTCTACAAGTCTTACGTTTTGCTGTAGGCACGCTGGATTCCAGTTTGCTGTGTGTGTGTGTGTGTGTGTGTGTGTGTGTGTGTGTGTGTGTGTGTGTGTGTGTGTGTGTGTGAGACTGTGACTGTGTGTGTGTGACTGTGTGTGGGGTGGTGGTGGTGGTTGTGCGCACGCATGCATGTACGCGCTTAGAACAGTCTCTACAAACAAGATTTTGCCCTTTATACTTTAATTATTATTACTGAGTTAACAGCATCAGCTGATTCTTCAGACTCGGAGTGCTCTTGCTTTTGCGCAGATATACATGGAATAGCCATGCCTTTATCACCATCACAATCAATGCACACACAGTGTTCACACTCACAACTAAGTTACAGGACCTTTGTACAGCTCACATGATTGGATAAAGCGAAACTGAAAGGCAACAGCGTTCTGAACACTGAGAATACATTTTAGTAACTGATTCAGAATGACACTGCGCAGAGACCTTGCCATTTGTTCCACTGCAGCAGAGCTCCAACAATGCGTTGCACTGCATCGTCAACATAAACACTGGATTGTTTCCCTCAATGAAAAACTGGTTCTTGTCATCAGCCGCTAGTCAGATTTTTCAGGGTAACTCCACTACAGGTTTTAAGCATAATTTTCACCCTCAAAGTAAAGTCTAAAGGATGAATTTGATACCATAGTTTGTGAACAGAAACACTGAGATTTGGGGGAAGCCATGCTCCCTGAATTTCAGCCCATGCAATACTAAAAAAGAAAACCACTGAACAAGGTGCACTCCATCAGTACAGGAGAATATCCTTGGCTGACACACCCAACAGCTCTAAAACTAGTATTAAAAGAAGGGGGAAAATACAGAGAAAATTTGAAAAAAAAATAACACAGTAACAGTGTAACTGTAACTAAACTGTGAGTAATGACACCAGATGTTAAATGGAAGGTAGCTCAATGGGTAGAGCATCCAACTAAAAAGTAAAATGCCAGGCAAACTACTGATGTGGGTTCAAGTCCCTGTTGGGCAAAGGGATTTTTCTCCCAGAGTCAACTTCCCGTGCAGACTCTCTCATGGTGTCTGTGCAGGCCATGCGTACAATCGCATGCATCAACATCTAAGCACATATGTTAAAAATCCCAAGCGCTGGCAGCCATATCCATGTTTGGACACATGAAAATACTGCATGCACTGACAGAAATGGGTAGAACTGCTCTTGCAGCTGCTGTCCCTTACCAAGGCAACCTGAATTTATCCACAAGGGACAATGAAGCACTAAAACATTATGTTAAGAAAGAATTCCTTGTTAAACTGCTGACATTAGAACTTGCAAGCAAGCAACAGATTGTTGATGTTATGCTTGCAATATTATATTTAAATTTAGGTCTGAAATTTCAACAACAAAATCTCTTCACATGAAATGATGAATAAATCATGAAATGAAAATGAACATTAATAATGTGGTAAGGGATATTAATAAACTAACAAGTGACATACTTTAGCACACATCTGATCCATGTTTATCGGTGACTGAAAAAGTTGATTTTTCTGGCAAATGGTGTTATGTCGGACGTATGTCTGATAAAAAGAGGGATAAAGGAACACAACACATGACATGGTTGCGTGCTTTTGCAGCAATAGGACAATGGGCAGACAGCAGGTAGTGTGCATTTTCCTGGTTTGCTCACAGACCCAGACACACTCTACAATGTGCCATATGAAACTGACAACAGCTTGCTGAATCTCTGCCGGCTAGGTCATTTCTCTTTTACCTCTTCACTTTGATGCATGCTGATTTCCCAGTAACTCTTTTCACCATGTAGGACACTACATTCTCATTGACTGAAGTCCAAATTCAGTCAGTCAGTAATAGTATGGCATGTTGGCAAATAACAATACTGAATGTATGACAGAAGACACCTATGTCAGAAGTATAGTTAGACCTGAAAGTAGTGATCATGCCAGGCATTTTTCTGGCTGGTGTGAATGATGAAGGTGGTTCATGGAAACCAGTCAGATAATCACTCTAACCAGTCAGATACACAGCTGTCTATAGATACTACTACCACAACCACAGCTCTGCTAGTAGTGCTACTGTGCTAGTAAACACTCTACTCCTTTCCCATCTAGAACACACACACACTTACTTGCACACACACACATACATACACACACTTACTTGCTCACACACACACTTACTCGCACACACACACCCTCATTCTTTGCAAAAAACAATCTTACTCGCACACACACACCCTCATTCTTTGCAAAAAACAATCTTCTTTTTTTTTTGGGGGGGGGGGAGAGAGGGGGGCTGGGCTTGAGAACTGGTCAAGTTAAATATTTTGCTTCTCAGTAAGTTACTGGCCTTTGGCTTTGGTGTTTCACAGTAACAATTTTTACATTGGTAGCCACAGAAAAGAGAAAAACAGTAGGCACCAAACCCTAAAATCTGGCCAAAATTTGAAACAGAATGAGGCCCAGAATGAGGCCCAGAGTGCCCTTGCAGAATCCAAACACAAGGGAGATAATTAGCCAAGACCCGAGTTGCCTGCGGTAACTCTCACCTGGCGTGCATGTAAATTTACACACGCCAGGTGAGACTGAGAGTTTGATGGTGTACCTCTGGTGGAGTTTATGTACCTTGTATTTACATGCATGTCAGGTGAGAGTTACTGTAGGCAACTCAGGTCTTTGTTGTTGTACTTGCGTGAAGTCTTTTGAGTGCTAATTAACTCCCTTGCATTGTGTTTGTTTCTAAAATTTGGCAGCCATGCTTGAAATTTGTTACACACACACACAACTGACACCAGCAGCATAATCAGTCTGTTTTCAAATCAAACTGTCCAAGTACCATCCAATGTGCAAGCATTCCAGTAAAATTCCATGACTGTGACACCATCGAACATGACTGTAGCTATACATGTGTAACTGTAAGTGTAATCAGCTAATGGCAGCATGATTTTACAACAGATTTATATGGTAATGCCCCCCTCAGCCCCTCTCAGAGTGTGTGTGTGTGTGTGTGTGTGTGTGTGTGTGTGTGTGTGTGTGTGTGTGTGTGTGTGTGTGTGTGTGTGTGTGTGTGAATTTCTAGTATGGCTAGGTAAAAGAAAAACTAAAAGCCAACCATTTTGTTGCCATATGTACATATACCCAGTGATCATGCCAGACAGTTTTCAAACTGATGTGACATCTATAAGGTGTTGAAAGTGGTTCACGGAAACCGGTCAGACAATCAGTGAATGACTGAATCATGTTAAGTGATAAGCGGTCAGATACACAGCCGTCTATACTGGATTTACCACTGCTTGAGCTCTACTAGCAAACACCCTAGCTACTGCCTTCCCCATCTTGAACACACACACACACACACTCTCTCTCTCTCTCTGCCACATTTTGTTTCATGAAAATTGGTCAAACAAAATAACAGCTGGTACATCTGACCAGCTGCTGGTTTCTTTTCCAACGTTTGCAGATCTTAACCAGCAAAATACTGGTTAACATGAACCTTGATAATGTGCTCAATTTGAACAGGAGATTGTGCCATCCCCCCCTCCCACCAACCCACACAACAGCACTAGCCTGGCCTTGAGGATAAAGTGATCCAGTGATGCATACCTATGCAGGACACAGTTTTTATTTTTAATGTGCTCAATCCAGGTTTCTTTTTTTCAAATCCTTTGACCCAGTCATTAACTCAGACTTTCTTGCCATCACCTATAGTTTTGCTTTTGCAAACTGAGCACTCTGTAAAGTGTAATACTATTAATACTAAGAACAGTACTATTCTACTAATAGTAATACCCCATTTTCTCATCATAAATCAGCTGTTTTCCACTTTGGGAGAAACAATCAAACATACTTCTCTCTTCTGATCTCAGGCCTTTCTTGGCCATGGAAGAATCCTTGGTAGAATCTGTCGACTCTTCTTTTACTGTTTTAGTCTTGTTTCATTTTTCACCCTTTGTGACTGAGGAAAGGAAGCAAATGATGCCCATGCACCTATGCCAAAGTCTGTGTACT
>OY757543.1:23049124-23056424 GCA_963584105.1 Alviniconcha strummeri | reverse complement strand
ATGTTTGCCAACAACGCACATCAGCGAGCAAACGAACAGCAATTAATCACAGCTTGCTGGGGATTTTCATCCGGCATTCTCGTGTAGAGGACGGTGGGGTTTTTTGCTTTGTTTTTGTTGTTGTTAACTCCTCTCGTTTGGGTTTTTAAAAGCCGGAAGCTGCTTTCAAAAAAGACAGGTGATCACGTTTTAACCAACTCCGTTCCATTCTCAATGCAACAGAGTCACGACGGACGACAATACATCAGACTGTTACTCTCGGGACAGTACACGACGTAGAAAACACAAAAGTAGCCTATCGTTAATTTGAAAACCTCCATGAGAATCGAGACAACTGGTGGCAGTTTGAAGGATGAGTTATTTGGCTATTTGTTACTTAATGGCCAGGAGTGAACCGCGACGGCCGGAAAACAATTCATTGTGTGTGTGTGCGTGCGTGCGTGCGTGCGTGCGTGCGTGCGTGTGTGTGTGTGTGTGGTGGAAGGGGGGGGGGCGGGGCTGTGGGGCTGGAGGGGGGAGATAAGCTGCAACACAATGTATCAGTAAATGTTCAGGATTTTCCAAATTCCTCCGGTTTAATCACCGCTATTCCATCAAATGAAATTTGGTTCCCCGATAGTAATAGCCCCCTCTCCGCACCCCCCCCCCCCCACAAGTCTCTCTCTCTTTCTCCTCCTCCCACCCATCTCCACCCCACCCCTCCAGGTGGGGGAGTGTCTGATGTCACACTCATGTCTGGAATATCAGCTCAGTGTTGTCATTTGATTCCTCTTTCTGTCTTGTCATTTTTCTGTTCCTTGTCCATTGTCCGGACATTTTTGCCCCGATATAACCGCAACGGTTGACTGGTCTTAAAACACCAAGTTACTACTACTCCGGACATTTTTCGAAAAAGTCTCCAACAATTGTTTCGTTATGAAAAGGCTTTTTTGTGATGATCTTGATGAGCAGCTAGGTGATGCTGGTTGGTAGGTGGTATGTGCAGCTTGCTGCCATATGACACTGGTATTTGCCATTATGCCGGTATATATCTTCTTCTTCTTTTTTTTTTCTTTTTTTTTCTTCTGTCCATTCCTTTTTGTTTTTCTTTGGTCCTTGTATCAAACAATTAGATGGAATGGTCGATGACACCAGCACTTCCTAACGGAATGGTCGATAATACCAGTATGTCCTGGCCTTATGTTGTTTTTTGTTGTTGGCGTTGTCGTTGTCGTTGTTGTTGTTGTTATTTACAGGGGCAATATTGAAGGTACTAACTCTTTCAAAATGTGTTTGATGTTTGTGTATGTATGTTTTGCGTCATAATTATTTGTGTGTGGACTGATTTTGTGCCTTTGACCTGAAAAAGGGTTTACCTACATGAGAAGAATTTTGATATGTGCATCTGCTTATGACAGAGTTTGATCGTCTGCGGGTGACCCTGTGCGGCTGAAAGCGCACAATCTGAAACAAAACGAAGCCCAGAGCGCTCGCGCAGAATCAACACACAAGGGAGTTAATTAACGCTGGAAAGGCGTCACACAAACAGAATAACAAAGACCTGAGTCGCCTATGGTAACTCTCACCTGGCATGCGTGTAAACACAGGGTACACAAACTCCACCATCGCAGGATGATTGAAGGTAGCAGATATCGAGTGTGTTGATAAAAGCGCTGTTCCACGTTCAGTTGTGGACAGCAGTTATATCCAACAATTTCAACGCAAGCTCAAAAATTCATTCTCTTTCTTCACTTTGCAAAAATAATTATTTTGCCCATCAAACACACCACTGACCTAATCGCATACCCATGCAGTAACACTGCTGGAATTTACACAGTGAATTGATATTGTTCTTGGACAAGACTTTATCTTTTCAATTTTAAACAAAACAACACAAAGTGTTTTTGATGTAAACCCGCAGAACTATCAAGCGGTCTATTGACTGTTCAGAGGGTGGAGTAGGTTAAACTCTAACAATGCAAGGGACACGTAGTGCAGCTAATGAAAGAAACCAAACCACAAGAAGCTGATGATGAGACAGGAATGCCTGCATTCTGTAAGAATTGCACAATCAATGCACAAAACATTAAACTTCACTTCCCCGTGGGTCTGGCCATCTATTAATTGATTAAGGCTCTTATTTCATTCTTTGTTTTCTTTCAGGCCGGATGTTTATTTGCCTTTTGAAGATGTGGGAGAAAATACCTTACATTAACAGTGACGCATTGTCAGTGACGACAGTACGTGAAACTATGGCAGCTGGCGATCAGTTTGCCAAGATACGATGGAATTAGCATTCTGTTCGGACTTTGGCTCTGGTGCCTGCAGTTGTATTCCAGACTGCAGCTACAGCTAATGTCGAGATGGGAGAGCATGGAATTCGCTGTGCTTTGTCCTGTATGAAAAGAAGCACGCCTGTCCAGAGGCAACGATGAATCACTGCTTTGGAGCCACTGACTGCAATATTCTACTGAAGGATTACGAATGAATGAAAATGTATGTAGGGCGTATAAAAAAACTTTCGCACAAAACCTAGCGTGTTCACAGCGTCACATACACACAGTGCCTACATGTAGACTCTCACAACCTAAAACTACCAAAAGACATTCATACCAATAAGGTAAAAACCGCCCCTACCCACCGACCCCTTCCCGAAAGTGCAACTATATACAGTATTTAAATGTAGAAATATATACAGGGTTAATTTTTTTAATTAAAAACACAAACAGTCAATATTCATGGCAATGTAGTTCACTCCACAAAGGACGAAACGTGAAGTCTGACTGATCCCTCAAATACGCAGTGTCAGTGCACGGTGTCAGTGTAAAACCATTATCGATAAATATTTCAGTTCTCCTGTAAGCCCTCTAATCCCTCCAAGTAGGCAATGTCAGTACACGGTGTCAGTGTAAAGCCACAAATGAGAACTTTTTTTTTCAGTTCTCCTCCCAGAATGGCTTATCAAAATGTGACATTAAGACATTCGAACGATTGGTCCGATTTCGCAACGGACGCCAACGACGAACTTTGGACTGCCATGAGAGACCGCAGGATGTCTGACGATAAGGCGTTGTCCAACATCAACGCTTACATGATCATGGGCAGAACGACGATGTCTGTGTTGCTTGTGTGCGGGACCTTCGGCAACGTCATGACGATGGTGGTGATGCGAGGAATGGAAGATGCCAAAAAGTCCACTAGCCACCTGCCACACTCCGAGCACCGCTTTCTGGCACCATCCTCCGAAGGAAGGATGTGGTAAACCAGGGCTTGGAGTTTGGCCGCCTCCATGTCCGTCTACTTTGCCGGCCTGGCCCTCTAGGACCAAGCCATGCTTCTTTCTCTCAGGAGGACTGCACCACTGGGTGTTGCTCACGTTTGACGCCAACATCAACAGCGTCAGCGACATCCTCTGCAAAAGTTTGGTCTTCGCCATTTACTGTACCTCCGTGACGTCACCGAGGGTTCTCGCGGCCATGACGACACATCGCACGACGACAGTGATTTGTCCATTCACACATCACAGGCGCGCTTTCTCGCCAAAGGAACTGTCTCATTGTTGTAGTCTCTGTCCTAGCTGTCTTTCGTGGCAGCGCTGAACGCTCATGAACCTTTCGCCTACCGGGTCAGCACCGTAGCAGCGACACGCGGCTACAACGGGACTGATGGAACCTGCCGTTACGCCAACCACCTGGACCTGTCGCTGCAGGACGTCGAGTTCAGCATCTTCCCCTGAGTGGGCCTGACACTCCATTCTTCTTTTCTGTTTGCTGGTAATCAGCAACGTGCTGCTCATTCGGAAGGTGTTCCTGTGCGCCAGGTTCACCCGTAAGATAACGTCAGCACGAGGGTCCCACAGTCACGTCAGTTCTCGCGAAAAGAAAGCATCCTAAAAAAAGAAAAAAAGAAAAAAAAGAAAAAAAGAAAAAAAAGACTTATCTTGTTTTGGTTGAGTTTTTACAGCTTTTTCCCAACAAGCTGGAAAAACTCAAATAAAACAAGATAAGTCTTTTCCTTTCATTTTTCGTCGTTTTTAACCGTTTATCTGTTGTCTAAGTGTTGTTTTGTGGCTTGGCTTGATAAAGGGGATTTCCCCGAAAATGTGCATACTGTGTGTCCGTGTTAAAATAAATAAGCGTTCGTTTGAACCTTTTGTGTCTGAATCTTGTTTTAGAACGCTAGCAGTCAATTGGTTTCAGATTTTCGTAAAACACCAAGTTACTTCTTTACAGCTCTGCCAGTGTGATGAGCCCAGGCATAAACATACGACCCTAAGTCTGAATCAAATAAGTTTGTTTCATTCACTTTTTTGTTGTGTTTATGTGACGTCTTTCGAGTGCTGATTCTGAATAAGTTTTGTCACGGCTAAATTACGTCATGAGAAATTCACGTCATTTCCTTTCTATTGTTCTCTTTCTTTTTCGTTTTTTTTTTTTTTTTTTTCCTTTTTTTTTTTTTTTTTTTTTTTTTTTTTTGCTCCTCTTCGGTTTCATTTTATTTTGTTTTTATTTGTTTGGATCGTTCTTCTTTCGTCGCCTTTTTATTAACAGTGACAGTTCTTTTTAGTTTAGTTTATTCTAGGCCTTTTCTTTTCCACAAACTCGTCTTTTGCCCACGAAGCTGTCTCCCTCCTGTGCTGCAACTGATCTTTCGAAAAAAGAAAGAAAAAAAAGAAGAGGAAAAAACATGCCACGGCCGACGAGAGCTGAAGAAGAGGCGGTGGAGAAATATATTCGAGAAGTAAGACGAAGATTGTGGTGGGAGAACAACAACAAGCCGATATTCCGTATGGCAAAACCTATTCATCGACGTACGACAGAGATGACCGCCTGGAAGACCCGAATCGACGATCCACGCGAGTTCCTCGCCGGCAGCACCGAATACCATCCGGACATCGTGCAACTTACGACAAAGGACGGCAGTAATAAGGCGTCTGGTCAGAGGCGCGTGTCGCGCAGCTTCAGCGGTCCCCTGGCTTGGACGGAAAAAGTCAATGACTTGATTGTTCCTGAAAAACCTGAAATAGATCCGACCTTGGAAATGTTGCCTTGGGGTATGGACACAAACAGGAAGCGACGCATCAGGAGGGACTTTGACTATCCAGAGAACATCTTCCATCGCCATGCCAAAGAAGGGTACTTGTACTGGCCACGGTGGGATCTGTACTCCGTCTTGTCCCGCCCTATCAAGAAGATGCCTAAGACTGTCATCGAATGAACCGGCAGCTTTTGCGGGGATAGAAACAAATAAGCTATGTGGTAAATTAAGCCATGGGCCGCAGGGACAGGAAAGAGCTTATTGCCATCTGATGAACCCGGAATCGCTAGGACATGGATAAGCTTGCCGTTTGTTGCACCAGGTCTCCATCTGGCATACTCGGACAGGTTTACAAGGAAAAATTGGGCTCTCCATCTGATGAAGCCGGTCCACAAGGACAAGATGGGCTCTCCCTCTAATAAACGCAGTCCACAAGGACAAGTTGGGCTCTCATCTGATAAACCCAATCTACAAGGACAAGTCGGGCTCTCATCGGATAAACCCACTCCACAAGGACAAGTTGGGCTCTCGGCTAATAAACTCACTCCACAAGTACAAGATGGGCTCTCCCTCTTATAAACCCAGTCCACCAGGACAAGTCGGGCTCTCGTCTGATAAACCCGGTCCACAAGGACAAACTGGGCTCTCATCTGATAAACCCGGTCCACAAGGACAGGTTGGGCTCTCATTGGATAAACCCACTTCACAAGTACAAGATGGGATCTCCATCTAATAATCCCAGTCCACAAGGACAAGTTGGGCTCTCATCTGATAAACCCACTCCACAAGTACAAGACGGGCTCTCTCTCTAATAAACCCAGTCCACAAGGACAAGTTGGGCTCTCTTCTGATAAACCCGGTCCATAAGGACAAGACAGGCTCTCCATCTGTTGGCAGGACTTAGGTGGGCTCTCTATCTGTTGACCAGGACGTAGATGTGCTTTCCATCTGATGAATCTAGTCCACAAGGACAAGCTGGGCTCTCAGTCTGATGACAGCTAGACATGAGAGGGTTGTCCATCTGGTGAATCCACCCCGCAAAGACAAGGGTGGATTATGTATCTGATGACAGGACAAGAATGGGCTCTCCATCTGGTGAAGCCAGTCCACAAGGACAAGCATGCGCTCTATATCTGATAAACCCAGTGCACAAGGACAAGCATGCGCTCTATATCTGATAAACCCAGTGCACAAGGACAAGGATCCAGCCAGGATGACCAGGACACGGGTGGGCTCTCAATCTGATGAACTCAGTCCTCAACGGCAACTAGTCCACAAGGATAAGGAAAAGCCATCCGTCTGATGAACCGAGTCGACAAGGATAAGATCCCCCTCTTCTTCCACCTGGAGGGCCAGTCAGCAAGGATGAGAATCCTCAGGCAAATCAGAACAGCCACGCCTCAGAACTTGCAGTTGGAACAGTCAAGCCTCGAGACTGTGCAATCAGAACAGTCACGCTTCGGGACTATGCAATAAAAACAGTCACGCCTCAGGACTGTGCAATCAGAACAGTCACGCTTCGGGACTATGCAATCAAAACAGTCACGCCTCAGGACTGTGCAGTCAGAACAGTCACGCCTCAGGACTGTGCATTCAGAACAGTCACGCCTCAGAACTGTGCAGTCAGAACAGTCACGCCTCAGAGCTGTGCAGGGACTGTGTAATCAGAACAGTCACGTCTCAGAACTGTGCAGGGACTGTGCAATCAAAACAGTCACGCCTCAGGACCCTGCAAGGACTGTGCAATCATAACAGTCGCGTCGCAGCACCGTTCAGTTAGAGTGGACACGTCGCAGTGCCACAGCAGAAAAATCAGATCAGTCACATCGTAGGCCTATGGAATCCGAACATTCATGCTTCAACGCCGTTCAGTTGGCGCGGATACGTCCCATAGCTACAGCATGGAAATCAGATCCGTTATGCTGTGGCTAAGGTATAGAATTAGAACAGTCACCCCTCAACACTGTCCATTTGGAGCGGAAACGTGGAGCAGTCTCACACTCACAGCACGGAAATCAGATCAGCCGACCTGTAGAACCAAAACAATTATATCTACAACGTACGTTTGCGGAGTTGGATCAGTTACATCACAGACAATGCAATTAGAATAATTGCATCGTTAATATTGGGAAGTACGGGTTGTGGTATATCGTGCGTCTGTAGACACCGAACTGGCACGTTGAAATATTCCAGGAAGTGTAAAACTGGAATTTGGACTGTCGTTAACTTCACTCTTCCCATCTTTGAATCAGTTGTTGACACTACAGAGGATTTGAAATGACCA
>OY757543.1:23034124-23046624 GCA_963584105.1 Alviniconcha strummeri | reverse complement strand
GTTGTAAAGTCTAGCTGTCCATATCTGTCAGGTCTTTGTAGTTCTGGTATATCTGCATGCTTCTTTCTGAAATCTTCAAACAAGATAAATGCATTCACACTCGCAATATCAATAAAAAGTGGTAAAACAGAGTTTTCCACCATTTATTTGTTTTACGCAAAGTGTTACATACTATGAACTATACTCATGTACATCAAAAGACCCATAAAACGATAAAACTCTTCAGGGTAGGTGTTACTCCATGACTGGTAGAGGGAAGGTTTCTGGGGCCCAACAGTATTTGCATAATCATTTGTGTAAGTATACAACATGCCTGTCAGGCAAGGGTAAAAAAACAGTTTTAAAAAGTCCACGGGACGCAGAAACTTGCCGATGTCAGCACCGGTCTTGCAGTCCTCAGTGTAGACACCAGATGGACGAGCAGGACGGAAGGGGGGCAGGGGGTTCCTTGTCCCCGAGTCCTGCGTGTTGTAGCCTTGGTCTCTGTAAGTATAACAAAGTAAAAATTGAAATGTAAAAACATTTGTGCAATGGCATTCTTGTTTTATAAAAGAAGAAGGAAACTGAGAGTGTAAAATGGCAGATAAATCTAAGTCACTAACCTAACATAGCACTAGCGACAACGAGCACAAGCTATGTTTGACTGATGGACTAGACCTGAAACACAGAACAAGGTTCAAAGGTCAATCTCGCCTATCCACTCGTTTCTGTAAATTTCACAGGTGAAATCTTTCAGGTCATACTGTTCGGGCTTGCAAGCCGAAGCAGCAAGCATAGTTCCAGTACTATAATGTTGTAGGTTTTGATGAGAACACGAAGAAATGTCATGATTTCACTGAGAGACGAGTGTAAACAAAGTACTTACACCACGTTAAGGCCAGGTGCCCGTCGAGTTGGATCTAAAAATCCAGGTCCGCCGTCACTGTCATCATCCCCGCTCAGGACCCAGACCTCCTCGTCTGAACTATCATATGGCATTTCACTGTCTGAAGACTCATCAGAACTCATTTCCGCCAAACACACGCTCGCACTGTGTACGCTAAACTCAACAAAATCGAAAATGGCGGCAAAATGGAAAATGCTGCATGACGCATTTGCGTTACGTAATTGTAATCGAAAAATAATCTAAATGACGTCGTTTTACACACAAACTGTCTACACAGAGTTTCCTTGATGTATTTCTCGCAGAAAAAAAATACTAGGGTCGTTTTTTGTTGTTTTTAACTGCTAAAATGGCAAGTTTGTCCATCGATCACCGGTGATCAAAATTCAAGGGAAAGAACTGCAAGCAGTTAATGGAACCGGCCTTCGTGGGCTAAATTTCTCGTATGCTTGTAGCAGTTAAGCACACGAGAAATTTAGCCCACGAAGGCCGGTTCTATTAACTGCTTTGTAGCAGGTTAAACAAACATGATCCGTAGTCACAGTTTTGCGATTAAACGTGCCGTTAATTTTATGTCGATTTTATAAGATGACTTTTCTTCTTCTTCTTTTTCTTCTTCCTCTTCTTTTAGAGTTGTTGTTGTTGTTGTTGTTGTTGTTGTTGTTGCTGCTGCTGCTGCTGCTGCTGCTGCTGCTGCTGCTGCTGCTGCTGCTGTTATTCTTGTTTTGATACCATCACAACACTTGTTTCATGAGTTTATTACCGTGTTGTAAGCTCTTTTCCCCCCAGTGCTTCATTTTGACGTCACTAGAATGTCTTTGACGTCACGGATAGAACACCAGGAAGCACATCTCATTTTTCATCGTTTTTAACCGTTTAACCGTTGTTCAAGTGTCGTTTTGTAGGGGATTAGCCAGAAAATTTGCAGACTGTGTGTCTGTTTCCTATTAAATAAGCGTTCTTTTGAACCTTTCATGTGTTTGGATCTTGTTTTAGAACGCTAGCAGCCATTCGTGTTTCAGACTTCTTTCTTCTTCTTCTTTTTTTTTTTTTTTTTTCTTTTTTCACGAAGCTCTCAGTTCTGCGTAGGTCACGGAAGAAATGCATGTGGATTTCAATCTTTTTTGTCACCGATTGTTTTTATCTCTTTGGGGTGAACATTTGATTACGTATTGCAGCTTTCACGAAAAAAGGTGTGGTCAACTGGGTTTTACCCCAATCTGTTTTTAACTCATGTTTACTCATTATTTTGTAAAATGAACCTGCAGATGGAAAATAAATGCGGCAGACAAATCATGAACAAAAGAACAAAGAACAAAATAAGATGTCAAGGTCTTGGCAATGGCAGTTTCCGTAGGCAGGCTGATCCAGACAACGATTGTGCGTGGTGGGGGGAGGGGGGGGGGGCGTAGAATTTGAAGTAATAAGTTCTATCTTCGATCTAAAATGATTGATAAGTGACACATATACTACTTCCACGTGGACGGATTTGCCTGGACATCAAATCTCTGAAACAATTCCGCTGGAATGTTGCGAATACACACAGACTGAAGGTCATAGGGTCAGGTCGATCCTAGACATAGACGTTGTCTTTTGACGTAACATGATATTAATTTTCTTTTGCATACGTCATGTTCACAGTTCCGCCCTCCGCCATGTCGCATGGCGGGCGATTATTTTGTTCAGTGTTGTTTGTGTGGATTTCGTCCTCTGTCAAGTACTCAGTGGCTCCTTTGTAACATTCACATTGCGTCTCACAAACTTCATCAATTCTTCAGTTTGTGCTCAAATCTTCTGGGTGGCTTTGCAGTAGATGACCGAACACTGACATTTCTTCAACTTCTCTAAGATCTAAACCAGATCGAAAAAAATCTGAAACATAAACAAGGACTAGGAAATTTAAAACATATATATAAATCAGGGAAGGTTATATCACTCTGGTTCCCTTGAACTTCATCTCTTCTTCTTTTTTTCTCTCTCTCTCTTCTCTCTCTCTCTCCTTTTTTTTTTTTTTTTTTTTTTTTTTTTTTTCTTTCTTCTTCCTTTTTAATTTTTTTATTTTTTTTTTATCAGTGCTGTCAAAATGACTGGGGGTGAGTATGCAAATCGAGAAGCAGAATTCCGCGCAGACTCCACGAGAGCTACAGGGCAGCAGCAGCAAACAAACGACCTGGAGGTTCTCAGAGTCAGGCGGATGCAATGGCACGACGCGAAGAGACAGGCTGAGAAAGAGGTGGAGAGAGACATTGCAGAGCGCAGAAAGGAGTTTCGAAAAAATGAAGCCCGCAGGTTCCATGACGTCTTCGTCCCTCCACCTAGAAAGAGTGACATGACCTTTTGGAAGACGAGAATCGGTGAGCCATTAACAATCCAAATACCCGAGGAACAAAAAGCGAAACGGACAAAAACCATCAAGCATCACAAAATGGAACTCAACAGATTCAGGTGTCATGCTTTGGAAGGCTTTATCTACTGGCATTACAAAGACTCAACCGTTCTTCTGTCTGGGTGAGTGTCTTAAAGTTAAAAATGACGATCTCACTCTTTAGGGTAGACGAAACCGGGCTGGGAAGGTGTACGGTTGTAAACCGCTCACTGTACGTCTCAACAAAGATACGAGACGGGTTACGATCTGTCTGTCTGTTATATCATGATGGGCTTCTTGGACTGATTCTGAAAGCCACTACCCATGAACTGTGAACAGTATTTCGGACTGCCGTTGATGTCGAAGTTCTTCAGATCCCATGCAAGGCATTGGTAGGTTTCATTCTCACATGACTTTTGGAAGTTGACTGGGTGTTAAAGAAAATCAACCATCACTCGGTTTGCTTGCTCTTCTTCTTCTTCCTGTAAAGCGACCACAATCATCATGTTGATTATTTTGCCACTTTACGGAGGGTCAGCAGCGCAAAATAAAAGAAGAAGAAAAAGAAAAAAGATAAAAAGAGTTTGGGATTACTGCAGTCTGGAGGTCCTTGATGTGTCGATGGTCTTGGCCTCAATGACTTCCTGGGGCAGATCATTCCAGTCTTTGATGGTTTATCCTTTGATAAACGCTCCATGCCTCATAGG
Source organism: Alviniconcha strummeri (assembly GCA_963584105.1). Taxonomy (NCBI): domain Eukaryota; kingdom Metazoa; phylum Mollusca; class Gastropoda; family Provannidae; genus Alviniconcha; species Alviniconcha strummeri. The sequence goes on along the minus strand of OY757543.1, from coordinate 23,042,669 downwards.
GACAACAAACTTTTACAAAACCACGGGCTCGTCTTCGCGGTTAGAAGCGTATTCACGTGTGAATTGGTCGCAATGTTGTCATTCCAGCACTAGTCGGGTCCACCGCATGATCGTGCCTTGCGTCTGTTGTGCATCGCTTGGGTATTCTTCCGCCTCTACGTCTACAGCTGGGTGACTATATAACTGTATCTCTTTTAACATTGTGCAGGCTTGAGTGAACGATGAAGGAGTCAAAAATGTCAGGTAGAAAATTGTTCAGACGAATTCCTTGAAGTGTTTGTGCTGGCATTTGAGTGAATCAGTCAGATACGATCAGCTGGGACCATTCATTATTATTCATTTCAAACGCCTGTCATTTTGATGCCCAGAAAAGCTGGCGCTTTTAATCCCAGTAGCTAAAGGGGATGTTCTGGATTAATAATGTCGTGAGCGGGAGGCAGGGGGTGGGGGTGGGGGGAGAGAAATTAAACTATGCAATATATAAACAAGAAGATCAGTTCGTAATCAAACAGTCGTAAATGATGAAAAAATGAAAGAAAAGAAAAATCGGATTAAAATGGAATGTTAGACGACCTTGTGTCTTATGGCATCAATGTGAGCAAATGCTAGGGTGTTGCATCGTCATGATCGCACCATTTATTTTGAGTCACATTGTGTCAATATGAACACAGGGCTGTTGAGGTAGGGGCGAACTGCTCATACGTGTACTGTGTTCTTAAGTGGAACTGTGTTCAAAACTGTTGTTTGACATGCTAGTGTGAATGGTAATTTTCTCATTGTAGCAACGTTAACAGAGACGTAGAAGGGAACTAGGTATTTCGCATCGATAATGCAGCCCAGTTTATGATGACGTGGAGTGCACGAGAGCCATAGGCAAGTGTGCTGCACTGTTGGATGTCTGCATGCAGTAACCTTGTTTCTGAGGCGTGTAGGAACGATGTGAGCTGACGCGGGAATGTGTCTGTTCCAGCATCTCTCTATTCCCGCATCAGCTACTTAAATCCTAAGCCAAGTCCAGCACGTTGTGGGAACATAGAGCTGTTACACTATCAGATTTTGGAACAGGACTATCAGATGTTGGAACACAGAGCTGTGAGTCTATCAGATGTGGGAACATAGAACTTTGAGACTATCAGAGTTTATACAGGACTATCATATTTTGGAACACAGAGCTGTGAGTCTATCAGATGTGGGAACATAGAACTGTGAGACTATCAGAGTTTGGAACAGGACTATCAGATGTTGGAACATGGAGCTGTGAGACTATCAGATGTGGAAACATAGAGCTGTGAGACTATCACATTTTGGAACAGGACTATCAGATGTTGGAACACAGAGCTATGAGACTGTCAGACGTGGGAACATAGAGCTGTGAGACTATCAGATGTGGAAACATACAGCTGTGGGACTATCAGGTGTGGGAGTATAGAGTTCTGGGAACAACGAGCCGACCTCAGCATATACTCATATAGGCTATATGTTGCATACTGATTCATTGCAGCGCGTCTCTGAAACTGAAATGTGCCCTTGTGAAGAAAAGCTGGGGTTTCTGTTGTGATGTTTTGAAATGGGATGTCTGAAAGAAACGTCTTGTTGCCTTGTTAGCAGAGAATTGCGGTGTTTTGAAGATTACTGTCAGCTACCTTGTGAGCAGAGAGTTACGGTGGTCTGAGTATGACCGTCAACTATCCATGTCCGTGTGAATAAAATGTACTGCGTATGTATTTATTTTTGTTGAGGAAGTTTTGACTCGCATGAAACTCTGTGAGTCTATGTGATGATCAATGTTTGGGTGTTCACCGGACTCAGTTTCAAGTTTGGCGTGTCCAAATATTTAACTTTCCTCGAACACCATCAATGTGGTAAATTCAAGTTTTACATGATTGTAATGCGCTTTAACTGCTCTGTTCAGTTCAGTTCAGTTCAAGATGGTATGTGTGCGCTCGGAAAAGCACATATGCCCGGTCTCTGAGAAGTTTCCCCAATGTCGCCTTTGAAACGGTTCCAATGTTCGTCTGATTGATGATGGCCCAAACTCCAGGCACTGGTTTACGACATCCTTCCTTCAACCACTGCCGTATTTACTCACGCCATAGGGTCCAAAAAACTGTCAGCTAACGAGCAGATTTTTGTTGGTGCTCAAACAGTAGTAACTTTGTTACAAAAACTCAATTTATATCAGACGTTTGTTTTATAACTGACCATGTTGTTTATGCCAGCTCAAATAAAACCAAAATGGTTTGAATCGAGACGGAACGTTGTTGTTTTTTCTTCGTTTTTTCTTTTTCTTTTTTACCCGTGGTGGATGCGCCTCATGTTTACGTGCGTGCTTGGGCGCTAGGTTGCTTCTACAGTCATATTAGTACCCAAACCTTTCGGAGAGCGCTAACCGCGTCGGTGTACAGCTGCGCGGAGATAAAGAGCGCCTCTTCAGTGGCGTAACCAACTCTGGCAGAGTTTGGAGGAAGGTGCCGGAAAGTGATGCTCGGAGTGTGATGATGGCCCTCTCTCGTCCTTCCAAGGAAGATCGTCTAGCGCTTCCTCTTTCCAGGCCTCTCTCCTCCTGGCGATCGATGGTGTGATGTCCTTGGCTTTGTACCCGCAGGTAGTGTCTCAAGCTCCTGAACTTGTGAAGGTTGCTTTGCCCGCCAATTTATCTGCTCGGTCATTTCCCTTCACTCTGGCATGTCCAGGGCAGTACACCCACAGGAGTTTGCCTGCTCATATCACTATCAGTGACCTTGTCCATAGTTCAAGGTCACACCAATGTCAAGCAGATTTTTTGCTGTTGTTTTTTTAATTGTTCTGACCCGATTATGTTGAAACTGTGTTCACTTGTTAATACATCGAGTAGATCGTGAACAGACCACTATTTTCGACTTTCGCCTGGATTCAAAGTTGACTGGCGTGTTTCTTGATTTGACTGACACATTAACGTTGACGTTCGGTGTCGTTGAACAATGTCTTTCAAACTTTGCACGCCTCTAACCCTTTTGGGAGTCTGCCGATCTATACCATGTGTCATAACCTTGATGGCTCAGTGGGGACCTAGACCTGATGGCCCAGTGGGGACCTAGACCTTATGGTCCAGTGGGGACCTAGACCTGATGGACCATTTGGGACCTAGACCTGATGGTCCTTGGACACCTAGAAATGGTGGCCCAGTGAGCAACTAGACCTGATGACCCAGTGGGGACCTAGACCTGATGGCCCAATAGATCTAGACCTGATGGCCTAGTGGGGACCTAGACTTGATGACCCAGTGGGTACCCAGACATGATGGCCCAGTGGGGACCTAGATCTGATGGCCAAGTGGGGACCTAGACCTAATGGCCCAGCAGATCTAGACCTGATGGCCCGGTTGATCTAGTCCTGATGGCTCACTGGGGACGATTTCTGTATGTATTTGCGTTATTTTAGTCATGATTTGTCTGTTGTTGTTTGTTTGTTTGTTGGGGTAAAACCCTATTGACCACACTTTTTCTTGTGGATTTACTTTTTTTTTCTTTTTTCTAGAACGCCGCAATACACCATTTAAAGTTCACAGAAATAATAATCAATGACACCCCCCCCCCACCAAAAAAAAATAATTATATATATATATTAAAAATACGCGTGACGCCAAAGACATTTTGGTGACGTCAAAATGAAGCGCGGGAAAAGAGCGCAGAGCGCGACAATGAGTTCGTGAAACGAGTGTTAGTGACAAAAATGGTGTCCAAAAGGATCACCTTATAAAATCGATATAAAATTAACAGCACGTTTTCTAGCCCCCGGACCACTGCTGACTTGCGGACGCAGTCACTGCACCCAGCTTGGAAACCTTCAAAGTCCTGGTTGGTGCCCTGTTCCTCTATCTTCTCCCCCTCCCCTTCCCACCCTCCTCCAACACAGCAAAAAGCCCCTCCCCACCCCATCCCCTTTTTTGTTTTTGGTTTGTTTGTTTGTTTGTTTTGCTTGTTGTTGTTTTGTTTTTGTTTGTTTTTCTTTTTGTTCTCATTACTCTTTTCTTTCCCCAGCTCCAGCTGACTTAGCTAATACTTTTGTTTTCTTTCTTCGTCTTGTGCTGCACTAGCCCCTCAAAAGCTGACAGTAGTCTTCAGTGTGTTAAAGTTCGTTGGCTAAATGGAAGAAAAAGAAGAAGAAGAGGAAGAGTTACCGAAGGCGACTCATGTCCTTGTTGCTGTGTTCGGGCGAAGTCTTTCGAGCGCTAATTAACCCCTCGTTTGATTGATTTGACGTAAAAATACAGAAGTAATTGCATTTTGCACACGTCACGTTCGTTCTTTCATCATTCTGCCTGTCTGCATGGCCGCTGATTATCTCGTTCGGTGTCGTTCGCATGGATTTCTTTCTTCACTCAAGTACTCACTGGCTTTTTTTGTTGCACACAAGTTGTGTCTTACAGACTTGAGCAGTTCGTCAGTCTCTGCTTAAATCTACTGCTTGACTACTGTAGACGACTTACTGTCACAATTCATCCGCTTCTAGATCTACCAGTTCTAAACAAAACGTTTCAAAGGCTGTCTCTCGATTTGTTTTGTCGTTGCTGTTGTTGTTCGTGTTTGAATCAGTTCGAGACAAAATGGCTCAGGGTAAACATGCAAGACGAATAGCAGAACTCCACGAAGAGGTCATGAGAGCGTCAGGGTTGGAACGTACAACAGACCTCGACTTTCTCAGAACCAGGAGACAAGAACGACAAGACACCATCAGACGGATTGAGCAAGAGGTGGAAAGTGACATTGCACACCGCAGGTTTGTGTACCGAGTACTCGAAGCGCGCAAGTTCAATAACCTCTTTGCTGATCCACCGCGAAGGAGTGACATGACCTATTGGAAGACGAGAATCGGTGAGCCGGTGACATTCGGACTTCCCGAGGAACAGAAAGGAAAACGGGATAAAACCACCAAATATCGCAGATTCGACATGAACAAGTACAGGACTCACGCACTGGAAGGCTTTGTCTACTGGATCAGAAGATCAAGAGACCAAACTCTTCGTCTGGCTCGGGCCAAGTCGCCAGTTAGAACCGACAATCTGGCTTCCGCCAACTCTTTAGGGTCGATGAGACCGGACAGGCGAACTGTGCAGTACTAAACCGCTTACTGCAGGTCTCGATAGACAGAGATACGAGCCGCGTTATTTTATACTGCAGTTCTTGGTTGAATTCCGAAATCCACAGACGCTGCCTTCGAGCTGCTTCAGATCCCGCGCCAGTTTAATTATAGCATCCACCGGTTTCGCCATGAGGTCACCTTCGCGTTTCATTGAATTAGTTTAAACAGCTGGATTTTAACGCCCTGTCAACCGCGCGGTTGACTGAACGTTAATGGTCAAGTATCAATGATTCAGCCAGCCTGAATTAAGCTAAACTGACCGTTGTATTAGGCGTCAAATACTCGATGGGAACCGTGTTAAAAACTTGTGCGTGACATGCTAGTGTGAGTGGTACTGCGTTCATTGAGTCACATACAGTGACCACACACGTCGGAGCCTGGGCGTTACGTATCGATAAGGCAGCACCGTTGCTGATAATGTTAAATGTATGCGAGCTACAGGCAAGTGTGCAGCGCTGTTGGATGTATGCATGCAGTAACCCTGTTTCTGAGGCGTTTGTAACGATGTGAGCTGACGCGGGGATGTGTCTATGTCCCTACAGCCCTCTATTCCCACATCAGCTACTGAATCCTAAGCCAAGTCCCACAAGTTGTGGGAACATAGAGCTGTGAAACTATCATATGTTGGAACATAGAACTGTGGGACTATCAGATATGGGAACACAGGACTGTGGGACTATATGGTTTGGGGACATAGAACTGTGGGACTATAGGGTGTTGGGACATAAAACTGCGGGACTATCAGATGTAGGAACATAGAACTGTGGGACTGTCAGGTGCGGGGACATAGAACTGTTGGACTACTGGATGTTGGAACATAGAACTGTGGGACTATCAGATGTGGGAACATAGAAGTGGGAACATAGAACTGAGGAATATAGGATGCTGGAACATAGAACTATGGAACTATCAGATGTGAGAACATAGAGCTGGGGGACTATAGATCTATGGAACTATCATTATCGAATGTGGGAACATAGAGCTGTTGGACTATCAGGTGTGGGAGCATAGAGTATAAAGCTGTATGAACATACAGCTGTGGGAATATGGAGTTATGGGACAATCAGATATGGAAACCTAAGGCTGTGGGACAGTCAGCTATGGAAACATGAGGCTGTGGGACTATCAGGTGTGGGAACATAGAGTATAAAGCTGTATGAGCATAATTATAGCTGTGGGAATATAGAGCTATGGGACAGTCAGATATGAAAACGTAAGGCCGTGGGACAGACAGATATGGAAACATAAGGCTGTTGGACTATCAGGTGTGGGAACATAGAGTATAAAGTTGTATGAGCATATAGCTGTGGGAATATAGAGCTATGAGACAGTCAGATATGAAAACGTAAGGCTGTGGGACAGACAGATATGGAAACATAAGGCTGTTGGACTATCAGGTGTGGGAACATAGAGTATAAAGTTGTATGAGCATATAGCTGTGGGAATATAGAGCTATGGGACAGTCAGATATGGAAACGTAAGGTGAAGTGTTGCTTAATGTCCTCAGATGTCAGTTGACATATTAGGGACAAGTTGTGACCAATGCCGAAGCACGGTTCAATAATTCTTTACGTCCACGGAAACCAGAAGGCTCGTTAGGACGGACAGCCCAGGACGTCCACCTCGACTCTCACACAGCTCCTGAACTATGAGAGGGATGAGTTGATGCTTAATGTCCTCAGATGTCATTTGACATAGTAAGGACAAGTTGTGACCAATGCCGAAGCACGGTTCAGTAAAAGCCACATACGTAAGGTGTATGCGTGTTTAGCTGTAACCTGCCACATGCACTTTTGGCAGAATGACCGGGATTTTTTACGTGCTACTGTGGTAACACGGGGGTGGAACGGATACCGAAATAAGAGTCAGCACAGAAAGTCGACCCTGGAGAAGAAAATTCTGCCGCCGTTCCAGCAGGGATTCGAACCCGCGACCTTTCAATTACGAGTCCGGCGCTCTAACCACTGAGCTATCCCCGCCCCCTGGAAACGTAAGGCTGTGGGACAGTCAGATATGGAAACATAAGCCTGTATGACTATCAGGTGTGGGAACATAGAGTATAAAGTTGTATGAGCATATAGCTGTGGGAATACAGAGCTATGGGACAGTCAGATATGGAAACGTAAGGCTGTGGGACAGACAGATATGGAAACAAGTCTGTAGGACGATCAGGTGTAGGAAAACAGAGCTTTCGGAACACTGAGCCGACCCCAACAGAGGCTAAGATGTTGCATACTGATTAACGCATTGCAACGCGTCTCTGAGACTCGCTGCAGCCTTGAGAAGGGCTCCGGAGGCGTTCTGCTGTGGTGTTTTGATTAAGGTGTGTCTAAGAGTCGCCTCCCTTGTGAAACAGACGCTGTAAGGTTTCTTTGTTTGACGGCTACATTTATAAGTCTGTGAATATAAAATATATTGTGTACATCAAATCTGGTTGAGAAGTGTTTTTACCCAAATGAAAATATATGTGTCTGTATATAACAATCAATATAGGCTTAAAGGAGATCGTTAACACTTTTTGTTGTTGTTCTTGTTGTCGTTAGTTTGTTGCTGTTCTTGTTTGTTGTTGTTGTTCTTGTTTGGGGGGCGGGGTGTGGTGTGGTGGGGGGTGGGGGGGGGGGGTACACCTGAATGTGAGTCGTCTGAGCTTGATTGTTCTTGTTTGTCCAACGATCAGCACTCTCTCTCTCTCTCTCTCTCTCTCTCTCTCTCTCTCTCTCTCTCTCTCTCTCTCTCTCTCTCTCTCTCTCTCTCTCTCTCTCTCTCTCTCTCTCTCTCTCTCTCTCTCTCTCTCTCTCTGTGCGTCTTAGTGTGTTCGTTGTTTGATCTTCTTTGAAGTCTTTCAGTATGTGGCTTTTGTATTACATATATTCCTGTTGTATATAGTGCTACGTGTACTGCGTGATATTAATACGATAATTATAGCCCCCACCCACCCACCCTTTTTTTAAATTTTTATTTTATTTTTAGTATTAGCAATGGAGATAAATAAAAAACATTTAAAAAAAACATACGCGTGAGCGCACACCACACAAACGCGCGCGCGCACGCACGCACGCACTCACACACACACACACACACACACACACACACACACACACACACACACACACACACACACACACACACACACACACACACACACAATCTCCTTTAGGCGGAAACTCCAAAGCATAACAGCATAACTACCTTTCCCATATTTCCCAGGCTGGGCATGAGGAAAAAGTAGCTGTTTATGAAGACTGAGCGAGACGACAGGCCACGACAGTTCAAACTAATCGATTTCGTAGTAACCGACGCACCGCGACCTAGTTCTTTAAGAACGGTCCCATGTCAATGCAGAACCCAATCTTTGCTTTCGATTTCCTCACCCGACGTGACTTCCCTCGTCTTAAAAATGAACCATGATGTTAGAGATTTGCGG
>OY757543.1:22937026-23033924 GCA_963584105.1 Alviniconcha strummeri | reverse complement strand
GGCAGGACCGAAATTCCAGGAGGTTTGGAATGTAGGGAGCTGGTGGGCGGTACCGCCTTGTTTGTTTCTTTGTTGTTGTTGTTTGTTTTTATTGTTGTTGTTTTGTTGTTGTTGCTGCTTGTTTGTTTTGTTGTGGTTTTTTGGTTTGTTTTGTTGTTGTTTAATTGCTTGTTTTGTTGTTGTTGTTGATGTTGTTGTTGTTGTTCGCAGTTTGATAATTTAAAGATAGCAAAGTCACATACAGCGTAGTTAAATTGTGTGTCATTGTAAAATTTGCAAACGGATATTTGCATTCATCCTGCTGTAGAGAAAGATAATGGCAAAGCAAACATAAAGTCATACCAGAATGTAGTGTATATTTTATTTTTATCCGCTGGAGGTGACAATTAAGGCTAGCTCCTTTAACCTGGCGATTTCCTTGAGCAGAACGGGGAAGTGGCGGTGGCCCAAAAAGAACCCGCATGGACTTCGTCTGGTGAAGGGCAACCTGCACATTGCTGTCAACAGGAACTTCGTCGACTACATCCTCCACAACCCCTTCGCCAAGGTTTTCCTGGAGTGGACAAAGAAATACGTTCTGGTTCCAGACGAAACCTACTTCGCCACGCTCAACCACAACCCTCAGCTCGGCATCAAAGGGTCCTTTTTGGGTAACGCTGATGCACACACACATACGCACGCACACACACACACACACACACACACACACACACACACACACACACACACACACACACACACACACACACACACACACTCACGCATGTACACACACACATACGCACGGACGCACGCAACCCTCAAGTAATTATGTGTTTTCAGTTGTGTGCGCAGTATGACAGTTTTGCCTAAAGCCCGTTCTTAATTGGGCGAATGTTTCTTCGCGAACCTAGTTGGAAGTATTCGGCGAAGCTAGTTGGTTCTTAATTGGGCCAACTTTTCTTCGCGAACCTAGTTGGAAGTATTCGTCCAAGCTATATTCGGGGTCCAAAAACCTTCGCTCAACATGTTCTGGGAACATTCGCCCTATTGGACGATCATTGCCTCTGATTGGCTGAGAGCAGAGCTCTCCTGTAAATGGAGAAAAAACAAAAATAAAAATGGATGACGGTGTCGCTAGATTCTTCACTCGCTTCGAAGGGAATTTGTTTATTTGTTGACTTGTGTTGACTTGTGGAAGGCGCAGCCTTGTCTCGGAGAACCCAGAATGAGATAGTTGAATTACCCTGTGAGGGATGATTAAAGTATACTGACTTGACTGACTTGACTTTAGCCTACATTTTCGATCATGCTGTCTGCTGCGCGTCTGCCGCAAGTTCGGGCCGAAGCTTGCATCTCATTACAAGCCAGTTGAGAATGAAGTAAAGTCTGGACTGTCCGAACCATATTCGGCGAACTAAATGTTCAATTAAGAAACGAATCATAGTTCGTCGAAGTGTCCGAAGTATGTTCGGGCGAACAAACATTCGTCCAGTTAAGAACGGGCTTAACGTACGTCACCCACACCAGTAAGACAGTACGTATTCCTCGTACTGGTAATGTTCCATTAATTGTGAGGCACGAAGTCACAAGACACTCCCTCACAATGAAACATTAAAATGGCTCTCATCGCTGCCCATCGTAATGTAGGAGCCATTCCGGTGGTGACAGTGTGGCGATAGGTATACAGTCTCCCTCTGCAGGAGTCATTCTGGTGGTGACAGTGTGGCGATAGGTATACAATCTCCATCTTCCCCCACCTCCATACCTGCCTTCTCACCGTCCCTTATAAGCCTTATGGTTTCTTTGCACGTTAAGCACCATGTTTCCTTCCTTCCTTCCTTCCTCGTATTAGTGGTCACCTGGCTATAGTTAAATTTGGACGTCTTCAGTAATTCCGGTACTTAAAATGAATTGGCTCACTCGCGTTGCAGGCGATTTGGAAACCCACCCTGTCCTCAAGCCATACAACGCCAGGTTCAAGAACTGGATGAAGTTCCCCTTCAACTTCACCTGCCACAGCGGTGCTGTCGTGCGTCAGATCTGCATCCTGAACGTGGCTGACCTCCCACTCCTTGACACCCGGCCCGAGATGTTCGCCAACAAATTCTTCCGCAAGTTCAGCCGCTTCGCCCTCGAGTGCTTGGCGGAGAGACTGTACAATCGCACGCGGGACGAGTTCCTGGGAACTCTTCGCTTCGACGCTAGCTACTACGGCAGCTTGCCGCAAGTGAAACATATGGTGCGGGACAGGGGTGACTTCTGGAAGGTGTACAGGCCTGTGTACAACAGTACAGCGTAGTACCAGAGTGAAGGACTTACGGATAGTGGGTATATACTGTATAGTGACACACGGGGAGCAGGGATAGCTCAGTGGTTAGAGCGCCCGGACTCGTGATTGAAAGGCCGTGGTTTCGAGTGGTTTGAGTCCCTGCAGGAGTGGCGGGAGAATTTTCTTCTCCTGGGTCAACTTGCTGTGCTGACTCTTATTGCGGTATCCGTTCCACCCCCTCATACCCCCCCCCCCCCCCCCCCCCCCACACACACACACACCCCTCCCCCGTGGCTCGGAATCCGAGCTCGTATGGATTCTCCCGGTGGCCAAAATGCTAACAATTAGACAGCACTCCAAGCCTTTTGGTCGACTGACGCAGATTTGGTCACCAAGCTCTTGGGTCCCGTCGACGACCTCATTTCCAGTGCAATGTTGCTTCGTGTCCACAGAGACCGTACGGACTGTTAGGGACGTCCACCTCGGCTTTCACACAGCTCCTGACCTCTGTGTCACTGTTCAGAGTTCAAGTTCAATGTTGCTTTACGTCCACATGCAGAGACCGTGTGGACTGTTAGGGACGGGGAGCTCAGGAAGGAAACGCTTCTTAAACAGATGCAAGCCCTTTGTCTGCTTATAAACCAGAAAGGGGGGGGGGGGGGGGGGGGGAGACTTTCAATTCTATGTTTGGAACTTTGATTTCATATTCTGAAACAAAGTTAAGTTCAGTGTTGCTTTACATCGACAGAGATCGTTCGAACTGTTAGGAACGGGGAGCCCAAGACAGTCACCTCCACTTTCACACACAGCTCCCAAGCTCTGCAGAGAAAAAATGATGTTCCCTCCGATTTATTCTTAGACTTTATAACCTGCTCATTGGAGTTGTTTGGGACAGAGCTCAGGAGCTGTGTGAAAGTCGAGGTGGACGTCCTGGGCTCCCGTCCCTAATAAACCAACCATTTCTGTGGACGTAAAGCAACACTTCAATCAACTTGTTTGGGAAAAGTGTGCAACTTGTATAATTTTGTACGCTTCGTTACATGTGGAATGTAATCGTCTACGAATGAACACGCATTTTGTAGTTAGTGCCCAAAGCTCTTCGTTTAGGCTGAAAATGTTACAGGTCTTTTGGGCGTATTATATTGTATGCTTTGTTGGTCCGGTTATGAAAATAAAACATCAGGTGCTAGAGTCTGCCCTCCTTAGCCAGCCGTATCCTTATCACATCTCTGTGGATCACTCCTGGGTATTCTCCGTTACATAAGCTGCCAGAGTTTGTTCTCCTGCACCAGCCGTATCCCTGTCACATCCCTGTGGATCACTCCTGTGTATTCTCCGCGACATAAGATGCCAGAGTTTGTTCTGCGCCAGCCGTATCCCTATCACATCCCTGTGGATCACTCCTGGGTATTCTCTCTGATACAAGGTGCCAGAGTTTGTTCTCCTTAGCCAGCCGTATCCCTATCACATCCCTGTGGATCACTGTGTATTCTCCGTTTCATAAGGTATCACAGTTTGCCCCCTGAGCCATGCATCCATATCCTTATTACTTCTGTGTATTCTCTGTGATACATCCGAGCCGGTTTGGCCTAGCGGCAAGGCCTCAGGTTGGTAAACAGAACATCGGTTTGATTCTGCTTTGGCTCTCCTCTCTCTTCAGAAGTTGTGGTTTATGGACACCGTGTTTGTGACTTTGCCCCTCACAGTTAACGGAACATTAAAATAGCTCCACTGCCGGTCTTAATGCAGTCATTCTGGTGGAGACAGTGTAGTGTTAGGTCAGTCTCTTCCCCCACCTCCCGGGATCTCAGTTCCCGCTAGTATCTCTCCAGAGACAACTCGTCGTTAAACATGTTTAACCAACCAAAACCATCTGTCACACACACACCACTGCCACATACCAATATTCATCTTCAGTAAACAAACATAGTCTTTAATTGATATCACATAGTCATCAGTTTAAACATAACGTAAGTCCAATAGAAAGTGTACTTGCATACCCTTCCTTTTTCAGTTTTGATTTGTCACTTGTTCTGTTTTGCCTGCTATGACCAGGTAGGTACATGTATGTGAGTGTTGAAGGCATGGCATAGATAAGTTCTGGCAAAACTAAAACACGAAACTCACATGCATACCTTTATCCATGGAAAGAACACAAATCTGCAGCTATGACTTCTTGCAGATCCGGTTCCGGTATGCCCCGAGTTTCGAATGTGCTCCCAGCACGACATCAACATCGTGGGTTAGTTAGCAATGTGCTCCCAGCACATCAACATCGAGAGTTAGTTAGTAATGTACTCTCAGCACATCAACATCAACATCGTGAGTTGGTTAGCAATGTGCTCTCAGCAAGACATCAACATCGAGAGTTAGTAATGTACTCTCAGCACGACATCAACATCAACATCGTGAGTTAGTTAGCAGTGTGCTTTCAGCAAGACATCAACATCGAGGGTTAGTAATGTGCTCTCAGCAAGACATCAACATCGTGATAATATAGTTAGCAATGTGCTCCCAGTACGACATCAACATCGCGAGTTAGTTGGTAATGTGCTCTCTGCACGACATCAACATCGTGAGTTAGTTAGCAATGGGCACTCAGCACGACATCAACATCGTGAGTCAGTTGGTAATGTGCTCTCTGCACGACATCAACATCGTGAGTTAGTTGGTAATGTGCTTTCAGCAACACATCAGCATCGCGAGTTAGTCGGTAATGTGCTCTCTGCACGTCAACATCGTGAGTTAGTTGGTAATAATATGCTCTCAGCAACACATCAACATCGCGAGTTAGTAAGGGGATTTTTGAGATCCTGTCAACCGCACAGGGCTGTCTCATCAGGACTGACATCAACACTGTGACAAGCAGAAATCTGACACCTGTACTTCTGAGCCTCTGGATCCAGCACTAATTAAATTTTCCTCACTTTGACCAAGCGTCATGAAGGCACCTTCATGACGCTACTTCATGACAGTAGCGCTGTCATACTTCTTGCTCAAAATGACGTAAATATATATCAAACAGAAAAAAGTATGGAGTTATCCCCACCCCTCCACCTCATCAGATTATCCCATTTCTGACTTTTAACAAAAAAAATAAAAAATAAAAAATCTCTAAACTGTTCATGCCGTTTACAAAATTTGTTGGAAAAATGGATCCACCAGTGAGGTTTTGATCTTAAGTTGGAATATTCTCAGAAACATTTCTGACCACATGGCACTGCGGACCTCCCCCACCCCAATCCACAACTCCTATCTCTTCACCACCACTCCTATCTCGTCACCAGACACTCCCATCTCATCACCACCACTCCCATGTTGCCACCACCACTCCTATCTCACCATCAAACACTACCATCTCATCACTACCACTCCTATCTATCACCACCACTCCTATCTCATCACCGCGACTCTCGTCTCATCACCAACACTCCCATCTCATCACCAACTGTCCTATTTCAAAAACAAAAACAAACAAAACAACAAAAACACAAATTCCGTTGACAGAACTGTCACCTGACCCCCCACCCCACCCCCTCAACCCCCACTCCTTAGTTTTCAGGTTTTTCTCTTTCTGGTGGCATGTGCCTGAAAAATGCATCTTTTACCTGTGCAGTGAGTCATGATCAAGGTGGAATGTACAGGTGGTCAGCGAGCTCTGAATAGCATGGCATGCCTATCACGCCATAATTTGAACTCCAGTAGCAGTGAGCAGCAACTTCAGTGAGCAGCAACTTTAGACTGTTCTGGCTGTCACTGGCAGCTAATGGAGAGAGATCCATGCAGAGCATTTGCTGACCCTTTCATGCCTTGACTGCCCGAAATCGCGCTGTGACACACTGTTCTCAAGGCTCCGGAGTCTCGCCCAGATGCCCCTGTGCTAGAGCTGCTGTGCACAGACACATCATCAATGGCTATTTACACAGTGACACATGTACCTTGTGATTCTGACCAGAAAAAAATGTACAGTTCATTATTGCAAAACAATAAAACCGGCCAGCTTCACAATCATTAAACATACAAACACTTGGCGAAAATAAGCACAAAACAGCTCAGCAACAGTTCACATCAAATCAACAAAATTCAGCCTCGACCATATATTTGCATCTTGTGATACATCATTTACCCTCTTCAATTGAATGCTCTCTTGCTCAGCACCCCCCCTCCCCCCAAAAACAACAACAAATAAGCAAAACACCCACACACAAACTTTAAAAACAAAGAAAAAATACCCACACACAAACTTTAAAAACAAAGAAAAAATACCCAAGCAAATGAAACAATGCAATATCAATGTGCATATCATTTGTCCCAGAAACAATCAACAGCGGAATATGGCAGGTAAGTAACACTTTGCAATAAACGGTGAACACTTAGGTAACAACCTTGAGAACACTATATAAACAAACAAATGAGAAATGCTGATGCCTGATGGACTTGAACTCTGAATGGAAATATGCAACTGTCACTATTTTATGCAAATGTCTGATTTAAAAAAATCAGTCAAGGTCACCAAAACCATCTCTCTCTGAAAAGAAAAAAAAGCACGCACACACACACAAAAGCCCCTTATAAATTGTTTTGCCTGACAGGAAATACACCAGTTACAATATTCTAAGTTGGTTAATTAAATCATGTTCATAACTAGACTATGTCCATATATGTAACAACTGCACATTGAGTAAACTCAAATGGATTAAAATGTTTATAAAAAAAAAAAAAAATCTGTTTTATCTTTCCAGTGGAACTGTGACCTTAATGTTCAGTAATTGTCACTGAGACTGGTACACAGTGAGTATAGCTCATCAAAGGTCATCAATGTGGAAAAGTTGAAAAGCTCAACAACAGCGACACCGCTTGACCCCCACCCGCTGAAAAAAAAGGGGGATGGGGTGGGGGGGGGGATCTGAAGAGCTAACTGAAATAATGCCAAAAAACAACAGCAACACTGCAAAGTTTGGAATAATGTTGGCATGTCCTTCAGCTGCAGGGCAAAGTCATGAGAAAAACAAACATTTTGCGTATGATGTTGGCCACGTATCATCATAAAAACCATGTGAAGTTTGATCAGATAAAAACTTAGCAAGAAATTAAAATGTGCAATTTTACCTTCCCAACTCCCCTGTGCTCTTAAAATTAGGTCAACATCACCAACATTGGTGTGGAAAGGTCAACAGATGCTGTCATCATGCGAGTTTAAAACATCTTGTTTACACAGTCATAAATAACAAAACAAAACAAACATACAATGATGAAGCATCCGCACAGAAACCTCACAGTGAACAAGCCTCTAAAAAGACTCCAGTTTATTTCAGCCACAAACTCACCATTAAACTGCCAACGTATGCGATGATCTGATGCATGGTTAATGAAATAAACACAGACTACCATTTCGATTAAAAGCATGAACAAATAAAGTGCAGGCCTGTGCAGACGCACCAGCTTATGAATCTGAGTACATGCACACCGGCTTAAAAGTGTACCTCAAGGCACAGAGATGCTTAAAGGAGCAACTCCACTTGCTGGTACACACATGCTTCCCCCAGGACTTAAATTATTTCATATGTGTCCAATGCTGTAAAAATCAAAACAAACAAAAAGCAAACAAATGCATAACTAAACCAGTCAATACATAAAATGACAATTTACCCCCCAAAAAATAAAAAATGTTTAGTACCATCCACATGTTCATACATAAATAAGTAAATAAAATTAAACATAAAGTTACCCGTTTATTTATAAATATGTAAGTAAGCAAATAAATTTATTTTTTCGTTTCTTCTCAGTACCATCCATTCATTGCACACTGTTTCTGAAGTTTTCATTGTGTGCTCACAGGCTTATTTTTTTTTTACGTATGAAAAACTGCCATGACAAAAATAACAGAAAAAAATATGACCCTGTACTACGTACAGACCCTCATAGTTTGAAGAACAAAAAAGTCTTCTTCTTCATCGGCTGCTTCCCTCAGACATCCACCTGGTGGCCTTCATGAATATTACTGTCCTCCTCAGCCCCACACGCAAACTCCAAGCTCTGGTTTACGACATCCTTCCTTCAACCACCACCATACTTAGTTATGCCACAGGGTCCAGAAAACTGTCAGCTAACGAGCTGTTTTTTTGTTGGTGCTCTGAGAGTAGTACATTGTTACAACTCAAATTATATCAGCCGTTTGTTTTATAACTGACCATATAGCTTACGCCAGCTCAAATAAAACCAAATTGTTTGAATTGAGATGGAACTTCTTTTTTCCCCCAGGTGTGGATGCATTTCATGTTTACGTGTGTGCTCGGACGCTAGGTTATTTCAACAGTCATGTCAGTACCCGAACCTTTCACAGGGCGCTGACAGTGACTGCATTGGCGGACAGCTGCATGGAGATAAAGAGCACCCCTTCAGTGGTATAACTAAATCTGGCAGAGTTTGGAAGAAGGTGCTGGAAGGCGATGTTCAGAGTGTGCCCCACAAGGTCACTGTACCACTTCTGTCTCAGGGCTGTAGCTTGAGGTCATAAGCAAGGCTCCTTCCCAGGTCCCTGTGGGTGTGCGTAAGCAGTCTGTGGCAATGCTATGCAAGAGACGGCCGGTACGGAGGAGAGGGCTTCCTCCAACCTACACCTCCATGTTGGGATCAGATCCTTTGCCCAGCTTCTGCCTCATCTTGTCCTCGTTTTTCAGCTTGGTCTTCTCCGTCCGGGTGTGCCACACCAGAATCTACAGCGGCCAAAAGTGTGCTGAATTAGAGGATTTATTTGTGTATACACCACCCCTCTTCCTTCTATCCATGAATTTTTCAGTATCATGGAGACATAAAGAAAAAAAATCAAGAAAAAAGATCACTTTTATATCATGCTAGTCTCTGACCTACACAAATTCACTGCACTTTACATCAAACATTCCAAATAGGAAAACAACAGGAAATGTCAGTCAACCTGTGCTATTGCCCCAACCATCAGAACAGAGTCTGCCATCTTACTTTCTTTGGTAGTTCCCATCTTGTTTTGCATTGCTACAAAGTGAAGAAATCCAAACAGCTTAGAAAGCATGACATGGAGCGATGATAGAAGTAAATTCCCAGTACAACATATTCTTATACCACAGGACCCTTTTATCATTTAACAAACGCAGACATTCAATTTAATCAAACCCATCCCTAAAATAATCAAAATAAAAAAAGAGCATAGCACAAACCCTAGTACAGCCATTGGCCTTTGGCTCCAGGTCGGCCAGCATCACACCCAGCCCTGTAAGCAGCGTGGACTCCTGGTAGCCTCTCTGCACAGCGTTGGTGAACTGCGCATTGGGGTGCTGAAGTATCAGGCGCAGGTTGACGGCAAACCCAGCCATGTCCATGGCGAAGGGGCGGTGGGGCTTCCAGTACGTGAACCACCCTGTCACCTGCAGATCAGAGCTTTCCTGGTAAAGGGCTGCCAGACTATGCCAGAGGGCGACAACCCTGACCACCACGTAACCTTGTCTCAAGAGAAGGAAACAATAAACATTAAAAACCCTGCCACCTGCAGATCAGAGCAATCCCAGTAAAAGGGCTGCCAGACTATGCCAGAGGGCAACAACCTTGACCGCCACATACTCTGGTCTCAGGAGGAGAAAACAGATGTAAACCACCCTGTCACCTGCAGATCAGAGCTTCCCCGGCAAAAGGGTTGCCAGACTCTGCCAGAGGGTGACCACCTTGACCGCCACGTACCGTGGTCTCAGAAGCAGGAGACAACAGATGTAAACCACCCTGTCACTTGCAGATCAGAGCTTCCCCAGTAAAAGGGCTGCCAGACTCTGCCAGATGGTGGTCACCTTGACCACCACGTACCCTGGTCTCAAGAGAAGGAGACGATAAATGTACAAAAAACTGTCACCTGTTGATCAGAGCTTCCCTGGTAAAAGGGCTGCCAGACTATGCCAGAGGGTGACACCCTTGACCACTACATACCCTGGTCTCAGAGGGAGAAGATGCATGTGTGTGTATAAGTGCAGTCATGTGTATAAGTGCAGTCATGTGTATAAAGTGCATGTACATATTATTGCATGCATATGTTCATAGGAAAATCTTGCAGCCAGTCAGAACTACTTATCATGCAGGATGCCAATGCCTTTTTTTTTTTCAATTCCAGGCAAAAGTACATTTCTTCTTCAGAACTTGAGAGATGGCTACTCAAAACTGTTGACATCTGCAAATTGTAAGACACAGTAGATGTGATTTTGCACCATAGTGTTGGAAAAAGCCCGGAGCAAGTGCTGCACTTTGCAAAATCTGTTGCTAAGCGACCCCAGTGGCTGCCATGATGTGATGTCTTAGCAGCACACAGCAACATACTAATGGATGCATGCAAAGACATTCACAGTGCTTGTTTTAGATGCGTGTGAGACATGTGCACTGCATACAGCATCAACTTTCAATTCTGTGAGTCATGGTGCAATAATGTGCTGTGTAGCACGTCATTCACTGTGCACATTTCAGAGGGTCAGGGCATACAGCAGACAACGCATTTGGTGTGATGACTTCAAACTAGCTTCTGGTTCAGATCACAGATGCAAATACAGCAGCCTGTGCCCAGCCCAACCCAAGCCAAGCCAAGCCAGCACAAGATGAGCCAAGCCAGACAAGCCAAGCCAGGCCAGGCAGGACACCATAACATGGCAAATGAACAGGGTTGACTCAAGCAGCACCGTGCTTGCTCTATATTTTCCGTATGTTTCGCACCAAATTCAACATCTCCAGCAAGACTTACCATCCCTTTGACAACAATGGGGCTCTCATATCGAAGACCTCCAACCAGGCCAACTGGCCAAACTGACACTTTTTGCGTGTTGCGCATCTGAAACAGCAACCCATGCAGTCACACACACACACACACACACACACCATATTGCACGCGCACACACACACACACACACACACAACACATCATACACACTGTGAGACTCACAAGGCTTCATAACACACACAAGGTGTCAAAACATGTTTAAGGAACAAATATGACCCATACTTCTACAGTTGTTCTTTTTCTAATCCTGTAAAAGTTATCAAAATCTGATGCATGCTCATCGGTAAACCGCAAACAAAAACTGAAAAGAGACAGGGGGACAGGCAGACAGAGATTGACAGAGAGAGAGAAGAGAGAGCACATGCTTATTTGATCTTTCCAGCCCATGGCATATTTTCTAATAAAGCAATCACCACACAACTAGGAGGGAGAGAGAGAGAGAGAGAGAGAGAGAGAGAGAGAGAGAGAGAGAGAGAGACAGAGACAGAGACAGAGACAGAGACAGGAGAGAGAAAAAGGAAACACATGCTTATTTGATCTTTTCTAGCCCATGTATCTTCTAGTGCAGAGATCATCACACAACTAAGAAGACACCAGAAAGAGACAGACAAAGAGACACAGAGAAAGACAGTCAGGCAGGCAGACAGACCAACAGAGAGAGAATGAGGACACAAACTTATTTTATCTTCTCCAGCTCATGCACATTCTAATAATACATAATAATGTACTCTTTTATGTGATATTTCTCCAAATTGGAGTACACAGCCCATTACAAAGCAAAGAACACAACACAGTCAAAATGTACACACACACACACACAAAGAGTCAACAGGAGAGCTTGAAGATGCGTGATTTCAAAGATAATTTAAAAGACGTGTGTATCTTTCTAGTAAAGAGATCACCACACAACCAGAAAGAAGAGGAGAAACAGGCAGGCAGGCAGACAGACAGACCTCCTCAAACAGCTGAAGACTGTAGGTGTTGTCATCATCAGCAAAATAAACCACTGCCGGCTCCAGGTGTCTGGTCTTTGCAGTCTGTCTCAGCCAGTTCAGCCCTGCATTTCTCTGCAACACCCCTCGAGGTCTCAGCCAGTTTGGGTCTGTGTCCTTCATCTTCACCTTTCAGACAGAGGGGAAAGACTGTTTAACTGAACCAACTACATAACTATGTATATCTATACAGCATATAATAATATATACTACCAGATGATTGTGCACATAGCAATGCCATTTGAAAAAGACGGCACAAAAGGTTACACTCAAACTAACAGACAGCTTGGCTATGTTATAGTATGCATCATCTCTTCTTTTTCCCTTAAAAAAAAGGGGGGATGGGGGGGGGGGGGGGGGGGAGAGGGAGAGAGAGAAGACCAAACCAACAAGATCTGATTAAATAGTGAATTCAGTTCAGGGAATTTCCCATTGCTATATGACTGGCAGACAGTAGAAAAACCCAGACATGATATTCTAAATAACATATATGATATTCTAAATATCATACCGGCAAGATCACCATCCAACTTGTGGCATCGATCACGTTGTGGAGTGCTGTTACCTGGATCAGTTCCTTGCAAAAATAGTGTGTGAGTGCATGCACGTGTGTGTGTGCATGCGTGTGCGTGCGTGTACATGCATGTGCACATGCATACCTGTGTGTGTGTGTGTGTGTGTGTGTGTGTGTGTGTGTGTGTGTGTGTGTGTGTGTGTGTGTGTGTGTGTGTGTGTGTGTGATCAGTTGTTAGGGTTATCATCATCAGTTCAACAGGCAGCAGAGTGCTGAAGATCCCTGCTTAAGTCGATGTGTTGATTTAAAAGCAGACTCCTGGTTTATATGAACCAACCTGTGTCACAAACAATTCATTCAGGATTATTACAAGCAACCCATTCACTCTGTACCTCTGGAGGCGTCTTCACATTGAGGTGGGTGTAGTTCAGCCCACACGTGTTCAGAAAGTTGGTCACAAGGGGAGTTTTGATGTCGGAATCCTCGATGACAATCCAGTGAATGTTGTGGATGTGCAGAAGTGTGTGGCTGAGTCGCACCAGGTCTGCTTTCTGCTCCGTTCTTGCATGAGTGGGCGTGATGAGATAGATGGTGGGCAAGCCAGGAACATACTCTGCAACATGTTTGTGACTGTGAGCACCCCATAGTCTGCAATATAACTCTTGAGTGTGAACCTGCATGATGAGACAGATTGCAGGCTCACATTTTGCACAATAACTCAGAGTGTGAGCACATGTGATGGGATAGATGGAAGGCCCATATTCCGCAAGATTATTCTGGGTGTAAGCACAAGTGATGAGATCAGATGACAAGCCCACATTCTGCAACAAAACACCCACATTCTGCAACACAAGTGTAAGTGTGAACACTTGTGATGAAATGGCAAGCCCACATTTTGCAACATAACTCTGAACATGAACACTTGTGATGATATATATATATATCTAAAGATGGCAGGCTGATTTTCTGCAGCACAAGTTTGAGTATGAGCACTTGTGGTAAGACAGATGGCAGAAACATATTTTGCAGCATAATTTGAGTAAACAATGGTGGAGAACACTTGTAATGACACAGGATGATAGATGACAGGCACATATTCTTCAACAAAACTGAGTAAACATTTGTGGTGAATGCTTGTAATGAGTTAGGTGGTAGGCCCAGCCCATGTTCTGCATGATAACTCTGACTGAACACTTGTGCTGAGACTGACAGGAAAATATTATGCACCATAACTCTGACTGAATACTTGTGCTGAGACTGACAGGAAAATATTATGCACTGTAACTCTGACTGAACACTTGTGCTGAGACTGACAGGAACATATTATGCACTGTAACTCTGACTGAACACTTGTGCTGAGACTGACAGGAACATATTATGCACTGTAACTCTGACTGAACACTTGTGCTGAGACTGACATGAACATATTATGCACTGTAACTCTGACTGAACACTTGTGCTGAGACTGACAGGAACATATTCTGCACCGTAATTCTGACTGAACACTTGTGCTGAGACTGACAGGAACATATTCTGCACCGTAAGTCTGTCTGAACACTTGTGCTGAGACTGACAGGAACATATTCTGCACCGTAAGTCTGTCTGAACACTTGTGCTGAGACTGACAGGAACATATTCTGCACCGTAATTCTGACTGAACACTTGTGCTGAGACTGACAGGAACATATTCTGCACCGTAAGTCTGTCTGAACACTTGTGCTGAGACTGACAGGAACATATTCTGCACCGTAATTCTGACTGAACACTTGTGCTGAGACTGACAGGAACATATTCTGCACTGTAACTCTGACTGAACACTTGTGCTGAGACTGACAGGAACATATTCTGCACTGTAACTCTGACTGAACACATGTAATAAAAGAGATGGCAGGAACAGATTTTATCAGTTTTCAAGTGACACTGTGGCAGTGAAAGGGTTAATGGTGGTAATGCAGGTATACAGACTAAGCTAACAGCAACAGCAAAAGCAATTTCAGAGGCACCGTGAAATCACTAGACTGGCCAAAGTAAAATTCTCAGTCTCAAAGAGTAACAGTAGAGACTCAATGTGATTTTGTTGAAAAGCTTTCCACTAACAAGATCCAAACACATAAAAGGTTAAAAACAAAACAAAAACACGCTATTTATTAGGACAAAAACACAATCTCCAAATTTTCTGGGTAATCCCCTTTATCAAGCTACAAAACAACACTTTTTAAACAACAATTAAACAGTGAAAAACAATCAAAAATGAGACAAAAAGCTAAATCACATATCTGTTTTGGGTTGAGCTCCATTGTTTTCCTGCCCAGTGCTTGGAAGAATGTGAGCAGTTATTCTTGCTTCAGATTTTTGCGCTAACAAATCGTATGCCCGCAATGCCCGTACCGTTCTGATGCCTGTGGATGCTGGACAGGCTGGGTCGAGCATGCAGCCTGGCACTGAGGTTGTTGATGGTGAGGTCAGCTTCCCGTAATCGCTGCCGGTAGGTCTCCAGCAGATCCTGCTCTGCCTGGACCTCCTCAGGACACCAGGCAGCTGCAAGGACAGCCATCAACAGTAACACAATGGTGGGGAAATTGAAGAAGAAATAAAGCAGAACACTGCAAAAGCAAGCCTATGAACATTTTCATATTTACTGTTTAGTGGAATACGTCTTTAAAGACAAATTAAACTGAGCAAAAGTGACCTCTTTTTTTTTTTTTAAAGGGGTTGCAGGGTGGGGTGTGGAGGACCAGGGAGGGGAGTGGAGGGCAGGGAGTCTTTGCTCAGGGAATCACTTAATTATAATGGGGTGTGGTCCCAGAGCTCCCTTTCTCAAGTAAGCCCTAGGTGTGTGCATGTCATAATCAAGCTAAGGCAACCAACATCAAAATACACAAATCTGGAATCAGCATCTGTTCCCTCCCCCCCACCCCCACCCCCAACATACCACATACACACATGCAAGTGCACACACACACACACACGCAAGTGCACACACACACACACGCGCAAACACACATACACACAAACTGGTTCTTTTATTAAGCGCATTCCAAGGTGGTCAAAGAAGGGGCTCCACTAAAAAGACAACTACAATACACATACAGTCAGAGGAACCCCTGATAGCAAGCAGACCACCCTCATGGGAGCTTGATCACCCTCTTTTAATACCATCTGTTCCTTCACACTTTCAGTCTAGAGGAACAGCTGGCCAAGGAACACCCCTCCATTAAAGTCACTTGTTGTTTTTGGCTTGATTTTTAGGACAGTGTGAACAGAGGGATTCCACTGTATGGAATTAGAAAGGATCCCTAGTACAGTAATAGCAACATGTGTGTGTGTGTGTGCATGCGTGATAAAATGAGTGGATCCTTGTGTCTTGGTAAGTGCTCCTGGCTCTAAGTCTAACAAGATGGGGTGCCATAAATAACCTTTTATTATTATAATTACCGAAAGATTTCACGAATAAAAAGAAACAAAACCAACAAAAAAATCAGCCCACCATAATTAGCAAACAGCAAGACGACAGTGCAGGTGATCAGGATCAGGTAGAGCAGCACAAATCTCCGTGTGTGCACCAAGCTCCGCATCATCTTCACTCAGGCTCATTCCTGTCACTGCTGCTGCTCGGACTTGTGTGCAGCAGCCTACCAATAGTCCTTGTGGTCCACTTCAAGAGCAGCTTCAGTCTCAGTGTTATCTGTGTAGCCCATCCAATGCACATCAGCAGACTTCATCACATGTTATTTTTATGGCTGGCATTGCACTTTCAGTTTCATCCATCTGCAACAAAAGAGGGAAAGTTACATGAATATCAAGAATCAGTTAAATCCACAAAGGATCAAGATACTATTCAGAAGTGCTAACACAAGTAACAGCCACCTATGACACATATGAGCATGCCCTCTGGAACAAGAAAGAAATGCACTCTGCATATTATATATATATGCCAAAAAATAAAAAATAAATAAATAATAAACTGCTTATGGTGACTCAACCAACCCTACTTTATTCTGCTAATCCTATTTTCTTGTTAAGAAAATGGCAAGAAAAAACAACAACAACAAAACAAAAGAGAAACTGGCCAAATTTAATAAATCACAGTTAAAAACAACAAACAAACAAAATATATATATATAATTAAAGAAGAAGAAGAAGAAAGATTAAAATCTTAAATCCTACCTAAATGAACTAAATCCTCCACTGAGAATGCTGCTAAATATGGAGCATAATCAGGTGCTTTCATGTGTGTGTGCATATGTGTGTGTGTGTGTGTGTGTGTGTGTGTGTGTGTGTGTGTGTGTGTGTGTGTGTGTGTGTGTGTGTGTGTGTATGTGTGTGTGTGTGTGTGTGTGTGTGTGTGTGTGTGTGTGTGTGTGTGTGTGTGTGTGCAAAGTCTAAAGCCTGTTCTTAATTGGGTGCACGTTTGTTTGCGAACCTAGATGGAGTATTCGGTGAAGCTAGTTGGTTCTTAATTGGGTGAACTTTTCTTCGCGAACCTAGTTGGAAGTATTCGTCAAAGCTATATTCAGGGTCCAAAAAGCTTCGCTCAACATGTTCTGGGAACATTTGCCCTATTCGACGATCACTGCCTCTGATTGGCTGAGAGCAGAGCTCTCCTGTGGATGAAGAAAAAATAAAAATAAAAATGGATGACTGTGTCGCTAGGTTCTTCACTTGCTTCGGAGGGAATTTGTTGACTTGTGGGAGGCGCAGCCTTGTCTTGGAGACCCAGAATGAGATAGTAGTTAGTTCAATTACCCTGTGAGGGATGATGAAAGTATATTGACTTGACTTTAGCCTACATTTTCGATCATGCTGTCTGCTGTGCATCTGCCGCAAGTTCAGGCCAAAGCTTGCATCTCATTAAAAGCTGGTTGAGAATGAAGTAAAGTTTGGACTGTCCAAACCATGTTCGGAGAACTAAAAGTTCAATTAAGAAACAAATCATAGTGTGTCAAACTGTCCGAAGTATGTTCAGCGAACAAATATGCGCCCAGTTAAGAACGGGCTTAACAGTACACAGTATTTAATCAGTAACAAACAAATGGCCCTTGAAGAAACTGTAAACTAACTTATATAAATTATAATAATCGTGCTTCATACATACATATGTATATATATATATGTGTGTGTGTATGTGTGTGTGTGTGTGTGTGTGTGTGTGTGTGTGTGTGTGTGTGTGTGTGTGTGTGTGTGTGTGTTTGTGTGTGTGTGTGTGTGACTGGCTGATAATAGGGGAACATAATGTCAGTTTGTGCTTTTGGACAGTTACTACCTGTACCAATAAAGTGGAAGCAAGGAGCTCTGCGACTAGTTTCACCTTGTGCAAGAATGTACATAGCATCAGGATGCAAGGATGAAGGAGCCATGATTGACATTTGCTTCAAGAATGTTCAGAGCATCAAAGTGAAGTTATGGTCTCTTGGACTTGGAACAAGGTGGTAGTAGGGTAAGTGTCTACTTTTGGAATTGGAGACTGAAACTAAAGACAAAGTATGCTTTTATACCACTTTGGCCATGTTAAACTCATTTTATGTAATTTTAGGCCAAAACCGACTGTGACAAATAAATTGTTTACCATGTTTGAGTCCAGTAGCACAGAAGGAATCAACTATGCACATGTGCTGCCACTGGGCACATTACTGCTTTCGCGCTAGATCTTGTGCCCAGAGACAGAGTCATCGGTACACACCCCTTTGCGTTGCGTAACAACATAGCCGATCTTCAACGCAAACCACGTACATAATGGATTTTACGTAATCCTTTGCGGGCAATACATGTATAGCTTTAAAATTAACACAACATTTTGATGCTATATACACTAGACATACGTACCACTCTCACACCTCGGGAACGAAAGTGGTCTTGAAACTGACTCGCTCGCTTGGATCGGAAAAAAACACAAAACCGGCCATTGTGAAAATCGCTTTCATAACATTGTATTTATCGCATTTTTGTCTTGGAAAGAGCATATGTTCAAAATAGTTTTTGTAATCTTTTTACGGTTACCAGTTACACCACGATCTTTTTTCTTTTTTCTTTTTCTGTTTTCTAAAAGAGGTTTCGGTCAATGTTTTTGATGCACTCAGATATCACATGATGACAGGAAGACAAAATGTCGTCTGAAAAGTTCGAGTCGCTCGAAGATGATCTCACAGCAATTTTGGATGAAGTCAAGACCAAGGAAAGGAAAATAGCTGGATGTAGCGGAGGTGTGTAACCATGTAATAGTATTGAGAATCAAATTACAGGAGCATTTTTCCTTGATGAACATTTTCATGACGTTTACTCTGAGGTAACCACTGTTCATTCTGACACTGTAACACTAGTTCAACAGTGTTTTGTTTACTGCTCAATCCAGTTGTGAAAACTGAAATGCATCACAAGGTTTTGCAAAACTGGAATGCGGCCCATGCGCCACGCATGTGTGTGTGTGTGTGTGTGTGTGTGTGTGTGTGTGTGTGTGTGTGTGTGTGTTTGTGTGTGTGTGTGTGTGTGTGAGAGAGAGAGAGAGAGAGAGAGAGAGTTCGAAGTGGACAGAACAACACAGTTCGTGCAGAACCGGCTACTGTTAGCCCAAGACCTATTCAGGCCCCCAGTGTCTGGAAGTCATTTCCATGTGCAATCCTCCAGCCAGTTCCTCCTGCTTCCTTTAAAACTATGGAGAAAAGCCCTTCTATTAAAGTACATCGGGTTACCGATCCCCCCCTTTAAAAAAAAAAAAAAAAAAAAATCTACATTCAACTTTTGTCAGCCTGTTGGTGAAATTGTAAGTTTTGAAGTTGAAAAGATGAGAATTGTTTAGTTCAGTCAATAGTTCATTGGTACTGGGTCTTAGTACGGTCGTGGGGTGCAGTAGTCTCCTTTCCCATGTGAAACCACTGACCAAAGTATGGTTCCAATTAGCGCCGGTCAGTTGGCCGAGCTGTAGACAACAAGCCACCCTGTTCATGGCATGGGCATGGAAGAGCTCCCTTCATTTTTCTGTTACAAATTCTTCTTTTATTCCAAATTCTGAGCCACTGATGCTGTATTTTTGAAGGTATAAAAGATCCTCCATTTTAATCCCCGCACCACTCGCCCTCACAGAACTTTGAAGACTGCGTGCCCTCTTTTGCAGTCACTTTGCCAAGTCTCTAGGTCAGACTCCAAGTCAGTCTCTAAGTCTCCAAGTCAAAGTTTTTCATTTGTGCAGCTAGTGTTTTGGCTCAATTTAATCCACATTCAGCAGGTTGGTTTGACTATCTTTTATCTTCCTAGTTCCTGACTGATGTTTTATTGTTGTTTGATTGTTGTAGTTTTTATGGTTTGATCTTGCCGTAAGATCTGGCATCGCTGATGTTTGACTTATTCTTCACATTTGCTTAAATGATTAGGCACAGGGGCCAGCTTCGTGGTAGCCACGAGTTGTTTCAGATATATATGGGTTGTAATTTTTTTTTCTCATTTCATGATTGATGTGTTGAATCTTAAACTGCGTTTCACTACAGATGTTCTGACGGAGAGGTCAGGTTCGTTATCCAAGCCTGGCTCCATTTTTTCATTCTGATCTAAACCTCCTAATGGAGTTCTTTCATTTTACTGGTTGGAAAAGGCCTGTTCTGCGTATCTGCGATTAACAGGTTTGACTTTTCTATTTAACATTATGTGAAAAGGTCAGCTCCACGATAGTCCATGATTAGCTTTGGTTTGACTTTTCCATAAATAATTCTCTTGTGTATTCCATCTTCCACTATCCACAGACTTGGAAGATACCTTAAAGTTTTCTTCCATAAATTCCGTGTAAGACTAAGACCCTGCTGAGAAATTATAAAGTGAGGCGATGTTTTTGATGATACACCGGTTGTAAACTGTCTTTTCACAGGTTTGTAGCTCAGACTTTCGTAACCCGCATGGACGATTTTGTGTTGACTTGTTGTTTATGTTAAATTCTCAGGGAATGAGACAACCAGATAAAGTTTACCAAGCTATATTGGCTTTTCAAACCTTTGTGCCTTCTAACCCCTTCTTTTGTCTGCTTATGACATGCTTGTGACTTATGTTTTTGATTCAATAATATTTGGAACTTTCATTCTCCACTTGAATTTGTGTTGAAAGAGAGGTGGGAGTTGAGCGAGAAAAAAATAGAACGATTCTGTGAGTGAGTGTGTGGATGTGTGTGTGTGCTGGATCACTTCCTGATACTGATAGTCATGAGATGCCATGTGCAAGTAATTAACAGTATAACACAGACATGTTTATAACCTAACCTGCTAGCGTTCTCAGTTGTGGTGGCCACAGAATCGCTCTGACATTTGATCCCTTCATGCACTAGAGACTTTACAAAACAAACCTCATACCCCACCTCATTGTCGAACCATTCCTACATGGCCATCTACAAATCTAGTTGAACCCCAACTCATTGTCAAACCATTCCTAGATGGCCATCTACTGATCTAGCTAACCTGTCCAATGAGGTAGTGGGGGTGATGGAGAGAGGGAGGAAAATAAGGACATATGTGTGCATTTGAAGGTAGGAAAAACTTCATAGTTGAATTAGTGCGTATAAATGTACTTGTAATAGTCTTTGGATGTAGCTGGATAATATGTATTTTTTATATTATATATTAAGAAACATGGCTATACTGTTGGTATGCATACATGGTACTGTGTATGCACTTTTAAAGTTTATATCTTGTTGTGCATGTATGTGTGTAGGCTTGTGTGTGCATAATGTGTTGACTGTGTTAGCCAACCAGCCACAAAGTCTCATATGTCGTAACCTTACACAGAACACCCAGCAAACTGCTTCACATACATGTGGAAAAAGTACATACAGTAAAAGCCCGGCATAGATCTTTTCTGCCCACTAGCCCACAGAAATGCTGTATTTCCTTTTAGTAATTTTACTTGTCTTTTTACTGTTGTAGTATACAGGAATGTCAGGAGTTTTGCAGTGTCCAGTGATTGTATGACTAATAAAATGTGGCGCAAATAACTACTTCTTTAACATTACCACACTGCAAGATAATGACTACTTCTTTATCATTACCACACTGCAAGATAATGACTACTTCTTTATCATTACCACACTGCAAGATGAATATGGCCTTCTTCTCCAGTTACTCCTTGCTGCCATAGAGTTTGGTGTATATAGTATACATGGACTGCTGCGTGCCATGCATTTTCATTTTGTCTTGCTGTCTGCAAAAGCAGGCATCTTTGCTGTGCATGCTCAACCATCAGGTCTTCAAGACGACAGTTGCAGGTTGTTGACGGTGCCAGCTTCATCTTCCTGTACATGTGGGCATTGAGTTTACAGTGATGTGTTAATACCATGTGAATGTGTTTTGAGTCTTAGCCTTACTGTGATGTGTCTGCAGGTCACTTTAAATGATTTTGTCACGTTCTGTTTTTGTTCAGATCTTTTAGGCAACTTGAAAGGAAGCGGTGAATTTGAAGGTTTTATTGCTGCTTTCTGTTTCATAGGTAAAGAAAAGACGCTAACTTGGAAGAATAATAATTAATATTGCTGCTTTCTTTTTCAGAGGAAAGAAAAAATGCCATTCGTCAAGTTGAACGAAAACTTGAAGAGGCCAGTCTCATTGTAAGTTACTTGTGTAACAGATGGAACATATATATAGTTTTTATCTTTCGTCACTATCGTCATCATCATAGTTTGCTGTCTCAGTGTCTGTGTGGATGTGATCAGTTCCATGGTTGAAAATGACAGATATTTTTCATATTCCAGTGTCACTGCCTAAGTTACTGGCTGACACTTTTGTTGTTATTGCTGTGGTTATTGTTTGTGCCATATATTTTTCTATTTCCAAAATCTAAAGAATAATAAGGAGGGGAAAAAGAGGAAGAAAAAAGAGATACAGTATGTAACTTTGTAAGAAAGTAAAACAGTGACTGCTAATTACTACATGTGTTACATACATGTACTGTCTGGAAGGAAACAGCAACCAGAGCTCACCAACCCTCTTTTTTTGTTCTTGTGTTACACACCGAAGTAGTGTTTTGGTGTGTGTGTGTGTGTGTGCATGCACTCAAAAAACAACAACAACCACACACACAAAAAAACTTTTTTTATAAGCTGGAAAGGGGATCAAATGTCATACCATAAATGTTAGAAAACAAAATCAGTCTGATTGGGAAGTGAATAACTCGTCTTTAGGTGGACATGCTTTCCTTTAACCATGACCATTCAGAGCTAGGGGAATATTGTTGCAAGCAAAATTGTGTTGTTGTTTCTATTGATTTTTCTTTTCTTTAACACTTGATTGTGACATTTTCATGTATTTGTGTGCAGCTCCAAGAGATGGAGGGTGAAGCCAAGCTGGCACCAGTCAGCTTCCGCACACAGATGCTGGGCAAGATTCGACATTACCAGTCCGACATTGAACAGTCAACACGCAACATGGTCAGTGACACAGTGTTAGAAAAGTGAGATTAGAGCAGGAAGAGGGCTGATTGTGATCATTTGCTTTGTTTGTGTATACATGTGTGTGTGTGTGTGTGCACACATGCATGCATGTGTGTGTGTGTGTGTGTGTGTGTGTGTGTGTGTGTGTGTGTGTGTGTGTGTGTGTGTGTGTGCAGAAATGTGGAGTTTTATTGTTTAAAGAAAATTATGGAAAGTCCACATGATAAGTCAAAAGAGCTCAGTACATCATGGCTTCATTTACAAGCCCACACATTTTATTCCATCAACAACAACAACAAAAAATGCCTCCCCCCCCCCCTTCCCCCCCCCAGCAGGGCTGAATTATGAACCAAAACAAATGATGCAAATGGCAACGAAAAGGTGCAGTCACAGATCAGATATTTAGTCAAATTGTAGTTAGTTGATGGAGGATGCTTCATGCTACCCCTGACAGTAGCAGAATCAACTTCATCATATGCACGTTTGGACAGTCTGTCTTGATACTTGACTGAAACCATGGTTTTATTTTGCTTAATAACAGTTGCATCTGTTTTAGTATACTGTAAAGATCAGATCACCACTTTTTGAAATATATTTTTGAACATAAATTAATGCACGCACAAACACACACACACACACACACACACACACACACACACATACATGCTGGAACAAGGTCCCATTGGAACTTCTGCTAAAACCAGTGTTTTGGTTCTTGTTGAAAAGAAAAAAAAGAAAAAGAAAAAAGAATACACAAAAGATTCAAACAGGCGATCAAAACGTACAAAAATGTCTTCCTTTTTAATTTTATAGTCATGGGATACAATAA
Source organism: Alviniconcha strummeri (assembly GCA_963584105.1). Classification (NCBI taxonomy): domain Eukaryota; kingdom Metazoa; phylum Mollusca; class Gastropoda; family Provannidae; genus Alviniconcha; species Alviniconcha strummeri. The sequence goes on along the minus strand of OY757543.1, from coordinate 23,010,157 downwards.
TACACAGCTGGCATGCAGCAAACAGACAGGGAGGATCATTTTGCATAAAAATTATGAACAGAGTACTGGGTGTATCTTTTGGTTGTGTCATCCTCTCTGAGGTGGTGTGTCAGAATGATGGGGAGGAGTAAACAAGAAAATCATGAAACTGACATGGAATGTCAAAGAAAAGTTTCCAGATCATGAACTGACTAATAAGGCAGCATTAGTTTTATCATTATGACATTGTGTATTTTTTAATTTTCTAATAAGACAGCTTTGGGTTTATCATTATGACTGTGTATTTTTGAATTAACTATAGTACTAAGGCAATGTTGGGTATATCATTATGATCTTGTGTATTTTTGATATGACTAATAAAGCAGCTGTGGGTTTATTGTTATGATACTGTGTATTTTTGTGCATGCACCTGCAGAAGAGAGAGTGGACATCGGGCGCAAGAGGAGCAGACAACTATGCCTTCGACCGGGAAGATGTACGTATTAACCTATTATGATGGTAGTAATAAGAATGCTAATAGTAATAGCAACACAGCAGCAAGAACAGTTATGAATAGTGATGTTTATCAGTACACCATACAAACTGATTCCACCTGTGCCTCTCTGAGTGTCTGTCTTGCCCTTCCTCCCTCTGTTACTTACTAATAGCAGTAAAGGAGATTTCTATAGCACCCATCTACCAAACAAGGTGGGAGTGCAGGGCGCTTTCAATAACACTAGCACCACACAAACACGCAGGCACACACATCCATCAGATGTGGGGATAGACATAGTTGTGGAAAAGACAGGCAGTTTAAAAAGAAATAGTTATTGAACAGGTGAGTCTTTTCAAAAAGCGGGAGAAATCAGAGTGCAAAGTGTTTGAGGCAAGCTGTTCCAAACAGATGGGCCAGGGTAAGAAAATGATCTTTCACCAAATGTTTTTATGTTATTGTAGAGTTGCTGTCATTTTATACTTTTATAGTGTTATACATCTGTCAGTAGTATTAGTAATGCTGCGTGTGATCTGACTTTGAAGCTCTTTGTCTCTCTGTTTCAGTCTGTCTGTCTCTGTATGTGTATGTGTATGTCCCTGAGTTGTCCTCCATGGGTTGTGATTGCTGACGCTGATTCATGGTTGGATGGATGGATATAACTGTCCGCATGCATATTGTGTTGCAGCGCTTGGATGCTTCCAATCGTGCCAAGTTGTTGCAAGGTCACCAGTCACTGCAGAGAGCATCAGAAAGCATTGCCCGTTCACACCAGATCGCTGCGGAAACTGACCAGATTGGCGTTGAGATCATTGATGAACTGGGAACCCAGAGAGAAACATTGCTGCGCACAAAGGAAAAGGTTTGTGTGCTGAACATTTTGCGGATATGCTGGAGAAAAAGATTGAATTATGACCACACCTGTCAGTACGTCTGTGTGCAGTTTGCCATGTTAGAATTTACAGTGGAAGACTCCAAAGTGCCTAAAAGAAATGACTGAAGGGAAAGGTAAAACATTTGAATGGAAATGGAGTGAGGTATGGCAATGGAAAACAATTGATTGTCAGTGTTTGATGAGTTGTGCTTGGAGATTGAAGTTTTTTGGTTTTTTGTTTGTTCTGGCATTGTAGGGCAGATGGCAGATCAAATAGGGGAGCTGTAGAATTGTTCAAAGGCGAAAGGGTGTGTAAATGTGTGTGTATATATCCATGCATGCATGTGTGTGTGAGAGAGAAAGAGGGAGGGCAGGAAAAAGACAGAGAGAGAGAGACAGACAGACACAAGACAGAGACAGATTTTCATGATGTGTTTTTCTGTTTCAGTTGTCAGACACAGATGCGAACCTGAGCCGTAGTCGAAAAATATTAAAAACAATGGGAAAAAGGTTAGTGTTTGTCTGTCTGCTGTCAGTGTGCATGTTTGTTAAAGGGCACCTCAAATGAGGATACACCAAGGACCTTGTCACTGGGAATGGAGTAAGAACAGAACTCACAGCAGTTTTTCAGTCAGTTAAGGTTGTGCTTTGTTAAAAATCAACATTTGGAAGCTGTGAATACAGAACCATTAGATCTAGCATTTTGTGTCTGGCACTCTGGGTATGTGACGTCATAAATAAGGTCAGTATGTGTGACATGATTTTATAGTTACATCATCAGCCAGTCTTTTTCTGTACTTCATTGGTAAAGAGTAAACTGTTATTGCTGCTCCCTGAGGAGCTCAGATTCAAAAAGCCAAAAGTACTTCTGTTGTACAGATATTGCTACAACCACTGTGGTATAGAATATTAATGTGACCACCATGCAAAGGCATTAGGAATGTTTGCACATTTTCTGCATTTTAGGCCAGCTTGTATCTCCGCTTGGTGTCTGCTGTAACACATTTTCTACTAGTACTTGTCTGTCCACTGGAGACCTTGAACAAGCTCGTCTAAACTCAAGGGTGGAGAGTGTCAGTTTAGTGGGCATGGTGTTGCATTAAGAATCAGTGTGGTGGTGGGTGATTTAAAGGCGGTTCAGGCGCACACACATAATTGACCTTACAGTGTTATGGGGGTTTTCAGTTCAGTTCCAGGCGGTATTTACGTGCCTTTGGAAGCCCATATGTGCTCTAGGCTGTCCCCCACAAGTTCCCCCAGTGTTTGAAACCTTTGTGTGTGTGTATTAGTGTGTGTGTATAGTAATCTGTCTCTAATTCAGACTTATTTATCCCTAAAGATGACAACTAGTACACTTGAAGAAAACCCCACTAAAATCAGCAAGAAAAGAGCAAAGTAAGAAGCATTTGTAATCACAGTAAATGAACATGCATCACAATAATTCCACATTTTTTTCAAATCAACCTTTGATTGAAAAATGTTCAGCTTCCCAATAAAAGCACACCAACTAAATCACCTGAATGTCCCAGATCAAATCAGATGTGCCTCCATTGGCAAATCTCTTTGTGGCAACACCTGGAAGGCATGGTAGTGTTCTTTCCAACAGTTTTTGTCCGAGATTAATTTTGTGAGACTGGGTCTTGTAATGTTTTTTGCCATGTGCAGTTGAAAAATTTGACTTACATCCAGTGCGGTGCATAAATTATGGCTCGTTTATTGCTTGTAACCGTGTTTGCGACTGTCTGTGAATTAAAGGTATGGGTTTTGTCATTGTCCAGGTTGGTGACGAACGTTAACAGTATGGCTTTTCTTGTTTTCCTGCTTGATGGAGAACATAAACAGTATGGCCTTTCTTGAAGTTCAGGTTGATGACAAACACTAACAGTATGGGTCCCCTTGTTGTCTGGGTTGATGGAGAACATTAACAGTATGGCTTTTCTTGAAGTTCAGGTTGATGACAAACACTAACAGTATGGGTTTTTGTTGTAGTCTGGGTTGATGGAGAACATTAACAGTATGGCCTTTCTGTTTGTCCAGGTTGATGACGAACAAACTGATACTGGCTGTGATAATCCTGGTGGAGTTGGCAATACTTGCTGGACTGGTGTACTGGAAGTTCTTCTCGTGATCCTGACACCGGCCTGGTTGCTTTTCTCCACCTTTGCTGTGACTGGATATTCAGTATGATGAATATGAAAAATCACCTGCACCCTCCTTCTTGTATTTATGATCATCATTACTTTTGTCTGTGAGCGCATTTTAAACAGTGCTACAGCCTGTGTATTCTGCCTGTACACACTTTGTAAACTGCACAGGGTTGAGGTGATCAGTGGACACTGACAGCCAGCAGAGTGTGCTGTGAGCGAGAACCCTTTGAAGAGGTGCCCCATTTTGTATCATTGGAATGTTAGCTGCAAAGAGATGGCTCTTCTCAAAAAATTGATTACAGTAACCTTTGCTTGTAACTGGCCTGTGTGACATTTGTTTGAAGAAAACAAAATTCGGGGGGGGGGGGGGGGGGGGGGGCGGATGGGGGGGGGGGGGTGTAGATATGTGCCTAGCACATTGTGGTTGGAAATATGGATTTTGTGTGTATTTGTGTGCATGCATGAGTGAGTGCATGTGTTTGTTTACAGGCATGGACTGGAAGAGGGCATGGTTTATAAAATCATCCGTAAGGTGATTCAAATAAATTATTGCAATATAAAAATGACTGTTGTTACTTGCTTTGTTTTCTTTTTGTAATCACCTGGTTACATCTATACACTGTGACTGTAGTCAACTGCTATACTTAGTTTAATCGGACATTTTTGAGGTTTGAGAAGTGGATTTCAAGGACAAAATCCATGTTTGTAATTTGTGACTTCTTGTGCGTGTGGCAACATTCTACTTGAGGAAAGCAGCTACATTTTGAGAAAAGACTATGCTGGGATGTGAAAAGCAGGTGAGTTGGTGCAGGTAATGTGTGAAGGGTGGTGGATGGTGGGCAGTCCTGATGTCACAGGGAATAATGGGTCAGTCAGCAAATGGAGAAATGTCTCCCGTCTCCTGCTACTGATTATAGAAATAAAATGTTATCTGGATGGATTGATGCATGCTGTGTTCATTTATTCATTGGACTTGCTTGATGCCAGGTTGTCTCCAGTACTTCTGGGGACCATGATTCCAGAGGCTGGGGGAAGAGACGATACCTAACACTGAGATTGCACCAGTCAAGTCATTCTAATGTTTCATTAATTGTGGAAGGCAAAGGTCATAACGGGACCATCCCCATAAATCACATTTTGTTTAGGAGAGAGGAGAGCTGAAGCAGATCATTCTGCCTGCCAGCTTAGCGCTTAACCCCCAAGGCCAAACCAGCTCACTTTGATGCTCCGCACTTTGGTGTCCCTCATAAGGAAAACGGGAAGTGTAATAAATGGTGGTGAGGTAGAGCTTCATGTCCTCAGCTGCTGGTTGACATGTTAGGGACAAACTGTGACCAGTGCCGAAGCATGGTTCAGTGTTGCTTTACGTCCACAGAATCCGTAAGGCTCATTAGGATGGAAAGCCCAGGACGGCCACCTGAACTTTCACACAGCTCATAAACTCTGTAGTAATAGTATAATAAACAGTACACATATACATTTATATGGTTTCTTTAAAAGTCTGTGAGACTTGCAGAATTATGTTAAGCATCTGTATTGTGTGTTCCTCTTTGTCAGATTTATATCGACTGATGGCCCCAATTGTAATGGTTGTTTGGGTGTTAATACCCCATCAACTAAAAGAAAGGAAGAAAAATAATGATCAGCTAGAATTTGTTGACGGGGGAACAACTGTTACGAGCAGTCAGTTCAGATGATCCCATGTGACCTTTTGACATCTGACAGGTTTTAACACTGTGGTCTAAAATCTCATGAGTTTTGTTGTTACATCTACCAGCTATTTTTTTTTCAGTTGTTATAGGTTGTTGCTCAGGTGATTTCAATAAATGGTGATATAAAAATAACATGGTTGTTACTGGCTTTGAATTTGACTTTGGTTTGCAGTTTACATGATTTCAAGTTTGGGATTCATTACACTTGCATGGGGCCATAAAGTCTGTTACAGTTGGGGAGTTATGTTGTGCCTGTGCCTTACATCCCACAACATAAAGTCTGTTACAGTGGGGGAGTTATGTTGTGCCTGTGCCTTACATCCCACAACATAAAGTCTGTTACAGTGGGGGAGTTATGTTGTGCCTGTGCCTTACATCCCACAACATAAAGTCTGTTACAGTGGGAGTTATGTTGTGCCTGTGCCTTACATCCCACAACATAAAGTCTGTTACAGTGGGGGAGTTATGTTGTGCCTGTGCCTTACATCCCACAACATAAAGTCTGTTACAGTGGGAGTTATGTTGTGCCTGTGCCTTACATCCCACAACATAAAGTCTGTTACAGTGGGGGAGTTATGTTGTGCCTGTGCCTTACATCCCACAACATAAAGTCTGTTACAGTGGGGGAGTTATGTTGTGCCTGTGCCTTACATCCCACAACATAAAGTCTGTTACAGTGGGGGAGTTATGTTGTGCCTGTGCCTTACATCCCACAACATAAAGTCTGTTACAGTGGGGGAGTTATGTTGTGCCTGTGCCTTACATCCCACAACATAAAGTCTGTTACAGTGGGGGAGTTATGTTGTGCCTGTGCCTTACATCCCACAACATAAAGTCTGTTACAGTGGGGGAGTTATGTTGTGCCTGTGCCTTACATCCCACAACATAAAGTCTGTTACAGGGGGAGTTATGTTGTGCCTGTGCCTTACATCCCACAACATAAAGTCTGTTACAGTGGGGGAGTTATGTTGTGCCTGTGCCTTACATCCCACAACATAAAGTCTGTTACAGTGGGGGAGTTATGTTGTGCCTGCGCCTTACATCCCACAACATAAAGTCTGTTACAGTGGGGGAGTTATGTTGTGCCTGCGCCTTACATCCCACAACATGCCTCACATTTTGTACGATTTGGGTCACAGTTTGAATATATATATAAAAAATAAAAATAAAAACAATAGGGGTAAGATTGTGGTGTAAAAAAAGGGAGGCAATTCTTAAAGGAATCGACTCTTGAAGGCAGTTCAGATTATCCTCTTTTCTTTTTCTTTTGTGTGTTTCGTCCAGTTCACTCGCATTAAGTGTGACAGTTTCTGTGAATACCATTAGGCAGGGAGGGGAGTCAGTTGCTAGTTTGTTTGTTTTTAATATAAATTAATCTGAACAATATCAACAAGTTTGTTCTCTTTCCCTGTGTGATTTAGGCTTCGACCATAAACTTTCCACAAAACTGAAAAAATCATACTAGTCTCTGCACAACAGAAACCAAGGTGCCATATAATACACTTGAACCCTTCTTTTTAGACCACCCCAACAATTGAGCACAAGCTGATTCTAAGAGAGGTGATCCTTGGTGAGCAATTCATTAACTATGAAATACAAAGGGAGAGGTTTCTAAAAATAATATTCTAAACCAACAACAACAACAGCAAAAAACAGTGGTCTTTAAAGAGGGATAATCACAGGTGAGGGATTTATTTACTTGGAAATACATGAACACTTGCTGAGTGCCTCATCTAGAGATTAGCCGCAAGTGCCATGCAATGGCAATTACTGTATAGCATTATTCTGCTACAGTCAGTGTGTGTGTGTGCGCGCGCACGTGTGTGTGTGTGTGCGTATTTGTAGTGCGTTTTTATTATTATTTTTATATATATTTTTTTTTTAAATAATCCTTTATGTAAACTGTTTTGGTAGGACTATGCTTTACATGTGTATAGAATATCACATTTAGGTTAATATGTATCATGTGAGCACTCAGGGCGTTGATGAGTGCATGATAAATGTACATTATTATTATTATTATTCTCAGCTTCCAAGCAGATTCACTGTGTTCGTCACACGAGACTCTAGATGAGTGACTGTTGCTATACACAGCATATTTTTGAATATTCACTGATACGGTGTACTTGCTGCACAGAGCTGTTTGGTTGTTACATGGCTGGTGCCACGTGAAACTGCTGCTGTATTTGTGCATGTTTTGTGCACACCATACAACCGTGCACAAGTTTTCAGTGTCACTTTACTCGAAGCTAAATACGTATCATGCGTGTGTGCTTATCTGTGGAAAGACCTTGGGCTTGGCCACCTGAACAGCATAACAGACAGATGACTGGAACTTTATTCTCTTTTATTAGTATAGAAGAAAGAAGAAAGAATGAGTGGCTGACACCTTGAAAACAAAAATTATGAACAATCGCACGTCAATAATTATACCTATGACAAATATACCTGAATGACATCTGGCAAAAAGAAAAAGAAAATCTACTCCTATTGAAACCATGGAAGCCTTAAAAAAATCAAGAGAAAAAAGAAGTAAACATGTAAATTGGATGAAAATAATGCTTTTTCAATGCATGCTTTCTTTTACATAAACTTCATCTTCATGGCTTAGGAAAAGAAAAAGGTGAATAAAATGCACAATTTCAAAATGACAAGTTTGCATTTTTCATCCTACTTTTAACATTTAAAAACAGATTAAAATATTTCCCCAGCAACAAAAGTTGATGAAAACAAAATACATCCTTAATGTCACTCAAAACAACAACATTGCACTGTATCACAAGACAATGAAAACAAAATAGTACAATGCAAACCTAAGAGCTCCCTTGAAAAGGGGACCCAAAGCAGACCGGTTGGTGTGAAAATGTAGAAAACCTGTAAATAGCTGTTCTATCAATATTTATGCAACAGAAGCTGAAGTAGTACCCTTTTGCTTCAAATCTGGCTGCTCACAGCACAGCCATGCTAGTTCTCTCTTTACTAATGAAGAGCAGAAGAAGAAGAAAAAACAGTTGGCCCACAATGTAATGTATACTTCTGCCACACAAAGCAGTCTTGTTTACGGTGTTTACAGAGATTTGCCTGACACAAAAAGGCAGCGCTTATGGCTGTTTTCATGATTTGCAAACACCTTTCGTATATATATATATTACAACAAACTATAGTATAAGACCACAAATTAACAGTCTTTTAAAAAAAATCTTTTATTCCAATCTTATCAATAAGGCCTTTTAAGACAAATTTTGCTTAACCTAAAAATAAAATCCACATCAGAAAGATTCAAAAGCACACACACAGGCATGGTCTTAACTGTACATTCACTCTCAACGCATACTCCACGAGGTGATGACTGTGCCATGACTGCAAATTCTTAGCAACAGCTCGCACAAAAGTCTGACGTGCAGCTCTGTGGTGTGACGAGCAAGCTGCTGACAAAGTCACCCTCATATAACTATAATCATTGACTGGGCGTAAAACACTGAGTTACTTACACTGACAAATGATGAATGGAATGGGGAAACTCTGCCTGCTTCACTTCAGCAGTCTAAACGCATGTAACTTGCACACTTGTTATTTTTTATGGGTGAAATTTAAGGAATGCCCAAACGTCCTATGGACCTTTAACAAGACATCACTATTATGTTGGGAAACAGTGAACCCATCTCCTTCTGCTGAAAATACAATGGAGAGTGGTGGCTGATTAATCTGGTGGCTATGAGATGGACGAGGTCGTGCGATCGTGTGAATGTCAAATCGGTATGCTAGTTTGCCTGTTGATGAATGCTGTCAGGAGCAAGAATGCAGAACTGGCTCTGTACCAGTTTCAACAAGGTGCTGAGAATAAATTCAGAATTGGTTCTGAACATACAGAGAGTGGAAGTAAGTAGGTAAATGGATTCTGACATTCTGTGGTTGGCAGGAGAAAGGTCAAGATCACAGTCATTTCAGGACGACCAAGCTGTGCTGTAAGTAAACACCATTTTAACACTATTCTCATAATAAGAAAACCTTTGCGCAAGCAAAATCTACAAAATCAGTCCAAACACGATTATAAAACAAAACAAGTATACATAAATGTCAAACATAAATTTTCAAAGACTTAGTCCCTTTAATACTGCTATACTCTGAAAAAGCATGAAAGGATAGGACATGCCGGCATTGTAAACCCTTCTCTGATTTATTAATACTTATACTAAATTAAAATGAAGAGAGAGAGAGAAAAAAAAAAAGGGGGGGGGGGGGTCAGAAACAGTCAAATAAAAGAAATACAGATGCAAAATGGTACAAACCAGTGCCATATGGATCCAAGCTGCACATCAAACCAACTACTTGGTCAACAGGAGCCATACAAAAAAGAAGAAAAAAGCCTATCTCTTAACAAAAAAAAGACTGGAGAACTTTCTGGAGTGAAAAACAAAAAGTCAGGAGAATGGGTCAGTAGTAGCAAAAATGGACTGGACAGAAAGAACAGGACTAGGTAGAAGAATAACAGAGGAGATAGGAGGGGGACTCGAATGACAGCCCTGAGATTCCAGACAGGAGCGTTCGTTATGCATCCCTGACCTTCCTTTGAAGGGAGAAAGGAAGGTGAACAGTTGCCAGTTAAGAAACCACTCTAGGCATTCCTAAAATAGGGGAAAGGGACGCAGTGCTGAACGGATGTAGCTGGAAGTCGGGGTGGGGTGTTCAGACCGGCAGCTTAGAAGCAACACCTCTGAAGTTAGCAGGCATTCTATGACAGGAACAAATGCAGAAAACGCGAGTAAATAATTCAGAGAAGCATTGCCAGCAGCCTGGTTTGCTTGAACGCGATCACAGTACAAGTACTAACAGAAGGCTATTGTGTGGCACAGGTCCAATTTTTGTTGTTGTTTAGGCAGAATCCATGCTACAGATAGGTTTTACAAATGACACAGCCAGTTGCAGGTACAAAAAGAATGCTAAACTTTAAGCTGGAAATATTGGTGACATGACCAAAGTACAATGAACAATGAAGCAGCCACCAACCTCTTTCTCCTCATCAGCCATTGTATATTTTTTTATTTATGTAATACAAACTGTTGTATAATCTATATATACATGTAATACAAACCATCCATTCTGATTGTATCCGTACAAGTCATCAGTACATGTAATACAAACCATCCATTCTGAGTGTATCAGTACCTGTAATACAAACCATCTATTCTGATTGTATCAGTACAAGTAATAAAAGCCAAGCATCACAGATTACAGACTCCCCTCAATAGAAACCTGCCCTTGAAATGGAAACCTTAGTCATCAAAATGGCACAACAATTCAATTGCGTAAAATGCATGAAAACCCCACAGGCAATAGGTGAAGCAGACTGCAGAAAACGAAGACCTTTTCTCTGCAGAAGATATTCCAGAGAACCCTGTCATATACCAACAAAAGGCACACCATTTTAGCATTTACATAGTGAAAGGAAATTTGAAAAAGACAGCATCCACCCTGCCCCCTCTCAAAGTGCTGGAAACAATCAAACACTAGCATATCACAAGTACCTAGCTGCGCAAAAAAATAAAAAAGGGCATATGCTCAAGTAACCAGCAATTAAAAAAACAATAACAACAACAAAACCCCACCAACAACAATGATTAAAAAGAAAAAGAGGAGACAATAATAAAGTGACTAGCAGAGGTCATTCAATCAATAAATGAATCACGTGCCCTGATTGTAGAATACTCTCAAGGTCACTGAAAGCAGTGCACACAGGCAAAGCCCGACAAGTACCAATGTCACTGTCAGGCAAAGTTTCACACTTGCATTGCAAAAGAAAATCATGACCTTAGAGTTTGGCAATCCTGAAGGGCCATTTTGGGGGGAGGGGGAGGGGGGGGGGATATTTTCAGCAACTATTGAAAAAATAAAAATAATGAAAGATGCAGACTGGCCTATAATATAGTATTTTCTCTAAACATCCAGGTTTTTCTCTCATCATGGAGAGAAAAAAGGCAGAGAGATCAGGACTGGGATCAAAACCCCAAAGGTTAAGAAAATGCTAACAAGCATGCTGCACGACTCTTAACTGCACCACTTCCAGGAGGACCCAACAGCACAGCGTCTAGGCGAACCTATGTTGCAAGCTAAAAATAACAGATAAAAATAGATTACCCCCCTTCCAGGTACATGCTATTGACAAGAATGCACCTGGAGTGACCTGTTCTTCAAACAATACCCCTGGGAAGTTGTTGTTTTTTTGTGTTTTTTTCACCCCGACTGTTTCTAGCTTGTAACAAAGGCAACATGGACCCTAAGATATGAAGTAGTGCGTGCACAACCTAATTCTGTGAAAGGGCTCCCAGATGCTGCACTACAGACTGTACCTCTCTCATCCCTTGGATGAGGGTGAAAGGCATAACAGACCCATTGTGCTTTCAGCAGCACATGCTAAACTATGAAGGTCCTCAGGCAACCAGACACTGAGGACGAGCAGGGGAAACTTTCCCAGCTGCCCTGAGAGAAACTGTTCATACGCTCCAATACATTAAGCTGTGCAGAGCAGACCCCAGGAGAACTCTGAAGATGGAAGGTGGAGCTGGCCACTCGTAGTGAGTTGGACTGTCCCTCGCTTCAGGTTTCAACAGCTGGTTGTCCGGAATGTCTTTGCGACTTTGTTGCACGCAGCTGTTGAAAGAGCGAGTTGCGGAGCAGACAAGTTGCTTGGCACTGGCGAGGTCCCTACCACCTTAGCATGTATTGCTGTGGTGGTGCTGGTGGTGGTGGATGGCCTCTTTGGTCTGCAGGTCAGAGGGCTTGGGATGAGCTACTCATGGTCCTAAGGGCGCACACATTTTTGAATGTACAAGTTTTCAAGATTCAATGCATGCAACACACACACACACGATCATATGTGGTCTCTGTGAATGTTAATCTGGACAATTCATTCATTCAAACCAACAGCAGGGCTGGGACACTCTTGCAGATGCTGTACCCATAGCCTTGCACCAGTATGATGATCTATTTCCTACAAATTATAATATCACACTAATAATGTTCCAATTCTGTGTATTTATTTTAATGTATACATGCTGCAGGGTTGCTGATTACTCATTTAGGTACTGTGAGGGTTAACAACAAATCTGTCAAAACAAAAGGTATCATAAATATAACATGCACATATTAAATAAAAACATTTTCTCAGCAAATTAAGCAATTAAACAAAATATCTCTGCAAACAACAACAAAACTGAAGGGGAAAAAAAAAAAAGGACTTTAAAACCATCTTCCCCAAGAAAGAAAGATTAAAAAAAAAAAAAATATCCACTCCTTTTCACATTTACAAGTCAATTATAAAAAACAACAACACAGCAACATATAAAGATGTGTGCCTTTATGCATGAAATGTGAGAACAATGAAGGCATCACCGTTCATTGGTTGGTTTGCACAAGGGCCCCACAGCTCCACACAAAGTGGACTGTAGCAATGCAAAAGGAATGGTAAGAGTAAAGCACTTCTCTTGGATATTATTATGCACATGATCAAGCAGCCGCTATAGACAACTCCGTGGCTTGTTGATGATGCCTCACCATCAAAGCTGTCCATCTGCAGAACACTGAATACAAGATGACCGTAAAACAATCCGTTACCAATTTACTGATACAGAAAAGGGGCCCTGCTTACGCTAGCCATTGTAGCTGCCACTGATGAACTTCATGAAACAGTCTTAGTGGACCTCCTGATAAAAGATCACCCTTTTAAGACCACAGTTTCTGAAATATTACCCTTCCTGGTCATACGTCAGTAAACTCTTGAGAAAAGATCACCCTATTTTAAGACCACCCTTTCTGAAATACTTCCCTTCCAAGTTTCAAGGAAGTAAACTCTTGATGAAAGATCACCTGATTTTAAGACCTCCCTTTCTGAAATTAAGTAAGCAAACTCCTGATCAAAGATCACCCTATTTTAAGGCATCCTTTCTGAAATATTTCCCTTCCTAGTTTTAAGTAAATAAACTCCTGGTGAAAGATCACCCTGTTTTAAGACCTCCCTTTCTGAAATATTTTCCTTCCTAGTACATAAACTGATGAAAGATCATCCTCTTTTAAGAGCAACCTTTCTGAAATATTTCCCTTCCCAGTTTCATGAAAGTGAACTCCTTCCTGATAAGTTATCACCTCGTGTTTCAAGACCAGCTTTTCTATTTCCCTTCTTATTAACTCCCAGTCAAAGCCACCCCAGCCTCTTTTAAGAGCACCCTTTCTGAAATATTTCCCCTCCTATTTCCGTGAAAGTAAACTCTTGATAAAAGATCACCCTTCTTTTTTACCACCACCCTTTCTGAACTGCTCCCTTTCCTACTTCCATGAAAATTGAAAGACCCCCCCCCCCCCCCCCCCCCCCCTTTATCCCTTTAAGACCCCTCTTTCTGAACTCATCTGAGTTCAGGAGCTGTGTGAAAGATGAGGTGACCATCCCGGGCTCTCTGTCCTAATGAGCCATACAGTTTCTGTGGACGTAAAGCAACACTGAACCATGCACATGCATGCACTGGTCACAGTTTGTCCCTAATATCTCAACCAACATCCGAGGACATTAACTCATTCAAGACGCCACAAAATGGCGCGCTCGGCTCCTGTAGACACACTGTTTTTGCCTGTTTAAAAGAAATTGTAGTAAATAAACTACTAGGAATAATACAATAAACATACACATTTTTAGAAAGCTTGGGATGTGTACTTGTAAGATAAATAATCCATAGAGTCATACTGTATACTTTTCTCTATCGCAACAGCAAAGCGGGAACTGTCCAAACACAGTAAAAACAAAGTTTTATTCTACTGGTTGCACGAATCCCAGTGATGAAAATGAAGATGTTATTATCGCTCTCACTCAAGTCCGCCTCAAGATCTACTGGCACAAACTCCTTGCCAGAATCAACAATGTTCTCTTCAGAACCACTGTCCAAAAAATCTTCTAGATCCGAGCCCACATTCAGTACTAATTCCACAGTTTCCCTCGCCGAGTAATGCATGTTCACTCTGCACACCGCCACTTTGAAACGTACAACTTTCGTGAGTTTGACACGTGTTACAAATGCCAAAACTGACAAAGGAACACTCGACTGGACTAAGGGGGATTACCGAAAGTGTCCGAAATTGATGCTGTTAGTTAATATAATTGTCTCCAGTCAACTCGAAAGTCAGTAAAACCGTTAAAAATGTTTAATTCTTACCGTGTCTAAGGACGCAGATCGTCATCGAGCATACTGCTAAGCTCCGCGTCTTAAGACACGGAAAGCCTTGAAAGAGTTAAGCTCTACATCATCATCACCTTCCTGAAATCTTCCCCTTCCTAGTTCTTTGTAACTAAACTCCTGATGAAAGACCCCTCCCCCCACCCCACCCCTTCTGAAATCTTCCCCTTCCCACTTCTATGCACGTGAACTCCTGATGAAAGACCACTTGTCTTTTCAGATCACCCACAATAAAATCTTTCCCTTCCTAGTCCTATGCAGCTGAAAGTGAAACTTTTATTAGGGACCACCGCTCTTGGCAGGCTACCTTTACTGGATCATCAGAGTTGTTTAAAAAGTGAAGGGGTTTACTGTAAGTACATGTGATTATAACACCTATAAAAACCCAGTCATTATGTACTGATGACCAGCAAAAATGCAGTCCAGAGATCACAGCTGGTGCTAGGCATGTTCACAGAGCCTTGGTGAAGTTTACTCTGATGGTGTTGGTCATGTTCACATGTCCTTGTGAAGTTGCTCTAATCTGCAGACTCCTGATAAATAACAAATAACCTTCATGAAGTTTGCTCTGATGGTGTTGGCCATGTTCACATAACCTTGTGAAGTTGCTCTAATCTGCAGACTCCTGATAAATAACAAATAACCTTCATGAAGTTTGCTCTGATGGTGTTGGCCATGTTCAGATAACCTTGTGAAGTTGCTCTAATCTGCACTCCTGATAAATAACAAATAACCTTCGTGAAGCTTGCTCTGATGGTGTTGGCCAGGTTCAGATTACCTTGTGAAGTTACTCTAATCTGCTGTGTTAAATAACCTTTGTAAAGTTTGCTCTGATGGTGCTGGCCCTGTTAGGATAACCTTGTGAAGTTGCTCTAATCTGCAGGGTGAGATAAATAACATTCCTGAAGTTTGCTCCAATGGTGTTGGCCAGGTTCAGATAACCTTGTGAAGTTGCGCTAATGCTGCAGGGTTAGACACTTTTTCCCGCGATATACTGAGTCACTTTATCAGAATCATCTACATGCCAATCACATGCTTCTTTTTTACCTTCTCATTTGTTCATTTTACAGAAAGTAACTGTGACTGCTGCTACAGCTTGGACCAAAGCCATGAGTTTAACCCCTTCACTGCTACAGCTTGGACCAAAGCCATGAGTTTAACCCCTTCACTGCTACAGCTTGGACCAAAGCCATGAGTTTAACCCCTTCACTGCTACAGTTTGGACCAAAGCCATGAGTTTAACCCCTTCACTGCTACAGTTTGGACCAAAGCCATGAGTTTAACCCCTTCACTGCTACAGTTTGGACCAAAGCCATGAGTTTAACCCCTTCATTGCTACAGTTTGGACCAAAGCCATGAGTTTAACCCCTTCTCTGCCATAATAGCACTTGAAAATAACGGATAAAAGTACCAAATTTGAAACCTTTAAGCCTTTTTGCTTTCTTTTTCACACCGCCATGTGAAAGGATTTCCATGAAAACGCATAGCACTGGAAGTAGATGGGACCGGAAAATACACTGTTTTCAGGTGCGTGCATGCATTTTTAAGCCTGGAAATTTTACGTGCTGGGGCAGTGAAGGGGTTAACCAATGCTGCAAATGCAGTGGGAACTGCTCTAAGCATTACATCCCATCAACAACAAAAAATGCAGCAAATCATAATATGGCCTGAATAACTGACTGATGGTGCATACAACAACTCAGTTCACAACACAAAAACAGATCTTGCTGTGTTTCTCCTGGACTCTGCTGAATCAGTTGCAACCATCACGTGCACTGCCACCGGAACCACCAGTGGCACCTTCCTCTGCGTCACACATCGCTGGTCTTCTTCTCGCACTTGGTGCAGACCCGGACCGGATAGTCCCACCCGCGCAGTGGCACTTCACGTTTGGCTGGAGAGCATTCATCGCACACACCCTGCCCGCAGGCCCGGCAGTGGTGAATGGGTCGCTTAAGGTTGAACTCCTGCTGGCAGATGATGCAGGCCTTGATCTGGTCGTCCGGCACCCAGTACTCCGGACGGGCCGAATCTTTCAGGACACCTGGGGAAAGGGTGCAGGTCACACGTTTCAGTTTTAATAAAGCACAAAACTCATTGTTCAAGATTTCTCCCTCTCTCTCTCACACACATTTCAGTTTAAAAAAAGAACAAAAAACAGTGTTCAAGGTTTCTCCCTCACACACACACACACACACACACACACACACACACACACACACACACACACACACACACACACACACATTCTTCTTTATAGAAACTATTTTCTTCTTCCTCTTGCAGATTTCATGTATCAAGACAAGAGGGCATTCTGAAACATTGTCCTTCATTTTCAGTTCTGATTTCAAAATGAAAACTGAAAAAGGTGGACGTTTTATCAAAATGACCTTTTTTCTTACATGACATTTTCAAGAAGAAAAATATAAATGATGAAACGTCACCCTTCATTTTCAGTTCTCATTTCAAAATGAGAACTGAAAACAACGGATGATGTTTCAAAACGCCCTCTTGTTTTAATACATGAAATTTGCAAAAAGTATGTTTTGAGCAGTCTAGTGCCTTTAAACAATTGAGAAGCATAGTGTAAAACTGCCGTTCCATTACGATCAATGGCCAAAAAGAACAACAAAAAGGAAAAGAGAAGAAGAAATAAAACGTCTGCTCACTTTTGGGGTAGTCCAGGGCAGTGGCCAAGGCACCCAGCGTGGAGCTGACTACCTCCCCGACTTTTCTGGCCGTTAGAGTCTCCTCTGTTTTACGGGCTTCATCAACTGTGCAAAACACAAGGTGAAGATGCTGCACCGAATGTGTGCTAACTGCTACTCTTCACAAAACTCAGACAAGACAGGCGTGTGCAGGGCTGGAGATGGAAACACACACAAAAACAACAACAACCCCAAAACAACAACAAAAACCCAATGTTCTAAGAAGGAAGAGGAAGGTGAAGCTGTGTCAGCGAAAGTAGACAGAAAAGAAGAGAAGAAGAAAGGTTTTAGTAAAAACTGCTCATCAGCAAAATATGAAATGGAAGACAACAGGTAAGTGGGCAGGCCCAAAATAGAAATAAAGATTAAAGAAGAGGCAAAGCAACAAATATGTTTGTGCATGCATGTGTGTGTGTGTGTGTTTGTGTGTGCACATGCACATATACATGTGTCTGTGTGTGTTTGTGTGTGTGGAGGGGGAAACAAAAATAAAAATCCTGAATCTGACCTAAAGATCTTCACGTCTGACATGTGCGCTCAGTTCTGTAAAAATGTGGCCAACCTTTGCACTCTGTGTCAGTTTGCCATGTCCTTGTTTCTTTCTTTTAATGTATGTTTTTTATTCCAGTGACTTCCTTAAACCTTGGTTTTTATCAATAAAGCCAACAATCTGCAATGAACCATATGAAAAAGAAGAAAAGCAGCCAAACAAGGCAGAACAAGACATTGGTTTGTGCATGTGCTTGTCCTGCCATTTTTGTTGCAGTGATTTCACTAACGTCCTTCATCAACAGAAACAACACAGAGCAGTGAATCAAATGAAAGTGGGGAAAAAAAAGACCAAACAACACAGAGCAATGAATCAAATAAAAATGGGGAAAAAAAAAAAAAAGACCAAATATCACATAGCAGTGAACCAAATGAAAGTGGAAAAAAAGACCAAACAAACAGAAACAGAATAAGCAGTGAAAAACATCAAAGACAGAACGCGAAAGAGTAAAAAGCAACCTGTGATGTGAAGAATAAACAGACAAAAGCAGCAAGAAAATATCCTCCATTAAAAATAAAGTAAATGAGACCACAGATGACAAGTAAAAATGCTGGTTACATCAAGGGACAGTGGAAAGGCCTAAAGACCCATTCACATGCACAGCAACATGAGAAGGCAGACTGCTACTCTGGATTAAACACTTGGCCCACTGTGAAGGTCACATTAGAGCAAAACACTAGCCATCAAACCACCCCCACTCATTGTTTTGAAGGGGGGAAGGTCAAAATGAGAAGAGGGAAACTCCCTGCAGACAATAAAAGAAGCAGATAAACAGCACCTAACAGACGTCACTCATACAAAGACAAAACAGCAGACTTGCGTCACCTATGACAACTATGACCTGGGTTATGGCTAAACACAAGGTAGATAACTCCACCAGTCACATCCTCCAAATCCTGGCAGCAGGCAAAGCATGCAAAGCTATTTTCTGACCTGCCACAGCTTTAACGTCCTGCTTTAACTCTTAAATCCTACAGTATTCTCTTTCCCTCAGTGTCCTCACTATTCACATGGCTCATTTCCAGAAGGATCAGGGAACTAAATATGTTTACTAAAACTGCCATTGTGTTTCTAGTTTATGTTCATATTTCGTCGCAACTTTGCAGTGCTATAACAGTATAAGAAAGTGGTCAATTTCTTTTCTCTAAAGTCTGTAAAAAGTTGTTGTTGTTTTTTTAAGAAGGAAAAAAAGAGGATCACAGTATCTGAATCTGGTTCATTGCACAGTATCTGTCTTCATGACAAAACAGTCATTATCCTCCAGTGGAACAAGCGTCAGACAAATCCAAGAGATTACTACCACTGATAAAACTGTTACATCACTCCTATTGTCAGTCCCCAGTCCCAGCTCTCTTTCACACAAAACCAGATTGATTATAGAACCAAATGCTTCATTACCATCAGAATCATTCATCATCATCTTGCATGAAGTTACATGCTAATTATATATTTTAAACAACCAAACAAAAGTATCCTAAGACAGCATGAAAACAAATCTGCGAAAAGAACCACCAATGTCGTTAGTCTGGAAGTCAACTAAATCCTCTCTTCGGGGTTGAAGAAGTCTCATTTTCATATCTAAATTAAATAACAGTAATAATGTACATTTGGCAAGCGCTCATCAAGGCCCTGAGCGCTCACATCATACATATTAACCTAAATATGATATTCTATACACATGTAGAGCATAGTCCTACCAACACAATTTACATAAAGTATTATAAAAAACAAAACAAACAAAAAACGCACTACAAACACACACACGCGCGCACCCCCTCCCCCCCCCAACATACACTGACTGTAAAAGAAACTGGGTACTGATATTAGTTTGGATGGAAATATTGTGAAGTACCCAAGCAGCATGGTTTGGTGCACTTTGGGACTGATGTGGATGTGCAGAATGGTGCAGTATGGGATGTAAAGAGTTAAAACAGAGAATTTTTAATAAAGGTAGGTTCACAGAAGATGGGAATGTAATTGCTGCACCCCCAGTACCCTCACCATGCTGAAAAAGCAAGCATCTTTCTGTAAAATGTGCAACTTCAAACAAAGTTGTCACAAAACGCTAAAAAAATAAACTCAACCAAAGCTGGGTGAGGGGAGGTGTGAAGCCTAAGAACGTGCTTCTCACCTGTGCCGTTACCTGCATAGCATTTGTCACACACGCGCACCAGCTCGTCCTTCCACCCTCGCTCTGGCACCCTTCGTTTGTGGGTGGAGCACTTGTCGCAGAACCCCTGGCCGCATGCTCGGCAATGATGCTTCTGTTCGTTGGTGGTGAACTCCTCACCACACTGGTAGCAGGCCTGCCACAATCAACATGGTGCATACAGAAAAATCCATTAAACATTCACAAACTTTTCACAAACCTTTGCAATATGGCATGAAAAAGCAACATGAAGGTACTCAACTCTTCCACACATCAGGTAAAGGGGGGCAACCCTTATTACAGCCAATGGCCTTGCATTCAATCGGTCAAAACTCATAGGAAATGCGTGCTTTGTGATTTCGCTCAGCATTTTTTAAAATTGATTTTTTAACTACTATTCAGTCTTGGGAAATGCAGTTTCTGACTGATAAGCTGATAGTTTTTCCCTAGCACTCTGAGGACCACAAATTCACAAACTTTCACAGACCCCACTCAGTTTTCACTAACTTTCAAGGCCTTGAAAAGCATATCCCATTTCCCCCCACTGCCTGCCCTGATGTAACTGCACTGGTTGACCTAGCATAAAACACCAATTTACTTACTTGCCTGACGCTTACCAAGCCTACTTGGGCTGGTCCAATGTCCCCCCCCCCCCCCCCCGGTCTATTTGAGCACATATGCACGTGTCAAACTAACCGTTATTTGTGAGTTTGGCACCCAGTAGGCTGGCGCTATCTGGTCAGCAGTCCACTCGCTCAAGAGTTTGGCTGGCTTGGCGCTGACGCTGCTGATGGTGCCGGCAACATAGCTGACACTCTCAATCACCTTGCGGGCAGCGTTGTGTGTCCCATGAAGGGACTGATTACCCTGCGAGTCAGAACAGGCCATAAAGTGCTGGTCAGACATTTGTTTAACAATAACGGACACTTCTATGGTGCATGATCCCTAGCAAGATCTAGGGCACAATGCACCATACAAAAAGCTGCCGAAAAATGTATAAACACATACAATGGACAAATTATGTTCCCCTGTATGGCTTTGAATGGGTCTGTCTTTGACAGTGTTCACCACTTGTGTGTGTGTGTGTGTGTGTGTGTGTGTGTGTGTGTGTGTGTGTGTTTATTTGTGCACATGCATGCACATTTTGTATGAGCAGCCTGTGTGGGCAGGCAATCAAAGCATCTGAACATCATAGACTTTTTAAATCCCCTCCCCCCCCAAACTGACATACAGCAGAAAAGCGCACTTAAAGGGGATGGAAAATGAACAGATAATGTCCTGCTTTAAAAGCTGATGCCATCCTGTCAGCTAGTTAATTTCTGATCTATGCAAAAAAGTTTTAAAAATGTAAAAAAAAAAAAAAAAAAAAGGAAGACAGAAAGAAAGAAAAATCCACGACCAACCACCCACCAGAACCTAAGATCTGGATGCTTAATGCAGGCAAACGTACCTCAGGCCAAATGTGCCGCACTTCCTCCATTACTATACCCTCAGGTCCTGGGTTGCCATACCAGTGCTGACGACTGCGATAGATCACGCCACAGGTGCCACACTCCAGCACATACCTGTAAGGTTCAGCATCTTCTGTAAATGTTTCCATCAAAATGAATCCATGACGTCTCCAATGATTTACCATTATACTCTCCCCCAACACCAACACCCCCACCCACCCCATTCCCTGTGGAAAATTTGGACTGCTTTTCCCAATAAAGCCAAACACAACAGTAAGTAATACCCAGCATTACAGGATGATGTGGACATGTTTCAACTGGTGTGATCTCTTAAACACATGCACAACTGTAGCACATCAAGCTCCAAGTTTTCATAACATTTGAACTGTGACCACCACGAAAAACAAAGCGTTCTCAACTACACACGTTGTCCACAAGCAGTGGTCAAAATGATAAAAAAAATGCGATTCTGTTCCACCATCGAAACATGCAAAAACTTCCCTTCAGTCCTGTTCTTCATGCAAGAACAAAAAATAAAAATAATGCTGACCGTGTCTAGTGTGAAACAATAACAAGCAGGGGGACAACATTCCACAGGCTGACAGGGGAGGTAGACTCACCCAGACACCAGGTATTTTGTCAGTCCTATCCAGGTGTTGTCGCTGGACTCAGACGTCTTGGGTACCACAATGTTCCTTCTGCCTGCCAAGCCACACTTCTGCAAACACACACCACTGGTGTCAGTTACAATCTGCTGAAACATGAGTATGCACCCCCCACCCCATCACTAACTCATCAGGATAATCTTAAGCAAATACTGCTGATCTTTTTACAGAACAATTGCTAAAAACAAACAACGTGCACACATACACACATGCACAAAAACAAAAAGAGTTACATGGCGGTGGTACTCACGCTTACAAACTTTATGTATCTTTTTTGTCATAAAATCTGAGAAGCACATACACACACTTGCACAGAAAGCTCAGAAAGACTGGTGACTTACTGACTATGCAACAAGGTGGGCACTGATAACAATTTAATGTTCGACAAGCTCTGTATATGGATGCGTATTTTCACTAACTGTTTTTGTAATGTTCCATAAGCTCACTACATGTATGCGTATTTTTACTAACTGCTTTTTTGTTCATTTCTTTCATTGCTCAAGTTGTTTATTGTTGCTGTTTTAGTTCTGTTGTTGGTGGTGTGTGTGTTGTTATGCTGTTGTTCTTTGTTGTTGGTGGTTGTTTTTTGGGGTGGGGTGAAGGGGGGTTGGGGGTGAGTGGGGAAATGTTTCACACATACCTTGCAAAGGTAAATTTTATTGCCCAGTTGGTTCTCAAACTTGCAAGCTACATCTCTCCCTGCATCATGTGGCTCTCGCTCTGTGTCATGGTTCATGGTCCGACAACACCTGGACCTGAAATTGCGCACTGTAATTTGTCAGTTGTTCTTTTTTGCAAAAGGGAATCACCTCAACATGTGTTGTGGCAAACTGGCACTGGCAAAAGAAAGCAAACAAATAAATAATAAATGAAAAAAAGAAACAACTTCAATTTGATTAAATATCCCACTGATTTAAAAAACAAACAAACTGATCTTGTAAGCTGGTATGATCTGTACATCATGCTCCGGCAGTGCACACCACAGCTCAGGTGTACACAGCATCACCATGTGTTAAAAATAATAAACAGCTCGACACATACTGAATCTTGACACACTATGACATAGGTACTAAGGTAGGTTTCTGAGTCCTGACACACTATGACGTGATGCTCACCTGCAGGCTAGGTGGGTTTTTGAGCCTTGACACACTGAGATAGGTAGGTTTTTGAGTCCTGACACACTATGTCGTGACACCTGCAGGCTAGGCAGGTTTTAGAGTCTTGACACACTATGATGCAACACTCACTGGCAGGCTAGGCAGGTTTTTGAGTCTTGACACACTATGACGTGACACTCACCTGCAGGCTAGGCAGGTTTTTGAGTCCTGACACACTATGATGTGACACTCACCTGCAGGCTAGGCAGTTTTTTTCAGTCTTGACACACTGTGAGATAGGTAGATTTTAGTCTTGACACACTATGAGATAGGTGAATTTTAGAGTCTTGACACATTATGAAATAGGTAGGTTTTTGAGTCCTGACAAACTATGATGCAACACTCACCGGCAGGCTAGGCAGGTTTCAGAGTCTTGACACACTATGATGCAAAACTCACTGGCAGGTTAGGCAGGTTTTTCAGTCTTGACACACTATGATGCAACACTCACCAGCAGGTTAGGCAGGTTTCTGAGTCTTGACACACTATGATGCAACACTCACCGGCAGGCTAGGCAGGTTTCAGAGTCTTGACACACTATGATGCAACACTCACCAGCAGGTTAGGCAGGTTTCTGAGTCCTGACACACTATGATGCAACACTCACCGGCAGGCTAGGCAGGTGGAGGTGCAGGTGAAGTATTCCTCAGGAAACGTGTCCAACTGCACTGACTCCATGTTGCCACTGAACTTGTCATTCAGTGCCTGCAGAAAAGTTCTACCCATGCAGCATACAGTACTCTGTGTGTGTGCATGTATGCACATATAGACTGTGTGTGTCTCTATGAACAATATTCTGTGCTCAATAATACTTGAACTATTATCAATTATTTTTACTGCAACATGTAGTGCAACATGAACTGCAACACATACCGCAGCATGCATGTACTGGAATATATGTACTACAACATGTATTGCACTATATCACATACTGCAGCATGTACAGCAATATGCAATATATCACGTACTGCAGCATGTACAGTACCATGTACCCCAACTTGCACGTACCTCAACATGTACTGCAACAAGTATTGCTACTGTGCTAGTAACATACTCAGTGACTAGCTAGTTATTCCTTTGTCCAATTCATTCTGATCCAGTCACTTCAGTTATTTAGTGAGAGTGGTGAGCATAATGGTTAAGTTAATGATTTTTGGCTGATTGGTCTATTCTGAGCACTGCCGTGTGTTGTTTCAAATTCAATGTCATGTTTACACACACGCAACGGACTGATGTATTTTTTGCACTATTGTGTGTGTTTTGTGCATTTTGTAGCCTTTGTAGCTGTGTTAAAATATTAGTCTATTGTTTATTCTATTTGCTACTGTGCACTGTAACAGTGTAAGACAAATTTCCTTGCAAACTTGTACTGGGACAATAAATATTCTGATTCTGAGATCATTTCAGATTCAATGTCTGCAGAGTTTACACGTATGTATGCCCTTAGGACTTTTTATTTAAGGTTAGGCACATCAGAGATTACCATTACTAATACTATTATCTGCATTTATAATCTAATCTCTCCCACGTTTTAAATTGGCGGATTTTTTTTTACAGTTCTGCTGATTCTGTATTCCCTACCTATCTCCATACCATGCACCCCACCACCACTTCGAAACACACAATCAAATGCCTGTTTTGGTACATACAGGGTCTGTACAGAAAAACATTTCAAAATTCACAAACTTTTCACAAACCTTTTCACATTGTGAATCACAACTGCAAAAACCCAGTATGATGCCCAAATATGGCATGGAAAAACAACATGAAGGTACCCAACTCTTCAACACATCCAGTAAAGGGGCACAACCTTTACTGTATCCCATGGCCAAAGCACTCTATCAGTCAAAACTGATAGGAAGAGCTTTCTTTGTGATTTTGCATGACTATTTTTTTAATAGATTTTTTAACTACTGTTTGGTTTTGGGAAATGCAGTTTCTCAATGATAAACTGACAGTTTTTCCCTAGCACTCTGAAGACCACAAAATTCACATTTTTCACAGACCCCACTCAGTTTTCACAGACTTCCAAGGCCTTGAAAAGTGTATCTCATTTCCCCCAAACTTTTAAAGACCTTCAAAGACTGTGCAAACCCTGTACATATTTCACCGATATTTCCACTCAGTAATACCACTGCAGTCTGTAAGCCTATTTTCTTGCCAACATAAAATTACATGATGATAATCTTGACTGGCTTTTCAGTCTGTTCAACAACAGCAGACTGTTCAGTTTTAAGCAATTTTCTTTTTTTCTTCTTCTTCCATTGTTGGACTGAAGAGCAAAAAATCCAACAAGCCTTACCCTCAGGGAGTGAAACATAACAGATGGTCTACGAGCAGCTCTGATACTTTGGTCCTTTATCTTCATCAGCAGCAACTTGTGAAAAGCCTTGAAGTCTGTTGGGGGAGATGTTGTCTTTGTGCCCACGTAGCATATTTCACTGAATGCTTCAATCTCAAATTTGTTTTTCACAAACATGTCGCGCAGTAGTGCGTCTGCTCTCCGATCTGAAAAGAGAATTTTGAATTAACATATTAATTAACAAGTCAATAGTCTATTTCCCTGAAGGTGGATGATTGTAACCTTTAACAAGTCACACAACTGACAACATGTTTAGTTCTTCATTTGCTTTTTTGTATTAAATAGCAATTTTTTTTACTACACTTGAGCTGCATGCTTGGATTCATTTTGATTCTCCTTTTGGTCTTTACTTCATGTTCTTGTTTGTACTTGTACTGTGTGTGCATGTTTCAGTGCATCGTGTGTGTGTGTGTTTGTGCATGTGCATGTACATGCACAGAGCCTCTGCTAGACAGGCATATGCCAGTTTTTACAAGTAAATGTTTCCCTAGTCCCAGTGAAAAATAAAGTTGCCAGTACCAAGTACCGGCTGAACTGCGTGCTTTGTGTGACTTGCTGGAGATACTCTGTACACTGGGCCCAGAAGCAAGTGGAAGCTCCAGCTAAACAAGTTCACTTCCAGTGTTGATCAGCAAGCAAAACCATGAACATTCAGTCACACCAGAAGCTGTGCATGTCGCATGCTAGAAGTAGAAGTGACCCCTACCCCCCCTCCTTAAATGGACAGGTCCCAAAGTATGAGTGCTCACTACAACTTAGCTACTGGACCATTTAATTTCTGTTTGGATAAAGCAGCTATGCTGAATTTTATTCCTCGCTCAGCTTTCATTCTATTTTTTAGATCAAACCGCATCAATATGGTGCAATGAAGCATACAGTTGTTGTTTGTTTTGTTACTGTTGTTGTTTTTACCCACCCTGACCAAATCATGTGTATCATCATCCGCTTCAAATGCAGAAACCATTGAAACAGCTGAGAAAACCTCCACATCCACCAGCTATATAATATATAACAAATGAACTCAAAATTGGTAACAAAAGTGAGTTTGATTACAGTCTGGAAAGGTGAGTTGCCAGTACATGATCGATTGTTTTGCAGACATCAGCACTGACAATCGTGAACGTTGTTACTCGGAAACTAGCACTGGATCAAACGTCAGTGGTGCATACACATACTGAAAAAAACAAATGTGATAAAAGGTAATGTTGACTGTACTGCTTGACTGAGGGTTGGCACCAATTCTTTTTTTTAAATTTGCCGGTACCATGTACTCATAGTCTCAACAGTCTAGCAGAGGCTCTGATGCGCATGTGTGTAGGCCTAATGTGTACAGTGTGTGTGTGCATGTGGGAGGTGTAAATATGTTTTTAACTCCATTTCTTTTCACACTGCTGACTGAAGGCAACATATGCCGATGAGTAATGGTAATACTTAAAATACGCTACATGATTATATATCTGTGCAGATGACTCAGAGTTGGAAATCACCAGAAAGATAACAACAATGACCCTGTCACACTGACTCACAATGTATGTGTACATTGGCTCAAACAAATGGACAAAGAATTTGGTTAAATTGTATGGTAACAAAGTTTTACAAAGTTTACACCAAACAAGCAAACAAAAATTTTTTTTTTAATGAGACAGATGTATCTCAATTCCACAACAACAAAACATATCATCCACACTGACACATCCCTCCACACACTTGCATGTAGACAAGCACATGTGCACAATACTACATTCACAGAGAGAAAAATATGCCACAGGGATGGAGGCAAAAGTTTTAAAACTTTCATGAAAGAGATTCATTTTCAGCGTCTGTTTAAATGATGTTCGACTTTGAAACACAGAATGGCGAAGCCTGTTATTAGTGAAAGACAGATCATTCACGCAGAGGGACCAGGGTACATTTGGGGTTTTCTTCAGTGCTGGTGGCAGAACAAAGGAAATCCAGGTCAAAACCCAAATGTCATAACAGTTAACACAATGCAGAAATATCTTGTTTTTGTCAATAATGGATTGAAGTTTCAAGATCAAATAAAAGCTAAGTGACTTGGACTTGGAGTACAGTTTCCAATATATTTTAATTTGTATCAGTATCTGGATTATGTATGCTTGAATGGCAACATAGGTTAATCTGTATCAGTATCTGGATTATATATATGAGCCTGTGACAAAAGGTGCTCCCACTTAACCCGGGTATGTTTGTATACTCCTATTTATTTTCGTCTTACTACAGTTACACGAAACTGTGGTTGCTTTTATTCAGTATGCATTGATGAGTAGTTAAAGTAAAAATTGGCAGCTTTGGTCACCAAGAAGAGGATTAAAAACAAAAATACTTGACGAAAATCGGCTTCCAGAAAGTGGGACAACGTGGGTTGTTTGACTTCAGCTCAAAACCGCAACTAACCAGCTGAACTATTCTTCACAACTTGTACACCATTTGACTACTGAATAAACTAAATTTAGTATCCAGTCGAATTGCAAGCCATGCGTGACGTTTCATAACCAAAAAAACGAAATTGAAAATACACTGGTCGTTCGTTACGGACTGTGTCCAAATTTCCCGTAAGTTTAAAGATCGTCTGCTACCGTCCGCCACTGCATTCATTGCGGACCTTCGCTTCTCTTATTTGCATATCAATCGCGCACCGAAAGCAGTCGATGTTTTTACTGGGGGCATTTCCGTGTTTCATTTTTTTTACCCAGACGTAAAAAATCTGAAACTTTGTCCATTTGTTACGAACGACCTTTTGCAAATTTTATCAGCATCGCAAACGTTTAATTACTGCTGACCGCTTCTAAAACTACCACTGGCCTTCCTGTTGACATCACATGGCCGCTTGTCGCTGACAATGGTTTCGTCGAAGGGGTGGCGGTGAGTATTCTGTGTCCGGTTATTTTGTTTTGGTACGAACGTCTTAAATGTTACGAACGACCCACATAAGTGTCGAATTTCTGTCATCATATATTTTCCCAAACAATTGCTTTCTTAGCCACTAGTAAGTGATCTAAATGGCACTGGTAGTGTGCTTTGTTTACTTCATCGTATTACGGTGGGAAGGGGGCAATTTCAGATTGTGGACACAGTTTGTGACTGTGTCTGTGTTACGTGTGTCCAGATGTCTTTTCCTACGTTAGTCTGCAGTCCGTCTATGTCTGTAATTATTGCTGATTTAGGTAAGTGGTCGATTTAAAAGTTGAAATGGCTCACAGCTTACCCTTCAAGTGGTTGTTTACAAACTTTTACGTCCGACTGGAGGCTTGTGCATATTAAACAAGTACTCTGTAAACTTTGTAGCAGGTGAACGTGACATGGGCACAGTGCTACCCCCCGTCCCCCTTTCCTTTGTTTTGCAGTCTTAATTTTGTTTCCTTTCCGCATTAAATGTAATAGTTGACTTGCCACTGTAATTTTTTTAATTTTTTTATTGATTAACTGTGCATGAAGGCCGACTTTGGGGGCCGGTGGAGGGGGGGGGGGGTGAAGATTGTCTTACAATTTATTATAAACATTTTCACTGCTCTTGTATAAATAAAAACCTTTGGTATGTAAGGGCACTTTAGGATTGTTACAGTCCAAAGTACATGTATCATTTTTCTGTTTTCCTTTTTTACATACTGAAAAATTTAATACAGGTATTTGACTTAAAGATGCCATTCTTTGTGACCTGATCGCATTTTTAATGTGTTGTTGTTTTTCTTTTAGTTTTAGTAAGCATACATTAGATGACGTCTGTCAGTCCCTGGTATTCAAGTCTGTATTAAATTCTATTACATTTGATAACTGTGGCAGGTTCTGGAAGTGTGCCAAGCAGAAAATCATGTATGGATCCAGTTCTTCACACACAAAAAGGAAGCATGTTCTTCAGGCTCTCACCACCGGACTTATCTTATTGGGATTTCTTGATTGCAAACAGAAAAAAAGTTTCCCTGACACTGAGTGCAAAGTGAGGCAGCAGTTTTTCACTGACAGTGATTGACAGGTTTAGTTTGAAAGGATGTCGTTTTGTGTGTGTGTGTGTTGTTGTTTTTTGTTGTTGTTTTTTTTGTCTTATAAATTGTCCTAAAGTTTTAATGTGACCTGCATGTTCAGAAAGTCACTCCTTTAACCTGTCATATCATACTGTTACTGTGCCTAGATTCACTACAGTTGTGTGCTGTTTGTTCAGTCTGGGTGAAATAGTATCTTGGTTTTCATAGACTGTTTCCACTGCCATAGTGTTACGTTCGTCCACTTAAACAAGTTGGAATGTGTGAATATGCCTCCTGCCTTGCATTTTTTTTGCATTTATCATTACAGTGTATACTATGAAATAAAGTGTTCCTTGTTTGAAAACTTTACTGAAGTTGTTCTGTGTTTGAAATGATTATTTGTAGAACTAGATTCTTGAGCGCAAAATTTGGACACAGTGATTACATAATACTTACATTTAAAGCAGAATTTGTTTGTCCTGCCTGTTCTGATTTTATTACTAGCAGCTACTTAAATGCACCAGAAGCATTAAAATTGCATACAAATGGTTTTTCTCTGTATTATTATGACATTCACTGTGTCCATTGTTACAAACGTCCACACCTGACCTGACCCCAGTTTTGATGCCATGCAGCACACACTTGGATCAAAACCATTTTTTGATATATATTATGCTTGAATGGCGACATAGGCAATGCTTAGGACATATATATGCACACCTTGTCTTCGCGGGTACATAGTAACTGAACAGTACTAAATTTGCTGTAAATACTGGCCAACAAATCTGATCAAAAAGCTGAAGGCAATCAGCCAAGCTGTTTACAGCACAGATATTTGCAGAGTTTGAAGAATACGCATTGCCTACTGGTTGCTGATGAAAAAGAAACATCAGGACACAGTGTGACATACACCGTCCCATGTGATATCAGAATTTCATCTCGCTCAAACCCAGTATCTAAACGAGTCCTTGTGTGTCTTCAGTAAAAGGTTTGTACTTGTAGTTTTATCCTCCTCATACAAACTGTAAACATCCACTCAGTCCAGTATTTGTGACTGCATTAACTCTTTCATCCCTGAAAACCGCTACAGCGGTTGAGAGAATCTTTCCCTTCATTCCTGAGAACCTCTAGAGCGGGGGAGGCATAAACACTCCCTTCCTTCCGGCTGGCCGCTGCAGCGGTTCTGCCTTTGAAATCCGCGCCTATCTGTCACATGGTCAGCACGTCAGTTCCCCCTGGCCAGTGTAACGGGACCTGAGGAATGTTTTGATAAGCCGCACAATGCTTTGATTAGCCGTGCCTGGCCACTGCCAGATTGTGGGAAAGTGTCCAGTGCACAAAATTTGTCCATTTCTAGGGATGGGGTTAGGGTATTCTGTACAGTTGGAAAGATGGCGGCGGATGAGTACAATGACAGTGACCGGTTCTCTGATGATGATGTTTATGACAATCTGGGCGAAAATGATTTTGATCTGTTTGAACTGACAGAAGAGGAGAGAGCAGAGCTTGCAAATGCATTTAAAGATGATAGTGAGAGTGGTGATGAATTGGATGATGAAAACCTGCCATTGTTTTTTACTCAGCCACGTTTTGAGTGGACAGGTGGGGGACACTGCTGTGACACGAGACATACCTCTGATGTCCAGTGCAGATGTGTACAGAGACATAGTAAATATAGTTGTACAGAGTTACGGTGGAAACATTGTGTATATATATGATAGAAATGGCGTATGGATTACACTAAAATGAAACAATCATACTGTGAACTCATGCTTCCCACTCTTGTGCAAACCGTCACCTTTTCATCACCATTTCAAGGACACAGACAATGTGACAAACAATTTCTGGAGACAGTTTCTATGTGGATGTTATCTGGGACATCAGACTGTAAGTAGGGAGCATGTTCCATTTCTCTTGGCATGTTCTGTGGGCCTGCAAATGTTGGTTTCGTCTGTTTGTCTTAAAAAGGGTATGTGTCACCTTTATTTGCACCTGTGTGTCACCCTCCTGGTGACAGTGACTCTGAAAGTGTGACCATTGCCTTCTGACTTCATTTACCTACACAGCGATATATAGGTTGCCATGGTTTTACTAAGAGCTTGCAGACACAGATGACTCAAACCCACATACCCTCTTTCACAGATTTTTTCCTTATGAAAACCCAGGAATGAAAGGACTGTTATGTATATAGGAACATAGGAATAAGGGGAAGTAATGCCAAATACGAAACAGGGATGAAAGAGTTAAACTAAAGCAAACTGTTGAAACTTTATGCTGTACTACATACTTTTTTCACTTTGCAGTGGTTCTGTGTGGGTGGTCTCCTGAAAGACAATCAGTATTGGCCCCAAGTTGGACTCCTTGATGTTGTAGCGTTGTGAAGCTGCCCGCAGCTCTTCAGTGAAGTGTTTTTTGTAGGCCTTGGAAGCGTTGCTAAGAAACACAAACATGTCTTTGTGCAACCTTTCAGCTCGCGTGCGGAACACCACAACATCTGACGTTGCTAGAACCTTCAATAGCAAGCGAGTTCGTTTGTTGTCATTCGCTGATGATCCTAGTAGTCCCTCTGTGTCAATGGCAATCACATTGCTGTCTCGATCAAAAGCAGCCCACACCCCCACAGTACAAGAATTCTGATTGGCAGACGTCTGAAACACTTCCTGGCCACCAAAAAAGGTGTGGTTCAATGTGTGTGATTTGCCATCCCCAGTGTTGCCAAAGATTGACATGACCTTGACTTGTGCATCCTTCATGCACCCAAGTTTTTCAATGAACGCCTCTTCATCTTTTACCTGCAACATAAGTAAGTGATTTAATCAAAATTTCCAGACACCACCATTTTGAGTCAGTCTGACCCATCACTGCTCATCAAGCTGTGTGACCTACTTTACTGAAAGTAATACTAATAGTTCTATTATAATTATACTATCAGACTGAAAATTTTATTTTAAAATAATTATAATACAAAATATACAATGGCAGTATGAGTCTATGAGACAGTGAAGTTCAGTATGTAAATCATTCTATAATGAAACTGTGGTCTATACGGTATCTCACAAGAAGTTGCATTTCAAACACATGTGCTGTGACTGTGAGTGTGAGTGTGACACAGCCAGAGACAGATTTGCTTTAAACTAAAAGTAAAACAGTAAAAGGCCTATGCCAAAAAGGTGTACTGTTAAAACTGTTATTTATAATACGTATAATCTATAATTAAGTATAAAATAGTTGAATCAAATAATACAAAACTGAGGTATGGACACCAAAAATGAGCCTGATGCTAATTTAAATATTTTTTAGTACTAGTACTTGTAGTTGTAACATTAAAAATTATTATGAACAAGATTACATACTACTTTATTTTAATAATAATAAAAAACTGCTGGAACATGGGGGTGGTGGTGGTGGGGTAAAATTAGCACTCATTACTGGGGTTCAGAACTATGCATGGGGCAGAATATAGCTGAGCTGTTATATTAGGTGATTCAGCGAAGCTGGTTTGCTAGAGTGAATGTGCTTCATAATCTTTCGTGCAAGAAGTCGTGAGAGGTCACAGTGCACTTCCGGGCAGATTTCGGAGTAGGCGTTGCTTCACGCTGTGTATAACAGTGGAAGTTGAACCTAGAATCACGAAGCAGTACAAATGCCAATACTATTGCAGCTGCAAAAATTACCGTGGAAAGGGGATGGAGGGTGGAAAAAAAAAGGTGTCTTTGCATAATTTTTTGGCTGACCAGAAGATCGCAAGTTCATAGAAAAAATGCGTCTGGGGGCATCCTACAGCACAAGCAACAAGTTATTGCTTATTGCCAGACAAATTATGACTACGGGCCACCAAAAATGCCTTTAAAGTTGGCAGTGTAAAATTTGCAAATTCACTGTCACCATCTTCCATTGTGAAGAAAGTACGCACCGGAAGTAAAAGCAGCCAAGGGACTTAAGCAATGCTGAGCAAAAGTCAAGGGAGTTAACTACCCTGCCTGACTCACCCAATAGTGTTCAAGTTTTGGACCAAAAAGCTAGACCTGTGCAATATTGAATGTGAGTTCATCTCCTCAGTGATGAACTTTATATGCAGACTCTTTTAGTTTTATAGTGTTTGCACAGCCCATGTACAATTGCAATTTGCAGGCATCAATATTTGTGCACGTGTCAAAAAACCCAAGCACTGGCAGTCATAACACTGGCTGCAGATAGATGGGCAGCCCCACTTTTGCACTTGCAATGGCTGCTGCAGCCTTACCCAAGTAATGTACACTACAGTGACCCGAATTTCCAGCATGGGACATCCATTCTATTCCTAATTCACTTATTGAAATTATTCAGGGCTCCTAAAAAACTTTTTTTTAAACCTAAAAAACAAACAAACTAAAACACATTATCACATACACAGACAGACAACAAAAACAACACAATCTGTATGTATTCAAGCACTAAGACCTCAAATTCCCCCTTAAGACTTGCACTCAGTTTCACTGCGCATTAAACATGCTCTTTGAAATTCATTGTAAGAAGTGAAAATACCCCTTAAAAATCTGTGTAGTGATATTTCACCAAGAAAGATAATCCAATGTTGTTGACAATGCACTGCAATGCAACAATTTTTTTCAAACTGCAGAGGAACAAACAGTGAGGTCATGCACAGTTACACAGTAACACTGACAAGTCAACACAAGTGTTGTTTCAGAAGAACTGCAGAAATCCATTACACCACCACACCCAGGCGTCAAACCATGGCTCTTGGAATCTGGACACTTTACAGTCCAGGACATTTGCCAACCAGCCACAAACCCCCATCAGCAAAATCAACAACCATCCAGCAGAGCTTCAAACTGCCAATTGTCCTTTCCCTGACCGTGTAGTGAAGGAAATAACACCCTCCAAGGAGTCATTCCAATCCTTAAAAACTTTGCTAACATTGTACTCCACCTGATTCTGTCAGTCATACCACTTCCCCTTTGAGATGCATCTCTAGACCTATGTAGTTGGTCACCACACCAAAGAAGGGGAGAAAAATGGAGAAAGAAATGACAGATGGAACGAGCGTACCTGTAATTCTTCTCTGTCGTCAACAAGTAAGAAGCTTTGCACTGCTGATGAAGCCAAACGAGTGCTACCATTGGCATCACCATAAACACTTTCATCATCCAGGCCAGCTTCTTCCAGCTGACTGGTCAGTATGTCCATCGCTGCCCCTGGACATAGGTCTGGCATGCTGTGGACACTGCTGCCATTAGAGTGCACGCTCGTCATAGACATTTTGGCGGAACCGAAGTCACTATCTGTCGTTAGGGTCTCCGGTGGCAATTCGCATTGTTCTTGCGGAAACGAACAAAAAGTTAAAGTGTCATCTCCAGCACCCAGTGGAGAGGTGGGTTTGATTGTGAGCTGTGTTGCTGCAGATGCTGCTTCTGCTGCTTTTCTTTCGCTCTCCCTTTTCTGAAAGTGGACAAAAGAAATGCTGATGTGTTGTTGCTTTCGATTTTTGTGGTACTCCGCAAAACAGTCAAAACAGAAACTGATCCGACAAACTTCACACCAGACGTCGGCAAAGTTTCTGTCTTTGCACTCGATGTTAAAATATCTTGCTTGACACAACAGACTGGCTGGTGGAGGCTCAATTGTGCGTCTGTCGTGAAATTCGAAACTAACTTTTCTCAAGTGAATGTCCCTCTCACAATATTGGCACTGAGCCGAGTTGCAATCTTTACAAAAATAAGCAGCTTCTGTGGTAGGATCCGGGCAACAAAGTTTCTCTTGACAATATTGTCTCGATGTTTTACATTTTTGACGTCGTTTAGGCTGTGGTCGCATCATCTGGATGACTATTTGCCTTCCTTACGTCATGTTCACAACCAGGTAGGGGAAACTCTGCCGATAGTGTCAGTCATCACAACATTATGCTCTAAAAGTAGGACTGCCAATAATAGGAACAAATCAAGTGTTGTATATTATAGGTTCCTGCCACAGTACATAGTAAAATTTTAATATCATTCATATGTGCTTATGTATTAATAATTATCATTATAATAGTTGCAAACATACAATATTCGGGTTTATATATTTGCGTTCTCGTTCAAACTGTTGGATGTTTTCCGGTTTATGTTTTTAGATTCGACAATGTTTTCCGAGTTATCGAACGTAAAGGAAAGGCATTGTGGGTTATTTTATGCTTATTTCGGTTTTTGCCATTTCTTGGGAGGACAGGCGTAGATCAACACAAAATGTCGAAGCGAAGAAAGACCGCCCCGTTGATTGATTCAGACAGTGATGAAAGTGACAGTGGAGAAGATATAGAAGAAGTATGTGACATTTTTTCTCTGATTTGTCACTATTTTATATCAAGATTTAGCCAAATATTTTCTACAACTGCTCCTACTCAATCCAGCAAAGACATGGCTTAAATGTACACACGATGCACGAAGAGCATTGTCGCTGTCCAGCAATAAGACAAATCGTCATCGCTGCTATCACCACCTTAAAATAATGAAATTTTCTTACCGGTACCAATACAAGCTCACTGACACTGTAAAATTCTTTTCTTTTTGGAGTGGAGGGTGGAAGTTGGAGTACCACGGACCCCATGGGCCCATCCACTCTTATCTGAAAAGTGAAAACATTCTTAAGAAACTGCATGTGTCAGTGGTTGCTGATTGTCAAAAGTAGTTAATACATCACACAAAAAGGTGACAAAGTAGTAAATTAAAATATTGTACACTTTCAAGTTTCAGTTTCACCCAAAGTTTTTATTGTATTTTTCTTTTTCTATCCATATTAGACTTAGTATAATAGTAATACATTCTGTGGCATTGCACCCCCCTCACACACACACACACACACACACACACACACACACACACAGTGCAGCATAATCTCCAAGCATTTCCTGCCTAATCAAGTCAGTGGATGGTGGCTGCCTATTGGGTGATTCAGCGAAGCTGGTTTGCATGAGTGAATGCGCTCTGTAATCTTTCGCAAAAGAAGTTGCGTTGCGAGAGGTCGCAGCGCACTTCCGGGTTGATTTCTGAGTAGGTGTCGCTTCACGCTGTGTATAACAGTGGAAGTTGAACCTAGAATCGCGAAGCAGTACAAATGCCAATACTGTTGCAGTTGCAAAAATTACCGTGGAAAGGGGATGGAGGGTGAAAAAAAAGTGTCTTTGCGTCATTTTTTGGCTGACCAGAAGATCGCGAGTTCGTAGAAAAAATGCGTTTTGGGGCATCCTAAAGCATGAGCAACAAGTTATTGCTTATTGCCATACACAATATGACTACGGGCCTCCAAAATGCCTTTAAAGTTGGCAGTGTAAAATTCGCAAATTCACTGTCACCACCTTCCATTGTGAAGTACGCACTGGAAGTAAAAGCAGCCAAGGGACTTAAGCGATGCTGGGCAAAAGTCGAGGGAGTTAACAACCCTGCCTGAATCGCCCAATAAGCTGTAATATACTCAGAGAAGGAGAAAGGGAAGCTTGCCTTAAATTCATGTCGAATTTGGGGTCTCACACTGACTCACACTAGTCACAGGCTAATGCTATGACATTGGATCGCATAGGATGGGCTTTGACTCGCTTGAGCATGTCTTTCTCATTCACGTTGAGTTTGATGATCTCCCTCAGTCAGTCTCTTCAAAGTTCAGCCCAGATCATTTGTTTGCAAGTGCCTACCTAAGCAGTATTGCCGTATCACTTATCAGTTCACACAACAGCCATCTTGTAGTTTATATCAGCTAATCATAAACTGATTTAGAGCAGAAAATATGGGTTTCAGGGAATAAAGTTCTGTGCAAGAAATCAAGTCTAGAAACCATAATAACTTTATTAACACAGTCAAATGCCAAACAGTAACAGTAACAGCATCTGAAAGGAAATTTGATTTTGTGTAAAATTACATGGATGTCAAAACCACACTTCCTGTGCAAACTACAACACTTTAAATAGCTCAGTTTGAAAGTCAGTAGTTGCTTCATTTCCTTCCCTTCTGATTTTTTTTTTTTTTTTTAAGCAATAAAAAAAGCTTTTTCATTTGTTAGAACTGCTTTCTACTATTCTTATTTCTAAGTAATGTTTGTTAGCATTCAGAAATCCTGTTGTGAACATTATAAATAAATAACAGTGCACTAGTGATGTGCATATTTGCACTATGTCAGTATGTGACTAAGGTCACTAACCCAGTGGCCGTTTGAATTTTCCAGGCAGGTACCTGAGATGGCTTAGTTTTTACACTATAATGATTATATTTAGTCCATCTTAACTAGTACTTACTTTTTACAGATTAGAATTAACTTCTTTTTACAGATTAGAACAAACACCTAAAACTAGTAAAAGTAAAATGGACCTCAGTACATTCACTCTGTCTTTGACAACATCATACTGATAGAACTAGAAGTTGTTATTTAATTATGGTAGTAACATTTTAAATGGCTGTGCCATGTCCAGCTTGTTAATATTTATAATTTATATATATAATGACTTATGTTGAATGCTCATTTTATGATTCTAGGGGTTCCGAGCGCTGGCCAAGCGACGTCGCACCAGTTCAGCATCTGATTCAAAATCAGAATCCCAGTCTGAGGCACAGAACAAAACAACCATCCCCAGTGACTCCGACTCCGACACTTCCAACAGTGATGATGATGTATGATATTGCAGAGTGTTTTGAAGCAAAAGCCTTAAAATACCACATGAGACATTGATGATAACATTCATAATCTGTTGTGGAAACATTGCACCTTGTTTTATGCCATCCATTACCCATTGAAATGTTGTCAGCTTTTCGTCTGTTTCAGTCTTTTGTTTGTGTGTAACTTGGCAATTTTCCAGTTTTACATTCTGTTGGCAGTGGACAGCCAATGGAAAGAAAGGGTCGGCAAAGAAAAAGAAAGTGACGTCAAAGAAAATGACCCGAAGGTCATCAACAGTTGCATCATCTGACAGTGAGAAAGCCAGCGGCTCTGAACCAGAGGAAGGTACTCATCTTGATGCCATTTATGAGTTACTCAGTCAGTGCTATTTATGCAGTTCACAGGCTGAAGACCTGTTCCTTGGGGCACTTTGGGCTGTTGCTCAGTTTGTGGTCTGATGAACTCCTCTGACACAAGAAACTCTGTGCATTCCACACATTAAGACTAAAACATTATGTGCATTCCACACATTAAGACGAAAACATTGCTCTTTTCCTTCGGTGTGGAATTCTCTGCTTGGTGAAATTAGATGTGTTCAGTCAACCACTGCATTTAAAACCACTATTAAAGACCTATCTGCTTGAAACATACTGCAGCTAGCAAACTCTGTCCCTGACAGATTTTCCTTAAACTTTTACGTAAATTATGCATTTGACTACTCTATGCGTGTGTGGGTGTACCTTGTGTGTGTGTGTGTGTGATGTAGGTCATGTTGTTTTACATCTTGTGGTTTGAATTGCTTATCATTGTTATTGCTGTTTTGTGCTTGTGGTGTCTGAACCAAACATCAGTGCATCTAATTTTAGATTAGGTGGAAAGGTCACCACCTTAGGGATTTGCCCTACAGGATATCTTGACTGTCACAACTGTCTTTCCTGAGAAAAGTTGATGTAAATTTTCCATGGAAAAATTCTGATTTGGACCATGAAGAATACAAAAATGTACAAAATATAGAAAATTATGAGATCTTTGTTTTCAGGTGAAGTGTCTGATTCCGGCAGCGGTGGGGAGTCTGATGATGAAAAGTTCTATGATGGCTATGATGAAAACCTGATTGGAGATGATGAAGACAAAGCACGGCTGGAGCAGATGACAGAAAAGGAGCGTGAGCAGGAACTTTTTAACCGCATGGAGCGCCGCCAGGTCTTGAAGACGAGGTCTGTTTCAGCTGCAGTGAAGACAGAAATGAATGCAAACTGTGCATAGCCATCTTACTAGTTCTTTCTTGTTTTTGCTATTGTATGTGCTCTTCTTCTTCTTTGGCATTTCAGGCTATGTCTGTAGAAAACGTGTTATAATAATGGAGGTCTGTAAAGCGCCTACCCTGCAGCTTAAAGTGCTGAAGAAACATAATGGACGTACTGTAAAATCACGTTGGAGAATGTTATCCACTATATTACAGATAGCTAACACATAATGTACACATCAACAAGGGTTCAGGCATAGCTATGCCCAAGATGCATGCACAGACATATGCACACATGCACATGCACACACATACACACAATGTACAGACTCATAGGGGTGAAGGACAGTGCTGCTTGACTGAAAAGTTCAGAGAGGAGAAATGTCTGCAGTTTGCTTTTCAAGGAAGAGAGAGTAGCAGATTTTCATTTGGTGTGTGTGCATGCATTTGTGTGTGTGTGAGGGAGATACTGAGAAGTAGTATTAATCATGTATGTCAGTGTGTGTGTGACACTGTTTTTCACAGGTTTGTTTATTACAATAAATTACAAATGTATTATTACTGGAAAAAGAAGAAAAAAGTTTAGCATCATTAAGCAGGCAACACTGACAAGCATGACATTTCAGTGAGATGTAAACTACTGAAAACGTCACAGTTTTTAAGATAGAAGTGAATCAGCTACACAGAAACTCCACATGTTGCATGCTGGTCATTTGAATGGGTCCCTGCAGGTTCGATCACCCTGATATAACCACACTGGTTGACTGGGTATAAAACAACAATCTGCTTCCTTACCCTGCAGGTTTGAAATTGAGAAGAAGCTGAAGAAGGCGAAACGAGAGCAACGGAAATCCAAGCCAGCATCTCAGCCACAGTCCCAGGTGCAGTCTCAGGCTGTGACGGATGGTGCGTCAGTGCCCACCGTCAGCGAACGGAGCAAAGAGCGGCGAAAGAACATTGAAGACAGAAAGGACAGCAAAAAGACCTCTGCTTTCCAGGATCTGAAGGCAAGGAGGGAGGAAAAGTTAAAGAAAGGTAAATGGAAATGTCCCTGTGTGATTGTATGTTTTTTTTTTGTTTTTGTTTTTTTGGGGGGGGGGGGGTCATTTTTTATAATGGAGCTTCATCCCTGAAGATTTGAACTGGACTTTTTTCTTAAGTCACCCTATGGGCACCTTTACAAACTTAGACTTTACCCTTGTGTGATCGGTTCCATTTCCTTTGTATTATTTTTGTTTCCCCCTAGCACACTTGCACATTTATGCTACCAATATATTTTATTGTGACTGTCTTGATATGTAATAGTACTGTAGCAACAGCAGGTGTCGTATTTAGCCATTGTGCTAATAGTTGTGCTGTTTGAAAATATTTTAATCCATCAGTTTCTCAGTTTTTCTCTCTCTGTCTCTCTCAGTCTGTCTGTCTCTGTTGAATTTTGTATTTATGTTTGGTTTCACTTTGAAGTTGTAGCCATATATGCAGAACACATTAACTGAGTCCAGGAGTAGGAGACTGAGTCTGGGAGTAGGAGACATAGAGGGTAAG
Organism: Alviniconcha strummeri; assembly: GCA_963584105.1. Taxonomy (NCBI): domain Eukaryota; kingdom Metazoa; phylum Mollusca; class Gastropoda; family Provannidae; genus Alviniconcha; species Alviniconcha strummeri. The sequence goes on along the minus strand of OY757543.1, from coordinate 22,969,299 downwards.
CTGGGATTGAATCTGGGGACTTGCACCTATGTCAGACGTGAGCCAATGGACGTCTGACTTGCAGCTGTTTTACCAGCTTCACTAGGTACTCGTTATTGTAATGCTTTTGTCCATCAGATGAGGAGAAGAAACAGCAGCAGCAGAAGAAGCTGAAGGCCAGCGACATCTACAGTGATGATGAAGAAGATTCCGATGGTGATAACGACAGCGATGATGACAGGAGAAGCATCCGAGATGATCGCAAGAGAACACATGAAAAAGAGAACCAGTCTGACCAATCAGATGCAGAGTCTGAAGCCAGCAGACGGTCTTCTTCAGAGTCTGATGACGAAGATGAGGAGGAGTATGTGTTTGTTTACAGTTTTGGGCTTCTGTTTAATGATTTTTGTTTGCCAGATTGTTTGTTTAGGGCTTTTCTTTCTTTAGGTTGATGAGGCACATGAGAATATGAGGCATTGTTGTAAAATATGAGGTTATTCTAATGCACATACTTGGCTTAGTCTGTCTGTTCTATTTTCAAAGAGGTTGGTGTGTTTAGAGTTCTCTGCAGCATAATATAAGATACTGGTGACATTGACTGAATTTCAGGTTTGATCTGAGTAAAGCTTTAACAACACAAATGCTGACTGTAACTAGTGCAAATCCCACTGCTCTTTCTGTCTTGTTGTTTTTCTTTTTTTACCAGAAAATTCTCCAGTATATTTCATTAAGAATTTAAAGGTTTTTTTTTTTTTTTTTTTAATGGTTTGCTGAGCAGGTGGGAGTCAGTAGGTGGTATGGGCAAGTTGCTGCCATATGGCTCTGGTATTTGTGCATTTATACGTTTTGTATGAACACATATGCAGGCATTCAGCCAGAGTACCCAATCATGCATGCATGTGGGAATTTAAATTAGATGTGTGTGTGGAGGGGGGGGGGGGGGTTCTGTCCCTTTTTTGGTGTTGTTTCTTCCTTTCCCAGTTGTATTAACCTTCTCCAAACAATGTTCACTGATGAAGTTGATTCAGCCTGAAGTAAGCTATGACAAGTTTCCGTTGGGTGTTTTCAGCAACACTGCCAGATCACGAAAGAAAGTGCAGCGTGTGACAAGCCGAGAGGAGCTGAACAACATCCGTCTGTCCAGAAACAAGCTGGAAAGGTGAGGAGCAAGTCTTTGTCATTGCTTAGTTTATGCACCCAGTCCCTCCCTGCTACAGTGTTTCATACAGGCGTGACGAGCGGTGAGAGAAGTTCACTTGATTATCAGCATCTGCAGTAACAACGCTGGCTTGTGTTCATAGCCTGGACATTATTGCTTACTATAAGGGCCCTTTGGATGCGAAAGTGCATGGGTGATCAGGTGTAGTTTGTTGCATAAATCACAGATGTGGTCCACATGCATGCACGCACGCACACACACACATGCCACACACTCTCTCTCTTTTATCCAGATGCACATAATAAAATGCAATGCTTGCTGTCACAGATGGTGTCACATGCCATTCTTCAACAAGGTGGTGGAAGGCTGCTATGTGCGAATAGGCATCGGCAATCATGAGGGACGAGCTGTGTACAGGGTAAGTGGGTCTCCCTCTCTCTCTTTTTTTCCCACCACATCCCAAGAGACGAATGAATTGGCCTGTTAATCAAGGGGCTGCAAGATTAAGCCCTGGGTCAATCATTTTCTTGTCTCTCTCTAGTTTACTGGTAGTGGGACGGAGGTACAGCCCCATGGATAAGGTGAAAAAACCCAGCGTACTGTGTGCCACAGGTGTGTGTACCATAGCCCTGTTGGCTCAGCAAGCTTTGTACTGACTGAGCGGCTGACTCCACCTGAAGAACTCTTTCACTCTTGCTCATATTCGAGGTGTGCTGAACTAAACATCTCCATTTCCAGATCGTACATGGCCACTAGCTTTCACACTCCTACTCAGAAACGGACACAGAGTTTTACAAATGATGTCTTTGTAAGCAGCGGACATAAGCAAGGTGTGTAAGCCGTGCATTGTTTGGTTCCTTAATAATACATAATACTTCTATAGTGCAATGTCCACAACATGACTTAGCTCAAAGCGCTTTACACAAAAAAGTACGTACAAATTTACACTGTACAGGACATCAGTAATCGTATTAACACCACCTCCTCTACATACACACATCCACTCAATAGTCGAACTGTGCAGAAAAGGTGTTTCACAAACCAAGAGAGAGGCGTTCTTTAAAAAGATTTGTTTTCAGATTTTTCTTGAAAGAGGAGAGAGATGGAAAGCTGCAGACGTTTGTAGGAAGAGACTTCCAGATTTTAGCTGCTTGAAAGTGGAAAGATCTGTTTCCAGCAGATTTGAGGTCAGTTTTGGGGACTTTCAACAGTTTTTCATGGCTGGACCAAAGAGTTCGAGGGGGTTGGTAGGTGTGAAGCAGTTCTGAAAGGTACGGAGGAAGAGAATTCTCAAAGTGCCTGAAAGCTAGTGTGGCAGTTTTGTAGTGGATACGGGCCTGTCAGTTCACAGTTCATTTCCTGGATCTCTGTCTTTGCAGGTGGCAGAGGTGGCTGGAGTGGTGGAGACGGCCAAAATCTATCAGTTGGGCAACACCAGAACAAACAAGGGCCTGAGGCTCCGGTGAGTACCACTGCTGGCTGGTGGGTCCTGCGTCTGAAGCAGGTGTCTTGCAGGCCTCACGAAAGTACACTAGCTAGTCTGATCAAGTTCCTGAGGACCTGTTTCCGTTTTCACACAGATAGTCATGTTCATGCTGCAATCATTCAAACTACTTGGCGCCTTTACAGATATAAAATCGGTGAGGCTTCTGCAAGATTGTCATTGTGGCTGATAGATATGTGGCAGAATGTACTTGTATCCTGATAAACAGCTGTCACACATGGCATTTTGAAATCAGAAAGAAGCACCATTGTAAACTTAGCAAAATATGTTTTTAAAAGCAGGCAACAGCCATCCTTATGACACATAACTGTGCTGCCATACATTCTCAGAAAAGAAAAGGCAAGTAGAATCCATCCCGCTTTGCTGCCTGTGGATGCTTTTCCTCATCAGTAGCCTTCGGTCAGACCAGTTCAGTTCAAGATGGCGTCTACATGCTCGGGGAAAGCCTGTATGTGCTCCACCCTCTCTCACAGAAGTTTCCCCAGCGTTTCCTTTGAAATGGTTCCAGTGTTCATTTGACTGATGATGGCCCTTACTTGTCCTTTCAGCGATGACTGCCGAGCACTTCCTCTCTCCCTCTCTTCTCCAGGATATCCTCAGCCTGATCTCTCTCTCACTTTCAGACATGGTGCCGCAGAGAGGGTCTACCGCCTGGAGTTTGTGTCGAATCAAGACTTTACAGACTCAGAGTTCCAGAAGTGGGTGGAGACAATGTCCTGCGGGGACCTGGAGCTGCCCACCCTGCCTGACATGGAGAGGAAAATGTCCGACATCAGGAACACCTACCACTACAAGTTCAATGAGAATGACATTGAGCAGGTGGTGTATAGTTTGCTCTTCGTAGCTCTCATTGGGTTGGGTTTTTTTTTTTTACTCAGATGTCCTGAGGTGGCCCAGTGCAGTAGATGAGACATTCAGATCTATGTTTTGTTCAGTTTGGAAGGGGGGTGGAGGTGACCCACCAGACCAACCAGGATACCCCCCACAAGAACTGAAAAGTTGTTATCCTTAGTGAGTTACAGATGGAACACTACACAATCTAGGGCAGGGTCCCATCAGAAATGAAAAGGAAGTGAAATGGGGTATTGTGACTATGTTGTGTTTCCACTGGAAGTGTGTTTGGGACTCCAAGGCTTAAAGCAATAATAATTTTGCTATAGCCAAAGTGTTGTGTTACTGTTAGGTAGTTAGTCATAGGATTTTGATAGCCTGTCAGCTGCACAGGGTCACCTCATGACAGTCAAACTCTGTAATGAGCAACTACATATATATTTAAAAACTCTTCTTTTATTATATCTGTAAACCCTTTCTCAAGTCAGAGTCCACCGTATCAGTTGAAACACAAATATGAAATAAAGCCCCAAGGACAAATTTTCAAAGAGTTAGTCCCTTCAGTATTGCCCTTGTTGAAAAATAATATAATGCTAAAACGTGCAGGTATCATTGACCATTCCAGCTAAAATATTAAATGAGGCTAATGCTGACAGTATGATTGGGACTGGTGGCGCTGTTGAAGATTTGAAGCTCTGTGCTGATGTTATTTGCATTTCATAGGTGTTGGTTTTGTTTTTCCGTTTGCAGATTGTTGCCGATAAGCAGAAGTTCAAGAAGAATCCACACAACTATGCCATGAAGAAAACGCACCTGCTGAAAAACAAGGTAAGTTCCGCACCTTTTACTCTGTGCTATTGCAAAGATAACATGAATATTTATGGACAGTAGGGATGAATATCCATTGTCCCCGAGTTGTTCAGTCAGTCATAATTGTTCCAAAATGCACTTTGGTACCCTCTTCAGTAGGACTCAAGTAAGTGTGCTCCATGTAAGACAAAGCGCCGTGGCTGAATATGTTTTGAACCCAAAAGAACCAAGAATTGTTTTGAGTGTGTACCTCTGGTGGAGTTTATGTACCTTGTATTTACACACGTGCCTGGTGAGAGTTACCGTAGGTGACTCAGGCCTTTATCATTGTCCTTGTGTTATGTATTTTGGGTGCTAATTAACTCCCTTGTTTGTTGATTCAGAAGAACCAAGGTTTTGCTCGAAGGATCTGAAGATTTTGTTTTGTTGGGTTGATGTCTTTTTTGTTCTGTCAGTCTGTGGAGTGTCCTGTGCTCTCTGCTTTTGTTCATTTTGTGTCGATCTACAGAGTATCTTGTGCTGTCTGCTGTTAAGTGGTGTGTTCAGTTTTGTGCTGCTGTCCACAGGAAGAAGCGGAGAATTCCGGAGATCACGAACAGCTGTCCAAGGTCATCCAAGAGCTGGAGGAACTGGAGCAGAGGGCCACAGAGCTAGATCGCAAACGCACCAACAACATCAGCTCCATCAGGTCAGTGGGGTCCAAGTGAAGCCAGAACTCATGTGGGAACAGGCTAAGAATGACGATAATGGTAACAGCAGTTTCTAAAGCACACGATTTAGGTAAAAAGCTCCCAGGACAAACATGCTTGTAAGCACAGCAGACAGCCTGCAGAAGTGCACAGGCATCAGTCAGCCACAAATTGTCCCCTAACACGACTTGAACAACATACCACCACTCACACCAGAATGCAGTCACAGCAGAAGTGCTAACCATAGTGTGCAAAGTGTGTGTACATGTGCGCACGCACACACACGCACACACACACACACGCCTGATGAATTCATGAGTGTTTCATATGTGTGCACAGAATACAGAACACATCACAAATCATAACCCCACCATGTACTGCATCTCTCACCAAAAACAGTTCCAACAAAAATGATTCTAAACTTTGGGTGCAAACATGTGGGTACAGTTGCATGCATGCTCTCACATTTTTAATCACACAGCCTAATTACAGGTGTTTCCTATGTTTTCCTTCAATTTCTTCCCCTCTCCCTGTTCAACAGCTACATTAACCAGAGGAATCGAATCCAAAACATTGTGGATGCGGAGAATGCTTTCCGAGTGGAGGTACGAGAAATGAAGTCGGCCGTAGCCGACCCCTTCACCCGACGACACTGCAGACCTACCCTGGTGACCAAGGTATGCCCAGTTCTTTTGTAGCTGCATTTCACTCTGGTAAATGCCAAGGTATGCCCAGTTCTTTTATAGCTGCATTTCACTCTGGTAAATGCCAAGGTATGCCCAGTTCTTTTATAGCTGCATTTCACTCTGGTAAATGCCAAGGTATGCCCAGTTCTTTTATAGCTGCATTTCACTCTGGTAAATGCCAAGGTATGCCCAGTTCTTTTATAGCTGTGTTTCACACTGGTAAATGCAAGTATGTAATGATCAGTTTTGGACCGCCCAGCAGCATCCAAACCCTCAGTGTTGCAGTTTTTTTCTCACAGTGTTAAGTCTGTAACTTTACCACATACACAACGGCTTTGTTAAGGTTGTGTGAAGCGCTTTTTGGACCACGACTTTGTTTAGGTTTGTGTGAAGTATTTTTTTGGACCACGACTTTGTGAAGGACTTTGTTATGGTTGTAAGACGATGTTAAGGGCTTTTATACGGTTGCGTGACTTTGTTATGGTTGTGTGACTTTGTTATGGTTATGTGACTTTGATACAGTTGCGTGACTTTGTTATGGTTGTGTGACTTTGTTAAGGTTGTGTGAAGTATTTTTGTCTGAAAATGATGCTTTCTGTGGCTGTAACTGAGAAAGGGTCACTGGTCATCAGGACCTAGTGTCTTTGAGAGGCTTTATTATTGATTATTTTTCACTTATGTGATTTGATTGAAACTGTGGCACAGAACACATGCACGTGATTACTTTTTGCTCAGGTGATTTGATTGAAACTGGCACAGAACACGTGCAAGTGATTATTTTTTGCTCAGGTGATTTGATTGAAACTGTAGCACAGAACATGTGCAGGGAAAACTTTTCAGTCCATGTGATTTGGTTGTGTTTTTTGTTAATCACGGCATGTGCATTTTGTTTGCTGCAGACGCGGGATTCGGAAGAATTTGCAAAACTTGAAAGACAGGTACTGTGGTGATTTTCCAACTTGTAGCGTGTAGTGTCATCATTCCACCAGAGTGGCGATAACAGAATCTGCAAGCAAATTAACATCATCTTTGTCTCACTTTAGACCAGTTGAATTTGTTTCTGGCGACGGTGAGCTAACCGTTGTGCTGACGCATACCCAGTCTTTCTGGAACAGACGTTTTCTGGCTATATTCAAAGAAAAGAGCTGACAGTGCTGGAAACTACTTATACATTCAGAGGACTGACTGCACATGCTGTCAAAAGCCAGTGTGTATGTGCAGTGAGTGTGTACACCAGAGAATAGCACTATACAAAAGTTATCTATTATTATTAAGTTCTGGGAGCAAAATGCCTTGAAAAATAAGTTTCCATTTTCTTTGACTGATCTAGAAATCCTTTCCTGGCACATTTTCCCCACCCTGAGGTGATCCTGTACAGCTGACAGGGACATTGGAGTCCTGTTACCAACTGCTAACTGATACTTTTGACAGAAACTGTGCAACACCCAGCTGAATAGTGTGCAAACAATGCAGGAGGGTGATGCTGTTAAAATGTTGACCAGAAACATTGTCATTAGGCTGAGCCTTTTCAGTGGTCAGAATCAGTGCAGATTTTACTTGCATATTTTACCAGCCCATGCCTGTGTGTGTGTGTGTGTGTGTTTTAGGGGGGTGGGGTCATGAGTTGTTTGTACAGCACAGTGAGTTAGAAAATGGCACTTTATTATTATTTTTGCTGGTATTTTCTTTGAACAAGCAGCTGATGTTATGCAAATTATGAAAGAGGAAGAGAAAGAAATAGAAGTAATCTCCAGTTAGTCTAATTTTTAGTTGTTTGAAACAATGAAAGGCAATGTGTCACCATGTTTGTTGACTGCAACAGTGAAATATTGTCCCACCCTCTCTTGCCGTTTCCAGTCCTGCTTCAGTCTAACTCTCTTGCTGTTCCCAGTCCTACTTCAGTCTAACTCTTGTTGTTCCCAGTCCTACTTCAGTCTAACTCTTCTTGTTCCCAGTCCTACTTCAGTCTAACTCTCTTGCTGTTCTCAGTCCTATTTCAGTCTAACTCTTGTTGTTCCCAGTCCTACTTCAGTCTGACTCTTGTTGTTCCCAGTCCTACTTCAGTCTAACTCTTGTTGTTCCCAGTCCTACTTCAGTCTAACGCTCTTGTTGTTCCCAGACCTACTTCAGTCAAACTCTCTTGTTGTTCCCAGTCCTACTTCAGTCTAACTCTTGTTGTTCCCAGTCCTACTTCAGTCTAACTCTTGTTGTTCCCAGTCCTACTTCAGTCTCTCTTGCTGTTCCCAGTCCTGCTTCAGTCTAACTCTTGTTGTTCCCAGCCCTACTTGAGTCTAACTCTTGTTGTTCCCAGCCCTACTTGAGTCTAACTCTCTTGCTGTTCCCAGCCCTACTTGAGTCTAACTCTTGCTGTTCCCAGCCCTACTTCAGTCTAACTCTTGTTGTTTCCAGTCCTACTTCAGTCTAACTCTTGTTGTTTCCAGTCCTACTTCAGTCTCTCTCTTGTTGTTCCCAGTCCTACTTCAGTCTCTCTGTTGTTGTTCCCAGTCCTACTTCAGTCTAATTCTCTGTTGTTGTTCCCAGTCCTACTTCAGTCTAACTCTCTTGTTGTTCCCAGTTCTTCTTCAGTCTAACTCTTGTTGTTCCCAGTCCTACTTCAGTCTAACTCTCTTTTGTTGTTCCCAGTCCTACTTCAGTCTAGCTCTTGTTGTTCCCAGTCCTACTTCAGTCTAACTCTTGTTGTTCCCAGTCCTACTTCAGTCTAACTCTCTCTTGTTGTTCCCAGTCCTACTTCAGTCTAACTCTCTCTTGTTGTTCCCAGTCCTACTTCAGTCTAACTCTTGTTGTTCCCAGTCCTACTTCAATCTAACTCTCTTGTTGGTCCCAGTCCTACTTCAGTCTAACTCTTGTTGTTCCCAGTCCTACTTCAGTCTAACTCTCTCTTGCTGTTCACAGTCCTCCTTCAGTGTAACTCTTGTTGTTCCCAGTCCTGCTTCAGTCTAACTCTCTCTTGTTGTTCCCAGTCCTATTTCAGTCTAACTCTTGTTGTTCCCAGTCCTATTTCAGTCTAACTCTTGTTGTTCCCAGTCCTACTTCAGTCTAACTCTTGTTGTTCCCAGTCCTACTTCAATCTAACTCTCTTGTTGTTCCCAGTCCTACTTCAGTCTAACTCTCTCTTGTTGTTCCCAGTCCCACTTTAATTGAACCCCTTCCATGCTGTTCCTAGTGCTACTTTAACTGAACCCTCCCTTGCTCAGTTGCTGTTCCTAGTGCTACTTTAATCCAACCCTCCCATGCTGTTCCTAGTGCTACTTTAATCCAACCCTCCCATGCTGTTCCTAGTGCTACTTTAATCCAACCCTCCCATGCTGTTCCTAGTGCTACTTTAATCCAACCCTCCCATGCTGTTCCTAGTGCTACTTTAATCCAACCCTGACATGCTGTTCCTAGTGCTACTTTAATCCAACCCTGACATGCTGTTCCTAGTGCTACTTTAATCCAACCCTGACATGCTGTTCCTAGTGCTACTTTAATCCAACCCTTTCATGCTGTTCCTAGTGCTACTTTAATCCAACCCTCCCATGCTGTTCCTAGTGCTACTTTAATCCAACCCTCCCATGCTGTTCCTAGTGCTACTTTAATCCAACCCTCCCATGCTGTTCCTAGTGCTACTTTAATCCAACCCTCCCATGCTGTTCCTAGTGCTACTTTAATCCAACCCTTTCATGCTGTTCCTAGTGCTACTTTAATCCAACCCTGACATGCTGTTCCTAGTGCTACTTTAATCCAACCCTGACATGCTGTTCCTAGTGCTACTTTAATCCACCCCTTCCATGATGTTGCTATTCCTACTTTAGCTCTCTCATGCTCTGCCTAGGCCTTCTTTAGGCCTGCCTTCTTCTTCTGTTCATAGTCCTATTTTGGACCAGTAAATTCATGCAAGTATAATGTTTTGTGCTTGAAAAGTCTCCCCCCACCCCACCCCCACCCCACTCTGTGGTTGATGGTTCTTTTCTAAATTTGTTAGGTCCTGGAAAATAAAATTTCTGCCTTTAACTAGAATTTGCAGAAAAGAAAGCAGGTGTCTGTTTGAAAGTCCATGAAAGATTGCAGGTCCTTGAAAGAGTCCATGAATTGTATCTTCAAAATCCTGTGTCAGGGAGCCATCCTTTCACTGTCACAGATCTGCTCACTGCAGGAGTTACTCTTGGTGTAAGGCAGTTTGATTGTCCTGAAGTGACTCTCTCTTGCTGTTCCTAGTCCTGCTTTAGTCTCTCTCTCGCTATACGCAGTTTAGTCAGTGTCTGGCAGCCATCCTTTAACTATCACAGATCTGTTGGCTGTAGAAGCTACTCTTGGTGTAAGGCAGTTTGATTGCCCTGAAGTGACCGTGTCCGGTTGACAGGACGCTAGAATCCGACAAGTAACCGACTCTTGGTGTGCTTTCCCCCACAGGCACAGCAAAATGCACAGGCGGCAGCTCAGGAAGCAGAAGGCTCTAGCACCACAGCAGCTGATGTACAGGCACCAGACAAAAAGGTAATTCTTGGTTTGCATTGGTAAGTTATAGTTACCTTGCCTGTCCTGCGAGGGATTTGCCTACGGGAAATGCCCAGAAATCTCTTTACTGTGGGGAAGCTGGCTGCGGCAGAAGCATGCTGCCCAGCCTACAGAAATTAATGTATGTATTCAGCATAGGAATTGTCAGTATGCCAGCTGGTTTTCATTGCAGAGTTTGGTTGGTTGGTTGGTGCTCTCTGCATTGTTTTGGTTTCGTTTTCAGCAGAGTATAACTCCCTTTATCTGGAATTCCATTAAACAGCCGACAAATCCCAAGCCTAAAAGTGACGGGGCAAAATGTCTTGAGATGCGCTTACTGCTGCTGAGGGGTCTTTAACATGCACACACACCTGTAGCACACATTGACTGCAGGTGAAGATATTTGGTACCAGTCTGTAAATCTGCAAAGCTGATATATTCCTTCTGGAACACTGTGCTGGTGGAGTAAGGGCAGGCACTCTGCTCTAACATGCAGCTGGCCTGGGTTTGAACCTAGCACAGGGTACAGACAATGAGATGCCATGGGTAGCCTTTCAGGGCAGAGAGCTTCGCCAGCCTCTAGTTTTGTAAAGTTCATCCAGTTGTGATGGCACTCCTGGGAAGATGCGGTACAGCCGCCTAGATTGCAGGAGTGAAGCGGAATGATCTCAGCACCATGCCTCATTCCATGTGCATTTTGATTTGACGCATGGCAACAAAGACGCCCTGCACTGAACTGAATTCACAACAGGGCTCAACGGACAAGCCAGACAGTGTGGAGCATCGTGTATCTGAGGACCTGTTTGCTGTTCACGACTTTGAAATCAAGATTGACCTTGACGTACCCTCAGGTAAGAGAGACTATGCTGTTAAAATAAGGAATATACACTGTGGGGGGGGGGGGGGGGGGGGGGGGGGGTTCATTCATGTGAGTTGTGCGTTGTTCATTGCCCACGGAAAAAGTACTGGTACTGTTAGCAAACCTGCTTGGGCTTTTTCGTCCACAAACTGTGGCTGCAAACAAAACATGCTCTAAAAGAAGGGCAGCGTCAGAGTTCTAGACATTTTAGCATTCCAGTGACTATTTTTGCCTCAGCTACTTGGGTAAAAGTAAACAGGGTGCTTAATGTCCACAGAAACCATAAGCCTTATTAGGGACAGGGAGAATGGGGGGGAAGGGGGTATGGAGGTGGGGGAAGAGGGAGATTATATACCTATCGCTATACTGTCACCACCAGAATGACCTGCATTAAGATGGGCAGCGAAGAGAGCCACTTTAATGTTTCGTTAATTGTGAGGGACAAAGTCACAAGACGGTATCCACAAACCACAACTTTTGAAGAGAAAGGAGAGCTGAAGCGGTATCAAACCCAGGTCCTTCCACTTACCAGCCTACTGTCTAGTAGTCTTATTTCCTGTGAGGTTACATACATCAACAGTATTTTTGCTTTTACATATTTAAAATGCTCCTTTCCACTGAAACATTTGGCATCAGTGTCATGTGTGTACTGGCATCTCAGATTATGTCACAGAGAGGCTTTTTTTGCAGTGTATTGGGGCTACACCAATTTCTAAGAGATACATTTTGGTTTTGTAAAGTTGTGGAGTTAGGTACACACTTGCCAAGAAACATATTTTTTATGTGTTAATCAGTTGGTTATGCATGTGCCGTGACTGTAAATTATGTGTTAATCAGTTGGTTATCCACATAATAGTGACTGTAAATTATGTGTTAATCAGTTGGTTATCCACATAATAGTGACTGTAAATTATGTGTTAATCAGTTGGTTATCCACATAATAGTGACTGTAAATTATGTGTTAATCAGTTGGTTATCCACATAATAGTGACTGTAAATTATAAGTTATGCAACCTCTAGATGTTGTAATGGGGCAGAGTTCTGACTGACCAGTCCTGAGCTTGATAAAGAGGTGGTGGTTCCGACAGCTGGGGCCTGCGTGTAGCCCGAAGATAGTTGTTGCAGCATTCCCCCCGTTGAACACTCTGGGGGCACCCGGTACATGCAGTTGTCAACTGACAAATGCATACCTTATGCTAAGAGGTGTGTGTGTGTGTTTCTTGGGCGGCCGTACACAGTCTCGGAGGATTTATCTCCTGTTCTGGAGGGTGGATGCTGTTACATGGGACCTTAACCCTTTCACTGCCATGCTTGCCAGGCTGTCACTGGGAAAACGACCAATAAATGTGCCAGATTTGAAACCATTCGGTCTTTTTTGCCCCCTTCGCATGAGCACATGAAAGGATTTCTGTCAAAATGCACAGCATTGAAAGTAGATTTGTTACAGAACCATCAAATATACTGTTCGGAGGCGTTTGCGTGTGCACTTGCCTGCCTGGAAGGGGTGAAGTGGCAGTGAAGGGGTTAAATTTTAACTTAAAATCATGGCTGAAGATTCCCCCCCCCCCCCCATGCAGCACAAAATGTTCTAATGTAATCTTGGAGTTCATGCTGGTGTCAGCGGTCAAGGTGGCCTGAATATAGTTTTGTGGATGGGGTTCAGGTGGGCTTATCTCTTGGTTCATCTTGCTGGAATATTTCCACCTGCTTGTCGGTTGCAGCCCCCAGCATCGTAGTCCCCAACTCCTCCTCCAGCGGTCCTCGCGACGGTGCTCCCCGACGTTCCCTCAACTTGGAGGATTACAAAAAGCGGCGGGGGCTCATCTGAACAACAGTCAGCATCACTCAAGCGTTATCACTCAAGCGTTATACAAATCGCTCTTGCATGACAATGCATGTCAACCTGGAATATCAGAATAACACGCTCGCTGCTTTTTATCTTAAATCAAAGACGTTGGAGTTTGTGCTATTGTGTAAATATGGTATGAAATAAAGTATTTGTTGAGCCAATTTCTGCTCTGGTTTATGGTGGTACTGTGAGAGAAAATGCACCTGTGTGTGTGTGTGTGTGAATGTGTGTGACTATGTGTGAGAGAGAGTGTGAGAACACCTGAGTGCAAAGAATGACAAAGTCGAAATGTTTTTTTCATTTGCACTTTTACTGCAAAACAAAAATACTTGAACACATTTGCAGGTACATATGATAACCATACTGTCACCACACTGATGACAAGCTTCGCAAATCTGCACCATTTAAACCACAACCAAAACGTTCACCAGTTCTTTCCAACAAAGTATCGGAAAGGATCAAATTCACAACACACTCCTCACACACTTTATAACTTGGTGAAAACACCTCAGCCCACATCCATACCATAGCACAGCAGGTGCCAGGGTGAGAGAAAGAAACGGCCCTGGAAAAAACTTGAATCAACCAAAACACGGGAGGGGGTGTTGCCTCTCTAAATGGAAGATGTGGGACCTTGGGTACCTGGCCCGTTTTCAATAGTGTGCACTCTGACATGTTCTCGTAATTCATTGTAAAACATTTTTCCATGGATTTTTTTCTTTCTTTCTTCTCTCTCTTCTTCTTTCTCTTGACTTTATTGTAGTAGAAGCAACTGTATTTTTAGTGGAACAGGCAGTTTTATGGTAGAATTCCACTAGTTAGCTGATATTTCCCATGCAGAATTCTACTAAATAATTAGTATTTCCCATAACATTTTTTTTTTTACAAAATCTGATACAAGAATGACCGCTAGCATTCTGAAACGAGATCCAAACACATGAAAAGGTTCAAAGTAAGTAATTTGGCGTTTTACGCCCAGTCAACCAAAAGGTTCAACAGAATGTTATTTATTAAAAACAAAACACAACATGAACATTTTTGGGGTAATCCCCATTATCAAGTTACAAAACAACACTTAAACAACTATTAAACAGTGAAAAACAAAAATCGGTTTTTCTCTTGTGCAGTGCTTGGAAGAATTCTTCCATCTCATTTTTTGTTTTTCACCGTTTAACTTTTAACTGTTAAGCGTCATTCTGTAGCTGAAAATCTGCATGTTGTGTTTTATTCTAATAAATAGCATTCTTTTGAACATTTTACGTGTTTGGATCATATCTCCCATACAGAATTCCACTAATTAACTGGTATTTCCCATACAGAATTCCACAAACCGATATTTCCCATGCAGAATTTCACCAATTAACTGAAATTTCCCACGCAGAATTCAACCAGTTAACTGAAATTTCCCATGCAGAAGTCCACCAATTAATGTTAAACTGATATTTCCCACGCAGAATTCCACCAATTAGTTGATACTGCCCATGCCTGTTAACCACAAACATTACCCTGGTAAATATGCCAGACCCGATTCAGATGTGTTTCATACATTGTTGTTAACCCTGTTAACCCAATTAACGGGTTAGCTTAATCTGTTGAAGATGTACCTTTGGCTTAATTTGTTGAAGATGTACCTTTGGCAGACTTCATGTACTTTTACTCACACACTAGTAGCTTACCACAGGTGACAGTTCTTTGTTGTTACTGTTGCTTAGCATCCACGGAGGCGAGAAGGCCTATTAGGGATGGGTCTTTGTTGCAGAGTTTGTGTGATGTTATGTACCCACTGACTCCCTTGTTAATTTTTTGCTCAGTCTGTAGTCTAATTAGTCCCACATTCTGTGCCTTTGCATAGAATGGCATGATGGAGAAAAATCATTAAATGTGACATGACAGTTTTTCTTTTTCTTTGCCCATCACTGGGACAGACGAAAGAGAAAAAAAGAAAGAGAAACCAGTGTTATTATTTATGCTTTTGAGATATGCAATCCAAGCAAAACTGTTAGGCAAGATGGGACAAAAACAAAAACAAAAAAGCATGGCATGGTTTTTGTTGTTCAACAGCCCAACTAGAAGAACTGTCAACCACACCCATCACACAAAATCTCTCAAACATAATTATATAACCTGCTGTGCTAAATGCAAAAAAAAGCAACAGTCTGCAAAAGAACATACAAGCATCAGCTACATGGATTGGGGTTTGTTTTCTATGAGCTACAATGCATAGATTTACAGTTTGCAAATTAGTCACAAGGTTGCAAAATACACATAATATCATGCATATAATTTTACGAAACAGCACCTTTGTTGGAGCGTCATGCAGTAATTTCTAAGTAACTACTGCAGAAGAATGCAACAGATACAATACAAATCGCTGACAGACACCCATCACAATGTAAAGATACACTCCGCAGAAAGCAAAACCTTCACCGTTTTGCACTGTCAAAACAACACACAATCAGTCATACAACTTCCAGTTACTTCTTTTTTCTTCTTCAAACCACAGGCTCCCACTCCCAGACCAAATAACTTCACCAGCATAAATTTATTACAAGCATCTGATTCTTTCAGGAAACACACCTTCCATTTTGTTTCATAGGTTGCAATGAAACTGAATATCTCAAACGAAGGATGTTGTTTCAAAATGCTCTGTTGATTTGACTGACTTTTTAAACCAAGTTCAAGTTCAGGTTTAGCTTTCAACTGAGTGTATCTTTACATTGTGAAAGATGTTTGTCAGTGATATAGATTGTATCCGTTTAAAAAAAAATGGGGTGTGTGGTTGGGGGGTGGGGGGAGGGATTACCCTGAAAATGTGCACACATTTTGATATTGTATCATCTCATTAAAATTAGTGCTCGTTCTGAACCATTTGTGTGTTTGGATCAAGTTCAAGTGTTGTTGCCCTGATATAATTGTAATGGTTGACTGGGTGTAAAACACCAAGTTACTTACTTACCCACGAGTGTTGGTGGCAGGACTTGGTGCACACAACTGTGTCAAATATCACGGTTTGCCTGTCACATGCCACAGCCTCTTAGAAGTTTGGTGCAAGAAGTGCGCGCTCACATCGCCCGCAGAACAAGATCAGAGAGGCAGACCGGCCCCCATAGCGCAGTGGTTAGCGCGTCGGACTGTGGGTCGGAAGGTCTGGGGTTTGAATCCCATCAGAGTCATGTGGGACACACAACAAAC
Source organism: Alviniconcha strummeri (assembly GCA_963584105.1). Classification (NCBI taxonomy): domain Eukaryota; kingdom Metazoa; phylum Mollusca; class Gastropoda; family Provannidae; genus Alviniconcha; species Alviniconcha strummeri. The sequence continues at coordinate 22,953,244 of OY757543.1, read as the reverse complement.
AGCTGGCTCCTACCCAGAGCTGGGAGTGCTATGGGCCCAGTGTGAAAGGCTGGAACCACACAGCCAAGCTTCATCCACTTCACGGATGCGTCTTGGAGGGCTCTAATTACTTGACCAACACTGCAGATGCCGCAGTTCCCGGGCCTGGTTAACACCGGGATAATTATGACAGTAAGCATGGTCTGCGGCCCTGTCAAGTAGTCTCAAACCGAAATGGACTTTCATAGCATCATCAGTTATCATCCTCATCATCATCGATCACTGCATAAATAAAAAGTCTCAGCTTCTGTAGCCCTTCATGCCACACTCTCGTGGTGGCCTCAGTCTTGGTGTTCCTCCCTCCTCCCTTGCCTGAGACAGTTCAACGTCAGAGTCCACATAGGAGGATTGGTGGAGGGACGTAGCGGTGGTCTGCTCTTTGGGGGGACGCTCACTCAGTCTGACTCCGCGACTTAGCTAACATTGTTGTCAGTAGGGGGCATGGTAGGTGGTGTCCTGCGTATGTTCAATCAGAACAGGCACTACTGAACACCACCGAAGTGACTCAGCAGCAGTGCAGTGTTTCCTTCGGATGGCAGCCTACCAATGATCTGACGTCTCCTCCTGTGGACCTCTGGGGGCAGGGTCACGATGCGGAATGAGCCCTGGGTGTGGCCAAAGGTGGGGGATGCTTGGACGAGCGGCACAGGAGCAGTGCCTCTGAGGTTGGCACAGATGATGGGACAGCAAAAAAAAAAAAAAAAAGATCAGAGAGGCAGTGGGCAGCTGCTAAGCCAACCATGACAACTAACTGACAGTCTTTTGAACACTCAGTCCTGCTGACAAACACTCACAAAACTGGACTTCTAAATTCAAAGTAAAACCAACAGGGCACTTTATATCAAACTCCATGATCAGTTTTTGAATTTCCATCTCTTTTACCTTTTGGACAATAATACAGGTTTTCAAGGTAGCACAACTGCTATTTAACTCTTTCTCCGTCTCTCTCTCCCTCACCACACCCCACTGCTGATGATATTGTCGTTAAGTAAACATGGTGTTTAACATCCACAGAAACCATGAGGCTTATTAGGGACAGGGAGAAGGGGGGGGGGAAAGTGGGTATGGAGGTGGGGGGAAGAGGGAGATTATATACCTATCGCTACACTGTCACCACCAGAATGACTTCTGCATTAAGATGGGCAGTGGTGAGAGCCATTTTAATGTTTCACCATTGTGAGAGACAAAGTCACAAGACAGTGTCCACAGACCACAACTTTTGAAGAGAAAGGAGAGCCGAAGCAGATTCAAACCGAGGTCCTTCTGCTTACCAGCCTAATGCCTTACCACTAGGCCAAACCAGCTCACCCCCCCAATATTGTCCCATTCATTCATCTTTTATACATTGTTATCGCTGTTATTGTGCTTGTCGAGTGCCACTGTGTGTTTGGTTTGGGGGGTGGCTTCTTTGTTTCCATTACAGAGGCCAGTTAGATGGTTTAGCTTCTTCATATTCTGTATTAATGCACATACTTAGTGTATGTATGTATGTTAATTAGTTGGTTTAGTTTTTCTTCATATATTGTATTTATGCACATGCTTGGTGTGTGTGTATGCATGTCTGTATGTTCATTTGCCTAAAAAGTGAACATAAACGGTATGTTCATTTGCCTAAAAAGTGAACATAAAGTGAAAAGCAACAACGTGGTTTGAGGCGAGTTCTTCTAGGAAACCCAGATGGATAGTTGTGGATGCTATGTCTGATCCTGGGCAAGGCTATACTTTGCACAGCAGCTGTGCGAGCAATGCTGATACCCTGACCCACTAGTGTTGCTTACTGAATGCATTTGTTTAGTTTTTATCCAGCACCCCCCCCCCCCCCCCCAAAAAAAAACAACAACCCACAAAGCAGAAGTAAAACACATTCATCAATAACTCTTTGTCAAACAAGTACACATCACTTGCTATCACAGTGTTGACGAAACAGAGGAGCAGATACATTTTCACAGAAAACGCCAAAGAAGAATGCCCAGTACTGGCTAACCCTCGTACCAACATCATATCAAAACGCCACCGACTTTCGTTTGCCGTTGTCTTTTAGCCTAGGTACAACTACGGCAGCCAGAAGAGTTGTACATAGTGGTGTATATGGTGTGTCGATGCTCACATACCTACATGTCGATGGGAGTGTCTGATGTTCTTCTTCTTCTGTACAGTATCCAACTTGAAGACCGACACTTTTAGCGCATGCTGGGTTATTTCAGTGTTTCCATAATCCACCCAGCTCTAACAAGGACTGCAGAATCTTGAACGTACATATGTGGCCTTTTTGCATGCATATAATACACAGGCAAGACCTCAGACTACAGACTCATCAAAAGGCAGCTGAATAAATGTCCCACGCACTTCAATTTCCAACTGCCTGGGGATCTTATGCACGTCTTCATGCTTGCCACTTTCAAATGGTGAAACATCTCAAAGCAGACACGGGGTACAGAGGACAGCCTGCACAGGTTATGTGCAGAGTACCCAAATGTGAAGAAACTGCATCTCTGTGCAGAGGAACATCAAAATCTGAGCTGGAAAATCATGCCAGAATTTTCATCGAAAACAGGTAATCTTTTTTTTCTCTCTCTCTCTCAAAATATTCAAAAACCTGTATTTCAGGCTTTAGACCCTGTTACACACCTGATTTCCAACCCCTATCCTGACCAGTGGCAAGCCCATGTTTTACAAACTAACTCAGCTCAGAGGTGCCAGACTAGCAGACCAAGTTCAGTGCTGACTCAGAGGTGTCAGACCAGCAGACCAATTTCAGCACGGACTCAGAGCCATCAGATCAGTAGACCAAGTTCAGTGCTGACTCAGATGTGCCAGATTAACAAACCAAGTTCCATACTGACTCAGAGGCGCCAGACCAGTAGACCAAGTTCAGTGCTGACTCAGCATGCCAGACCAAGTTCAGTGCTGACTCAGCATGCCAGACCAAGTTCAGTGCTGACTCAAGAGGTGTCAGACCAGCAGGCCAAGTTCAGACCTGACTCAGAGGTCTCAGACCAGCAGACCAAGTTTAGTACTGACTCAGAGGTCTCAGACCAGTAGACCAAGTTCAGTGCTGACTCAGAGGTCTCAGACCAGCAGACCAAGTTCAGTGCGGACTCAGAGGTCTCAGACCAGCAGATCAAGTTTAGTACCGACTCAGAGGCATCAGACCAAACTCAGCACTAACTCGGCGGTGCCAGACCAGCAGACCAAGCTCAGTGCTGACTCAACGTGCCAAGTTCCATGCTGACTCAGGTGCCATACTAGCAGACCAAGCTCAGTGCTGACTCAACATGCCAAGTTCCATGCTGACTCAGGTGCCATACTAGCAGACCAAGTTCAGTGCTCTGCCAGAATGGAACCCGAGAACCAACGCCAAGTGTCAGGCTGGGAACCCCTCAGCCACCATGCATCAGGCCACGCTGAGATCCGACATGTGGCAGGCAAGACGAAGTTCCTTGTCCAAGGTGAGGTGCTTGAGCTTATTCATTAACGAGAGCAGAGGAGCCAGGACCACAAGCCTGAGAAAACTTGGTCAGTATTCTAACGTCCAGTGTTCTAACATAAAGACCACAAGCCTGAGAAAACTTGGTCAGTATTCTAACGTCCAGTGTTCTAACATAAAGGCTGTGGCGTCAGGATCTGAACCTGTGACCACTGCACAGAGCACATCACACAAGCCGCTGCTCGACCAAAACGACGGCATGCGAATGACAGAGAGGGCTGTAACTTAACTGCAAAATGAATTCATGCCAGCGATACTTGACCGCTTCCCCTGAGCTTTCTTCCACGTGCAGTAATGGACTTTGTCCAATGTCCTAACGGGCAGTGGAAGGATTTCAACCTTTATTATTATTATTTATCACTTTTATATAGCGCTATTTTCCGCTCTAGAGCACTCACTGCGCACATGCCACATGTGATTCTGAATGAGTGAATGTATCCCTTCTGTAGCGCGTCATTTAAAATTTACGTGGAAATGGTGTACTGAGAGTGTTCTTTGGTTGCTGCGTGGCTGGTGCCACATGAAGTTGCTGCCATCTCAGCACAAGTTCTGTGTAGCCGCTGCATGGAGCTTAGTGCATACACTGCTGGTTGACCCAGACATGGCAATAATGTGAAGGACAGCGAATGCTGTAAACTCACTGCAAAACAAGTGCACCCTAGCAACCCAGCAACATTCCCAACTCCCGGAAGTTTCCATCATGCACAGCAGCAGGATTCACTATATTATGATCTTGTCTACAAAGGCCCCATGCTGGCGAACACTAAGGCGCAAAGGTTTAATACCATACGTGAATTATTTCATTTTTTGCTAAAACTGCTGCTCATCTGTCAGTGTTCTGGAAGAAAGCCCTGATGAGCTGTATCAGTTCGTTTGGCGGGGAACTCCACACTAAGCAGTCCCGCCCCTGCTGGCAAACGCTAAAGCTCAAAGGTTTAATACCGGATGTGAATTACTTTATTTTTGCTAAAACTGCCGCTCGTCTGTCAGTGTTTTGGAAGAGAGCCCTGATGAGCTGTTTGAGTTCGTTGGGGGGGAACTCCGCGCTAAGCGGTCCCGCCCCGTCCGCCCATCGATCGGCAATTTCCTGCAAGCTGCCGTTCAGCACCAACTGAATCTCCGTGAACTTGGCGTACTTGGCCACGTGTCTGTGCAGATCCACCTTGGCCTTGCTGCAAGCACTCTTGCTTTCGCCGTCGTCTTTGTCCTCCAGGAAGAGGGCCAGACCTTTGTCATCCACCAGCCTCAACAGCATGAAGAGTTTGCGAGCGGCTTCAGAGGAGATGTCTTCGAGGGCGATGATGTGATCCATGACCAGTGTGATGAGGGAGTTGAACAAAACACCTGGGGCAGACACATGAATGCATTGCTTCACACAAGTTGGCAAGCTGTTTAGAAAAAATCAACTTTGCTTCACACAAGTTGGCAAAATGTTTTAAATAAAAATAAAAAATAAAAATTGCTTCACACAAGCTGGCAAAAATAAACTGTCACTGGAGCTCATGAGTTCAAACCTCTTGCATTTGCTATCGTTCATACTGTACACTGGAAGAATGTAGATAACCAAATACATTGCAACCCCTCATTTAATGTTGCTCTATATCCAGAGACCAAGAGAACTGTTACAGATGGGGAGCCCAGGATGAGCTCCTGAGCTTTGTGTCCCTGTTCACAGTTCAAGTTCAATGCCGCTTTACGTCCAGAGAGACCGTGCGGACTATTTGGGATGGGGAGCCCAGGACGGCCACCTCGATTTTCACAAAACCCCTCTGCTAAGACCACTGTAAAAATATTAAGCAAATGTGGTCTTATTAAGGTCAAGTGCAAGGGGGGGGGGGGGGGGGGGGGGGGGGCATTTACATGGATATATGATGGAAAAGTTTGAGAGAAAAAAGTGGTCTTAAAAGGCCTTTTATCGTGGTGGTCTTTGACGAGGACCACCTACAGTTGGGGATGTTGGGGATTTACAGTCGCTGTGCATCTGATGTTGCACTTGTGTCTTTGGGTAAACCTGATTGTAAAAAATATAATAAAACTACTTATAAAGCACAAAATCTAGTCTGTAGAGACTATTCTAAGCATATACACGCATGCACGCGCATAAATACACACACACACACACACACACACACGTGTGCGCATCAAAAGCATGGACACTTTAGTGTATTTGCCTGTCCCTGCCTGCATAAAACATGCGCTGAATCCTCCACCAGTCTCACGCAAAACGTGACATGGAAAAGCACTGCCATGACAGCCTTCTGGTTCAAGAAGGACAAGTCTGCAGTATATATATGTACCAATAGCCTTGCGGTAGACAGCAGCAGGAAGAACATCCTGACAGACTTTCTCAAACATGACATGGAAAATCACTGCCATGACAGCCTTCTGGTTCAAGAAGGACAAGTCTGCAGTATATATATGTACCAATAGCCTTGCGGTAGACAGCAGCAGGAAGAACATCCTGCCAGACTTTCTGCAGATGCGTCAGCTGATGAAGCGCCTGCTTCAGGGACCTCTCCGCTGCAGCGTAATTAGACTCCTCATCCACCTCAGCGAAACCTGGCGGAAAAAGAACACATATGTAGAACTGGGAACACCGAGACAGGGCAGCATGAACGAGTCAGGATAAAAAGCCAGGAAAGTTCACCTTTTTCAGTGAAAGACTCGCATGTCAGAAGCAACAGGAAGGGACCGTTAGTCGTATCTTGGATCTTAACATCCTGTCAATGGCATAGGACCCCCCTTCAGGACGACTCGCACATTCAGAATTCTTCTACACCCGTTCAAAACACAGTCACCAAAACACAAGCAAAAATCTGGACTGCATCCCCAGACACAATGCAGGCTTCTTTAGCTCCACCTGCGCTCAAGGAAAAGGGACGGTGAACTCTTTCCGAAAGACCAGCTACAACTAAGACTTCATGGCACTGCACCAGGACTGCCAGCTTTCCCCCCAAGGTCAGCAGCAGCCACAACTTTGCCACAAAGGGGGGTAAAAACCCACAAAGTCACAAGAAATCAAAACAAAACATAAATAAGGGCTGGTGGGGTTCTACAGGGCTGCCCATCCCCCCCCCCCCCACCCACACACACACCCACAACAGCAGCAACAAGGGCAACACACCAAACACAAAATGTCTCAGGGGAAAAAAAACAAAAACAAAAAAAAACTGTAAATAAGGGTTAGTGGCACTGTACCAGGGCTGTGAATCCCCCCCCCCCCCCCCACCACCATCCTGACAGCAGCAACCACGACTTCACAACAAAAGGCAGCCAACCAAGCGCACATCCCAAGCAATACCTGCCGCCTCCTGGATGTACTGCTCCAGGATGGCCTTCTGCATGTTCATCTGATCCAGGAAGCTAGAGGTGCCCAGGCCCCGAATCTCGGGAATGAGGTCGACGAAGGTGGCGCTGACGTCGGAGGGCAGGCTGTGCTTGAACTGGTGGCCCAGCGTCAGCAGATGGTGCGCCAGGTACATGCAGTTGTTGTGGTGCAGTGCTGGGGACAACATGGGAAAGGTTTCGGCCCGAAGGTGAAGATTAACTCTGTGTGTCTGGGTGAGTGTGTGTGTGTTTGTGTGTGTGTGTATCTGCATGTGCGGTGTGTGTGTTGTACTAGTATTGTGATTATACATGTGCAATTGTGTATTACTTTACAGGCATGCATAAGTGTGTCTGTGCATTTGTTTTGTATTGCATTATTATTACATTACAGTATTGCATTGTGTGGCGCTTAGAATGGGGGTTGGTACTAAAATCTCTTTTATTGCCAGCCCCATGTACCGATAGTCTCAACAGTCTAGCAGAGGCTTTGCTTAATTACCTGTAAATTGAGTGATGTTGGCCAGACTGCATACTGTTGGGGTGGCGGTTTGGAGTGGGGCAGAGGGTTGGGAAGAGAGGGTGTGGAGAAACTGGAGAAGAGCTAAAAGGTGCTGTGCACAGTGTAGAAAACTATCCATTACCTGTGAACTGGAGTGAGTTGGCCAGGCTGTCCGCGTGGTAGGGGTGGGGTGAGGGGGGGGGAGGGTTGGGAAGAGAGGGTGTGGAGAAACTGGACAAGAGCTGAAAGGTGCCGTGCCCAGCGTAGAAGAGTATCTGTTACCTGTGAACTGGGGGAAGTTGGCCAGGCTGTGCGCGTGGTAGGTGGGGACGACGCTGCAGAACAGCTCAAAGACGTTGCGCACGGTGTAGAACATCTGCACGGCACACTGGGGGGAGCTGCTGGCTGCTTCGCTCAGCGTCGAGTAGGCCAGGTCCAGCAACTCCTGTACGCACAAGCTGCGGAGGACACACAGGGCAACACCACCGTAACGCCAACTGTTTGGCCAGGGAAAACAAGATGTCTTGGTTTTGTTGTTGTTACGCAAGGTAATGTGCATATGTGAGTGAGTAGGTGCATGTCAGTGTGCGCACATGTGTGCATGTGCGTGTATCACCGTATGCACTTAGAATAGCCTCTACAGACATGATTTTGCACTTTATAAATAATTCAGTTTAATGGCCAGGATTATTATTAGTTAACATGACTAAGAGCTTCCGGCTCAGGACTGTGAGGCAGCGATCTGAATCCTAGCTGGAAAGCGATCTTCCACCACTCTCCAATCCCCCCCCCCCCCCCCCCCCCAACACACACACACAAAAAAGGAGATAAATCCTTTGAAGATGGTGTGTGGCTGCCCATGTAACAGGGTAATAAAAAAATGGTCTCACAAAGAATCCTCTTACCCCATGAAATGCACTTGTCAGTGTACAGTTGCATATCTATACTGTTCAGCTGGGAATCGCTGGAACACCAAATCTGATTAGAACTTACCTTTTAAAATACAGATCTCATTCAAACATCACGTTCAGCTGTAGTTTGTGTACGTTTCTACTGTGCCAATATCTCAAAGATAATAAAATCAGTTTAAAAAAACCCCCAGCTCTTTACATGACAATCAGTCATGTTCAGGAGAGAGAGAGAGAGAGAGACAGAGATGGAGAGAGAGAGAGAGAGGGATAAGATAGAGACAGAGATGGAGAGAGAGTGAGAAGACAGAGAGAGAGAGAGAGAGAGAGAGAGAAGAGACAGAGATGGAGAGAGACAGAAAGACAGAGAATGAGAGAGAGACAAAAAGAGGAAAAGAAACAGACAGAGAGAGAGAGAGATGGACAGAGACAGACAGAGAGAAAATAAAAGCAGTCAGTTTTGCTTTCCTCAGGTGGAACATTTCCCTGGACAAAACCCAGAGCAAAGCAAAAAGCAAGGTCACCTGATCCTGCAGGTTGGCATGCGGAAGGTGGCGTTGCTCAGCAGCGGGTCGCTGGCCACGCCAACCTTTCTCAACTTGTCCTTGCTGGGGTTGCCTGCCTTGTCCAACGGAGGCAGCTCCCCAGGTGACGCATCAGATGAAATCTATGAAAAAGCAGCATCAGCATTTCACAAGTGACCTTGCGCACGCTGATGCACAAACATGCACTTACAAACACACACTCTCTCTCTCTCACACACACATACAGTCACTCTCTCACACACACACAAACACATCATTATACATAAACTCACACACACAACACACACACGCATGCAAACGTACACAGATGAAACACACGCACCACCACACTGGACAGGAAGAGTCCTACAAAAAGAAGGCCACACGTTTAGCGAGTTGTAGGGTTTTGCTCTTTGTGTTATGAGCGTGCATGGGTGGATGGGATTGGATGTGTAAGTGAATGTCTTTATGATGCCATTCTTGCGGAAGTTGTACGCAGACTTTGGACCGTGGACAAAAATGTCTAGGGCCTGACCTGCAATGTCCGCGATAACAACATGATCAGGCACCACATGTCCGAGTCACCAGGAATCAGACTGGGGAGCTACTGAAGACTGACTGAAGCATAATGCACACACACATGCAAATAAACACTCACTTAAGACACACACTGACACAACAAGCATACAACGCGCACACATGCTGTGACACACACTGACACACCGAGCATAACACGCACACACACCCACATACAAACATACACTAACACAGATGAGACATGCACACACTGTGACACTGTAGTAACTTGGTATTTTAAGCACAGTTAACCATTGTGATTACATCGAGGTGATCACTGTGTCACACCAAGCACATCACGTGCTCACACGCACGCACACACACACATACGCACCCACACATACCCACACACTTCTGCTCAGACTATCTGGCCTTTTCCCATCAGCCTACATTTTCTGTGTGCTCTGTTGAGCCTATTTGTTAACACATTAACACACACACACACACACACATGCACGCACACACACTCCATTCTCACTAACCAGCACAGTGTCATGGATGTCACTGGTCATGAGCCCTCGGGCGCGCTCCAAAATATTCTGGCACTTTTTGTTGGCGAAGAGCACATTGACATTCTGCACGTAGTCCAGCAGCGTGCGCGTGGAGCTGCTGACAAAGCCCAGCGCCACCAGCTTGTCCTGGAATTTCTGGGTGATGGCGACGACCTCGTGGAAGTTCTCCAGTTCCTTGGTGGAACTGGGGATGGCGTGCGACAGACAGTCCTTGACAATTCCCTCCAGTACCTGCACGAGAGAGAGATGACATATGCGTAAGACACAGTGAAGATATGTTGTTCGACATTTTACTCTGTTTTGTGTTATTTGTATACTTTTAGTTTTACCTTTGTTATGCTGAACTAATTTTTTTAATTTTTTGGTGGGGGTGGCGGGATCTGACCTGCAGTTGTGTGTTATAAAAAATCAGCTGATGAGAGACCGCACCTGGTCTAGACCACGATTTCTTGGTACACTTCTGTTGGCGTTTTTTCCCCAAACCTACAAAGCTGTCCATACCTCTCGCCATTCAAAGACCATCATCATTTGATTTTGATGCAGCTTTCAATGTTTCATCACGGGACTCTGACGGTTCCGAATGTTTTACATGCATGCACACACACACCAACCTGGAGACAAAGACCACTCACCTTTTCCCCAATCTCTTCACCCAGCAAGTTCATCAAGGTGATCTTGCTGTCCCTGGCCGCATCTTGGCCTGCCCTGCGCTTCACCTCCACATGCAGCAGGCTGTCGTTCAGCAGGTCAAGGATGTTGCCCACAATGGAGAACACGTCCACGCAGGTCGGCTGCTTGGACTCACTGGCTGCCTTGATCACCACCTGTTTGCCTTGGGTCAAGGGCGTTTCCGTGACTACCACTTTCTGCCAGCGCAGGGCCAGGCCAAAGAAGATGTACTGGGCTAGCTGGCGTCCCAGGGTTTGAATCTTTCTGTCGAGCTGCCCGAGGGCTTCCAATGCCGTCACCATCTGTCCGAGGGTGAAGCAGTTAGAAATGGCAAATGCAAACTTTTGATTGGATCTCTTGAGTTTTGAAAACCAAACCATCCTGAGAACATGATGGAAAGTGGTCAATTTCAACCAACACAGGGGGTGTTGACAGAGATAAACAGACATACATACACCAAGGAACACTACAACAATGAACACCACAACACGACCTGGTTGTGTCATAAACAGACTGGCCAGTCAGTGACCTGGTTGTGTTATAAACAGACTGGCTAATCTGTGAGCTGGTCATGTCAGTACCTGGTTGTGTCATAAACAGACTGGCCAATCAATGACCTGGTTGTGTTATATTTTATAAACAGACTGCCGAATCAGTGACCCAGTCACGTCAGTACCTGGTTGTGTCATAAACAGACTGGCCCATCAGTGACATGGTCATGTCAGTACCTGGTTGTGTCATAAACAGACTGCCCAATCAGTGACCTGGTCATGTCAGTACCTGGTTGTGTCATAAACAGACTGGCCCATCAGTGACCTGGAAACATCAGTACCTGGTTGTGTCATAAACAGACTGCCCAATCAGTGACCTGGTCATGCCAGTACTGGGTTGTGTCATAAACAGACTGCCCAATCAGCGACCTGGTCATGCCAGTACCTGGTTGTGTTATAAACAGACTGCCCAATCAGCGACCTGGTCATGTCAGTACCTGGTTGTGTTATAAACAGACTGGTCAATCAGTGACCTGGTTATGTCAGTACCTGGTTGTGTCATAAACAGACTGGTCAATCAGTGACCTGGTTATGTCAGTACCTGGTTGTGTCATAAACAGATTGGCCAATCAGTGACCTGGTCATGTCAGTACCTGGTTGCGTTATACACTGACTGCTCAAAGACCTGATCATGTCATAAACTAATGGGTAGATAGCTGCACCATGCAGTTGGCTTCAACCACTGTGCCTACATTTTACACAAGACTCATGATATATCTTCAGCAAAAAAAGGCCTTGATGACAGTTTGCTGAAGTGGCTACAGGTACTGCACCAAACGGCTTTGCGCTATATTTAAATTGTCTTTTACAGATCTGGCATCAACGGAGCACAGTTACCTAACTCCCTTTGTAGATTTCCTGCAACCAAGTAAAGATTTGAAAGCAATGAGCTTACTTCTTTCAAAGACTGCTGCTCAGAGGCACTGTCGCTTTTGGGAAGCTTGAGTTCCCACTGTCGAGCATCCTCATCACACCGAACACTGCCAGCGACAATGTCTCTCGATGGCTTGTGTGTCGTTTTTGTGGGAGCATCCATGCAGGTCAAGGAGACTGTTTCTTTCCAGGCGTCGTTCAGGTCCTGGATCAGCTTCTGCTTCAGAACTTCCGTCTGGATTCGCACAGCCACCAGGATCTTAATCTGAAAGTGAAAGCAAAACTGGTCGTTCAAATTTTTGTTTTTTGGACTGAAAACGAAGCTGGCAGAGCGTGAAATGGAGAAATGTTTTTCCACCTAAACTGGTAGAATTAGGGGAGAGGGGAGTGGTGGTGGTGGAGAGGGGAGGCAGGGGGGGCTAGTAATAATCATTCATTCAGGTAAAAAGATTTTCATATTTTACATGCCCACACCTATCTTCCTAGTCCTACCCAACCCACCCTCACAACCTACCTCTTCTTCTCTTTCACACGTTGACTGTTTGAAGGCCTCCTCTAATACGATCAAGGACGATGAGGCCTCAGAGTATTTGCCCTTGCTGGTTGCCATAGAGATATTCTCCATCAGCTGCTGAGCCTTGGTCAGCTTGTCCAGAACACCCATCACCATGGTGACCTGCTCCAGCTGCCGAGTCAATGACTGGAATTCTCCGGTTGAAATGTTCAGCTGTCCTTTTATCTGAAAACAAGAAAACAAATCTGAAACAAGAATGACTGCTAGCATTCTTAAACAAGATCCAAACACATAAAAGGTTAAAAAAGAAAAAAAAGAATGCTATTTATTATCCCATAGTTCAGGAGCTGTGTGAGAGTCGAGGTGGCCGTCCTGGGCTGTCCGTCCTAACGAGCCTTCTGGTTTCCGTGGATGTAAAGCTATATCGAACCATGCTTCGGCACTGGTCTCAGCTTGCCCATAATATGTCAACTGACATCTGAGCAACACTACCGACCTACCTATTTATTATGACATAACACAAAGGATTCTTCCAAACACTGGACAACACAAGAACAGCAACCAAAATCAAATAAGTATCCTACATCTCATTTTTCACCCTTTCACTGCTAAGTGTTGTTATGTAGAGCTCTTTAATAGGGGATCCCCCCCCCCAAAAAAAAAATTTGCAGTGTGTTTCGTCATAATAATTCAGACAACATTATTTTTAACCTTTTATGCGTTTGGATCATGGAAACAACAGAGTTGAAAGCCTCCTAAACGTTGCAACTCCAAGAAAGGCCACAGAGCAGTTTCACTGCTGTCATTGTCAACAGGATGTGCTTCTACTTTCAAGTTCTTGTAAGAGTCAGTAACTTGGTGTTTTACACCCAGTCAGCCATTATGGTTATATTGGGCAAGTTTCTTGTAACTGTATAAAGTCAAGAAGAAAAACATCAGACAGAATACATTACTACTGTAATTCTGATTTTGTGTGTTATAATTTTTTTTTTTTTACACATTTATATAATTTACTAACAGTAATACTAATAGTATTAATACTGTCGTCACAGCAGAAAATGAAATGTACAGTAGAATTTGTTTTTTTTTGCCCTACTAGTACTACATAACCATGACTTTTAATAAATTTATATCAAAGCCAAAGCCTCCCTCTGGCCTGTCTCTTCTGTTTTACTCTTCTTGGAGGGTGGGAGGGTGAGGAGGGGGGGTCCCCTCTTTTTTTCCGTTTGTTTTGCGCATATCTGTGTTAAGGTGTGTAAATATGAAAAGCAGATGAAAAAAATCTACCACACACAGTTTTCCTTTTCTTATATATTTTTTTATATATAGATCCCACAGGTAAAAAAAAGAGAGACCCCTTCGGTGGTTGTGAGTACACACAGAGTGGCTTAGTTTCAGTTTCATCTCCCCAACAAAATGCATGCAACACCTGAATTATTAAACAAAAAACCATGAAAAATTCCTCACTTCTGTTTCAATTTTATCTGACAGTTCCTGCATCTCATCAGACACAGCCTTGACTTTGTCCGAGAGTGTGGCTGTGACATCAAAGCTGGGTTCAAAGTTAGCAAACGTGGCGGAGGTCGCTGTGGTGGCAGAGTGGATCTCCAGTTTGAGCTCTTCCATGCGCCTTCCCAGCATGCTCAGCTTCTCGTTGATCTCCTCCCTCTCCATTTGCCCTGAAACCCACTCTGCATCATCACGATCAATCGACAGCTTACCGCTAAAACTGCCACGCAGACCTCAAGCAATACTCCAAAATGATCTAAACAATTTCTGTATGGGTAATGAGAAGGCAGATGGAACATGTGCTTCCACCTGGACAGATGTGACATCCTAAGTGTTCCTAAAAGCAAGAAGAAACACTACCATGCTCTGCATGGCCAGATGCTCAAGTCAGTCAACAGTACTCACTTCTTGGGTGTCACACTGACCTCAGACGCCACCTGGGAGACATATCAACATCACCAACAAAGCAAGCAGGACCCTAGGTTCTGGGAAGAACCCTGAAGATCGGCTCCTCTTTAGTAAAAGGCAGGGCCCACAAGTACAAAGCAGTTGTCACATTAGTCCTGGAATATGCAAGCTCTATCTGGCACCCAAACAACATCAAGCTGATCAACCGCCTAGAGTCTGTACAGCAAAAGGCAGCATGGTGGGCACCACAGAGATGCTGCAGAATATCCAATGTCAACAACATGCTGACAACACTAGGCTGACCATATCTCCAACATAGGTGCAGGAAAGCAAGACTAGTGACTACCACTACCAGGTGACTATCCCAGTATCACAAGAGCCCATCATTCCCATTCCCTATTATACCCAGTGCCCACCTGTCAAGTGTTGTACTGACTACAGGAAGTTCTCCTTTTTCCCCAACGCAATCAAGGATTGAAATGACCTCTCTGAGGATGTGGCTGCTGCACCCACCCTTGAGACTTTTTGTTCACGTCTTCCAAAATCAGTACCTTTGGAGTAGGCCATGCCCCCAAGTAAGTAGTGTTGATGATGGCTAGGGCTGTGCCGGTCCCCCAGCAAGTAGCTGGGTTGACCTAGTTGAAGATGTGAAATACCAGTGGGACACTCAAAATTCAATGTTGTTTCATGTTTGTTTGTAAGAGTTTTTTCTTTTTCTTTGTGCTCTGCTGTTTGGTGTGCTTTTTCTTGAAACATTCAAGGTACAGTTTCTTTTTATACTGGAGGAGGTGGTATGAACTTCTGTTAAATGTTGGTTTTTTTGACTGAACTATGCACAGCCAGTCGGAAGTGCTCAACAGGATTACAATGCTTTAATTACAAGCCAACTGTATGTAATGCCTATCAAAAAGGAAGTTGAATGCAGTACTCTGGATCTAAGTACTACTATTTTACTACCTTATGTGTATTTTTATAGCTGAAGAGAAAGTTTAATGTTGTAGAGACTTGTACTGTCAAGTCTTACTACTGTCGCAAACTGATGTTCAACATTTTATGATTCTGCAGTAAAACTAAAAGCGCAAAATCATAAGCTGAATGTAGCACTGTGTTTAAATATATATATATGTTTTTACATTTGTAGTTGAAGAGAAATGTAGAATCTTCAATAATTATTGCACTGTCAAGTCACATTTATGACATTGTCATACTTTGCTGTAAGTGTAATGCTAATGTTCGACACTTTTTGTAGTTTTTTTGGTGCTATGTCAAGAAAAGAAACAAATTCCTCAAAACTGACTTTCCAGTGCGTCTGTTACCTGCACTAGAATGTCTGAATGGCAGAATGGATGAAACTTTGTGTTTTTTGTTGTCAGAAAGATGTCAGGTATTGCAACAAACAGTACACATCAATATTTTTGTAAGAAGTCAGACTGCAATAAATTTATTTGAAAATACTTGTGAGGACATCCTTAATCTGTCTAATGTGGCTGGGAATAAAAATTATAATTTACCAGCCATACAGTAGCACTTTTGTGTCACAATCCCTGACATCTGACACAATACACTTATCATCTTTCAAAGCTCGTTTTCTCAAAAATAAAGTCGTTATCTTCCACTTTGAAGTGATGATTACCAATATAGTATACATTCTAAAAACTTTATTTCATACTTTTTTTCCTGACCTACTGTGTCCTCTTTTCATGCACACCTTTTGGCACTTAGTCATTTATCATAATAACGGAAATTTGCAAAGTACCTACCACTCAGCTCAAAGCACTGAACAAACATATTACACACACAGGGGTCGCACTGCCTTTCAGAG
>OY757543.1:22912026-22929526 GCA_963584105.1 Alviniconcha strummeri | reverse complement strand
CACAAGCCTTGATAGGCATGAGGTTCTTCAGCCAACTGTTTTAAATCAGACCCCCCCCCCCCCCCCCCACCAACTTTGTTTTCTTTTTTTTTCCCTTCTTTTTTTGATAGTGCAAATATTGCAAAGTTCCTAGTTTTAGTGGGAGTTTGGGGAGGGAGGTGAATTGGGAGATCTGATTCCACCATTGGCTTGCATCTTAGTCTATATGAAGAAAAAAATCAAATGGCAAATATGGATTTTGGTGAGAAAATGATAGTTAATGATACAGGCGTTTATTTGCACTTGTCTGTATTTAATGTTGCTGATTTTCTGTGACAGATACAGATAAGTACCAGGTAGTTGTATTTGTGAAAATCTATGTGTGAATGTATATGTTAGCTCTGTTTTTCTTCTTTTACTTTTTCTAGACAGACACAACTCAGAAGACAAAAGAGCAGAAGGACCAGAACGTGACCAAGAAAATGTGAGTTGTTGGATCTGTTTCCTTGCCCTCCTACAACAGTGGCCATGGAACGGCAGTGGTGTGGTTTAGTGGTAGCAACATTGGGTTCATTATAGACAGGTTTTGAAGCAAACCCTCCCCCACGTCCCTTTGCATTCTGGATGGTGGGCCCATGAGATGTCAATAATGATGATATCAGTAGCCCCGGATTACGGAGAGACAGTAATGATGATTTTGTTAGTAGCCTCAGATAGGGGAGAGACAGTAATGATGATTTTGTTAGTAGCCTCAGATAGGGGAGAGACAGTAATGACCATGTCAGCAGAGCTCTGATTGGGGAGAGACAGTAATGATGATTTTGTTAGTAGCCTTGGATCAGGGAGAGACAGTAATGATGATTTTGTTAGTAGCCTTGGATCAGGGAGAGACAGTAATGATGATGTTAGTAGCCTCAGATCGGGGAGAGACAGTAATGATGATTTTGTTAGTAGCCTTGGATCAGGGAGAGACAGTAATGATGATGTTAGTAGCCTCAGATCGGGGAGAGACAGTAATGATGATTTTGCTCGTAGCCTCAGATCAGGGAGAGACAGTAATGATGATTTTATTAGTAGCCTCAGATCAGGGAGAGACAGTAATGATGATTTTGTTAGTAGCGTTAGATCAGGGAGAGACAGTAATGATGATGTCAGTAGCCTTGTATTGGGGAGAGACAGTAATGAAGATATCAGTAGCCTTGGATCAGGGAGAAACAGTAATGATCGTATCAGTTGCCTTGGATCAGGGAGTAACAGTAATGACATTAATAGCCTTGGATCAGAGAGTAACAGTAATGACAATGTCAGTTGCCTTGGATCAGGGAGAGACAGTAATGACGATGTGGGTAGCTTCAGATCAGGGAGAGACAGTAATGATGATACCAGTAGCCTTGGATCAGGGAAAGACAGTAACAACAATGTCAGTAGCCTCAGATTAGGGTCTGACTGGCCTCTAGCTGATGTGACTGTGCACATGCATTGCACATAATTAACTGATTTTGCTGTTTCTGCAGCGAGTTGGATCATGCGCAAGAGAAGCTAATGGACAGTGAAGGAAAACTGGACACAGTCAGAAAGGTGGGTTGTTTTCGTCAGTTTCTGCTTTTCCACAGTGTTAAATATAATGTAGTGTCCAGCAGTGATGTGACGTGGTTGATGTTGATTTGGTGTGTTTCACCTTGGCATGGCCTCTGAGGTTGACTTGGCACTGAAGATGCTTGCTGTACTCCTTCCATTGCCTGTAACAGACTTGACTTTTAGGATGTAATTAAATGTGTTGATTTCTTTCTGTGCTTCACTGCATCTCATTTGACAGGGACACCAGGCCAGTGGCCAGGATCGTTGTGTACATTGTTTCTGTTGCGTTCTGATGCAGACTTATGCTGCAGTGGCAGTGTCACAATAGAATCGTTTTGCATCTTGAAACACACGCACACACACACACACGCACGCATGCACACACACACATACACACACACACACACACACACACACACACACACACACACACACACACACACACACACACACACACACACACACACACACACACACACACATACATGCATGCCTGCATGCAATGCAAAACCACCACAATAACACTACACACAACTACAGACATAAACAGAATATTTATTTGTGCGATCCTAAGGTTAGTCTTAGAGAAAAAAATCAGCAGTAACTAAGGTTGTTGAAGAATATGCTTTCTACTCCTTCAGCTTATAAACACAGATGTACTTGTAAGCAAAGAAACTCCATGGAAGAAGGGCAGCAATGGCTTGATAATCAAATTCATGCCAATGAGTAGTGCATGTTGGCATTTTCAGAGCATCCGACGCTTTGAGACTTCGCGTGCAAAATTGGAGGGGGAGGAGAGGGCACTGGCAGCACAGTTGTCCAAGCAGCTGAAGATGAATGATCAGATGAGGATAAAAGGGTAAATATGGTGTATTTTTGTTTTGTTTAATCATGATGTGTCTTTACAGTGTGTGTGTGTGTGTGTGTGTGTGTGTGTGTGTGTGTGTGTGTGTGTGTGTTGTATGTGTGTGTATGGTGTGTGTGTGTGTGTGTGTGTGTGTGTGTGCATGTGTGTGTGTGTGCATGTGTGTGTGTGTGTGCATGTGTCTGCACGTGTGTGTGTGTGTGCGTGTGTTGTGTGTGTGTGCATGCGCGCATGCATGTGTGTTTATTTGTGTGTATACATGTTTTATATGTGCGTGTGTGTAATGAATGCATTTTAGTCTCCAAATGAGACAGAATTTTATTTCATTTTCCAGAACTGAAATCATGAACAAGAGAATAGAGGAAGAGAGAAGGTCCCGAGAAACGCTGCAGGAACTTGAAGATAGAATTAAGAAGGTTGGATTCTGCTCCTTTTTTCTTTCGTTTTTCTGTCTAAACTGGCAATTACCACGTGTGTGGATCTGGATTGAACCCTTCCAACCACAAAGGGCAAGGTGCGTTATAGACCTTGTTCCCCTTTGTTCACAGTTGCTGGCTGCTTCAGCCTTAAAAGGTGAACAGCTTGTTGAGAGAGAGAGAGAGAGAGAGAGAGAGAGAGAGAGAGAGAGAGAGAGAGAGCGAGGGGAGAGAGAGAGAGAGAGAGAGAGAGAGAACTCAGAACTTTATTACACAAGGATTAAGATTTTAGGCAGTAGCCTATTCTTACAATCTGTCCATGCTAATCTACATGCCAATAGGCTACACATAAAACAATAGTAACAACACTGACTACTGCAGTAATGATGAAAGAGGGAGAGAGAGAGAACTCAAACTTGAGAAAGAGACAGACAGACAGAGAAAGAGAGAGTGAGAGCAACAGAGGGAGAGAGATTTTAAGAAAGTGGGCTACTTTTTGTTTTTATGAATTTATGTAACGTTTGCTGGTGAGCTCCAGAGAGAACATACCCCTTTTGACCCCCCCATAAATCCAGTGTTTGGGATTTTAATGTTGATGCATGCAGTTTGCACTGAGGGGCTGTACAAAGACTGTATGTGAGTCTCCACTGAAAGATAACTCTCGGAGAAAAACATGGCTGCCAGCATTTAGGATTTTTGACATGCACGCAGATGTTGATGCATGCAGTGTGCACGCGGAGGCCATACAAACACTGAAAGAGAGTCAGCACTGAAAGTT
Source organism: Alviniconcha strummeri (assembly GCA_963584105.1). Lineage (NCBI taxonomy): Eukaryota > Metazoa > Mollusca > Gastropoda > Provannidae > Alviniconcha > Alviniconcha strummeri. The sequence continues at coordinate 22,925,910 of OY757543.1, read as the reverse complement.
GACTCGGGCAGAAAAAAAACTTGCCGCACTGAGGACTTGAACCCAGGTCATTACTGTGCCTAGGTTTTTGGCCTGACGCCCTCGCCAACTGAGCTGTCCTATCCCTATCTTCAAGTAAAAGAAGTTTTTTTTTCTAAAAACTAAAAAATCAAACAGTGAATAGAATCTTCCTAGTAACTAAAAATGTAACCCATGAGCAAAAGAGAACATATACAGTACAGTCTCTGTGTTCACTTTCAGTTTCAGTTCGACATCGACTCCGAGTCTTTCAGACAGCAGGAGCTGGGGCAGAAAAAAGTGCAGCTCCTGTCAGGTAATCAGTCAAACGTGTGCGTGGGATGTCTGCCACCACTGGCACAGTCTGCTTTGTCTCTTCGGCATGCTCCTCTTCTCTCACCCATTCTCACCTTAAAAACACATAGCGGTTGGAAGACTGACACTCATCCCATGGACATGATCATCTTCGTCATTTTGCTGTTGTCATCATCATCATCATCATCATCATCACCACCATCATAAATACTACCATCACCATCATCACCACCCCACCACTGTCACCACCACCACCACTATCATCACCACCACTACCACCACCATCATCATCATCATCGCCACCACCACCACCATCATCATCATCATCACCATCAACACCACCTCCACCACCACCACCACCATCACCACCACCATCACCACCACCACCACCACCACCATCATCATCATTATCATCACCACCACCACCATCATCATCATCATCATCATCATCATCATCATCACCACCACCACCACATCATGATCATGATGATCATCATCACCGTCATCACCACCACTACCACCACCACCACCACCACCACCACCACCACCACCACCATTGTTGTGGTCATTATCAAGCTCACTGCCACCATCATCCACCGTCATCTTCATCACTACCACTACCACCTTCATCTTCATCATCATTATCATCATCGCCATCATTGTTTGTGTGTTTGCAGACTTGGCAGCGAAAGAGGAGGTTATGGCTGAGGATGCTGAGAGGGTGGAAGAACTCGATACCACGTGAGTCCACTTTGAATGCTTCTCAATCAGCACACACACAACAGGCTGTAAAAAGGAAGGCCTTGCCTTTCACTGACATGCAATGAAACAATCACAATGTGCAAATTCGTTGGCAAAACATTTCTTTTTCTAGGCAGCAAATGAACACGTATTATGTAGAAAACAACAGAAGAAGAAAAGCATACTACTTTAGTAAGGGGGGTGGGGGAGGGATTAGATCAGACACAGAAATACATTTTGGACACTAAGATAGGGCTGTTCCCTGCTATTTTTGTTAAACTGGGGCTGACCTGTTCCTGTGTGTGGGCAGACTTTTACAAGCAGCCAAAGAAGCACTGGACACCATTGGGGTTGAACTGTTTTTGTGTTTGTGTGTGTGTGCAGACTGGAGGCATTAAAAGTGCTGAACGCCATTGGGGTTGACCTGTTTTTATGTTTCTGTGTGTATGCAGACTGCAGGCATCAAAAAAAGCACTGCACACCATTGGGGTTGACCTGTTTTTATGTTTCTGTGTGTATGCAGACTGCAGGCATCAAAAAAAGCACTGCACACCATTGGGGTTGACCTGTTTTTGTGTTTTTGTGTGTGTATGCAGACTGCAGGCATCAAAAAAAGCACTGCACACCATTGGGGTTGACCTGTTTTTGTGTTTTTGTGTGTGTGTGCAGATTGCAGGCATCAAAAGAAGCACTGCACACCATTGGGGTTGACCTGTTTTTGTGGTTCTGTGTGTGTGCAGACTGCAGGCATCAAAAGAAGCACTGAACACTAAGGCAGAGGAGGTGGGATCCATGAAGAGGGAGAACATCGACATGTCTGAAGAGATCGAAATTCTGGCCGAATCACACAAGTAGGTTCTGGGTTGAAAATGATAACAACAATGAATGTTTAAAGCGATTCGTCTCTCAGTGATCCCAGAGGGCCAGAGGGCTGGAAGTGAAGTGAGGCCTGCTGCTGATGGGGGATGCTGGATGTGCAACTGCTGCCCTGCTCCTTACAGTGGCTGAGAGAAGTACCTGTGTGTGTGTGTGTGTGTGTGTGTGTGTGTGTGTGTGTGTGTGTGTGTGTGTGTGTGTGTGTGTGTGTGCGTGTGTGTGTGTGCATGTGCGTGTGTGCGTATGTGTGTGTGTGTGTGTGTGTGTGTGCGTGCGTGTGTGTGTGTGTGTGCATGCGTGTGTGTGCGTGTGTGTGTGTGCGTGTGTGTGCATGTGTGGGTGTGTGTGTGTGCATGTATGTGCATGTATGTGTGTCTATGTTCCATGTGTTTATGTCTGTTATGTGCATAGAATCTTTGTTGTCAAAATGTGTACATTTAAAGAATTTGTAAGTGCTTAGGGCCTGTGTGGGTTGCATACTCTATAGAGTACCTATTATTAGTATTATCATCGTCATCATTATTATCATTATTATTACCTTTATCCTTCTGTAATCATATTGGAGAGACTTTTGGATCTTTTTAATAAAAGTACAGGTGACTGACCTTGGTGAGCGATGTTACTGGAAAAGGTTTGCCATACATCAGTGATATTACTGGAGAAGGCTTGCCATACAACAGTGATGTTATTGGAGAAGGCTTGCCATACAACAGTGATGTTACTGGAAAAGGTTTGCCATACATCAGTGATATTACTGGAGAAGGCTTGCCATACAACAGTGATGTTACTGGAGAAGGCTTGCCATACAACAGTGATGTTATTGGAGAAGGCTTGCCATACAACAGTGATGTTACTGGAGAAGGCTTGCCATACAACAGTGATGTTACTGGAGAAGGCTTGCCATACAACAGTGATGTTACTGGAGAAGGCTTGCCAAACAACAGTGATGTTATTGGAGAAGGCTTGCCAAACAACTGATGTTATTGGAGAAGGCTTGCCATACAACAGTGATGTTATTGGAGAAGGCTTGCCATACAACAGTGATGTTACTGGAGAAGGCTTGCCAAACAACAGTGATGTTATTGGAGAAGGCTTGCCAAACAACTGATGTTATTGGAGAAGGCTTGCCATACAACAGTGATGTTATTGGAGAAGGCTTGCCATACAACAGTGATGTTACTGGAGAAGGCTTGCCATACAACAGTGATGTTATTGGAGAAGGCTTGCCATACAACAGTGATGTTATTGGAGAAGGTATTCCATGCAAATGGAGCATCAGCATGCACAGCTACTGCCTTCAGTGTCTCCTTCCACTTTTCGCTGGACTCATCAGCTTTGAATCACAAGCACAGTTGTCACTTCCAGAGTTGCACAGTATCGCTGGTTTAGTGGTTAAAAGTGAAAAGTGGAATGGGAAGCCCTTGAATGGAATGTGTCAATGTTCAGCTTCCACCTTCAAGGACTCCTGTGTGTATATATGTATGCTGCCTTGGACATGCCGGAATCAAGGGAAGTGACCGAGCAGATAGACCCGCAGGCAAAAATCACAAGTGGCTTGCATCTTGGAAGATCTGGTGTGTTGAGGAGCTTGAGACCTTATATGTTAAACCAAGGCCCGCCATTGATCTGCTGGTGGAGAGAGACATATAAACAGGAAGCGCTTGATGATCTTCCTTCAAAGGGCTGTCATCAGTGAGAGAAACACTGGATGTGTTTCAAAGAGCAACACTAGGGACATTTCTGAGAGACAGAGTTGTGTGTGTATGGGTTTTTTCCAGGGCGTAGATACCATTTTGAAGTGAAGTGAAGTGAACTACCCTTAAACTTCAGTACAAAAAGGTTTTGTTTGACTCACTGATTTGGTTCCATCTTCATTTCTTCCATGAGGAGAAGGACCTCCCCCACCCCCACCCCACCCCTTATTTTGTTTGTCTGGTGTCTGAACTGAAGCTTATGGTATGAGTGTTTTGAGATGAATTAGACCTCATTTATTTTGTTGCTGTTGCAAAGCTTGACTTGGTAGGGATGGTGGTTGTAGATGCGTACATTTGTTTCACTGTACAACACATGCAATTTGAGACCGCACTGGGCTCATAGACCATATTCAGTGACATTAGTAACTTGTTGCTGTCCTTTCTTTTGAAGGAACAAATCTTCTTCTTTCTTCCTTTCAGTCACTCATATGCAAACTCTGGTTTTCTGCATGCTGGCTGCTATGCACTGCAGGTCGTCCAGGCTGCTGAAAAGCTTCCTCGCCACTGGAGTCCATCTCCACCAGCCACAACTAATGCCTGAGGTTGTCGTATAGTGACATGCCTGCAGCAGCTGTTCTGTTTTCAGGCTGGCGATTTCACAGCAGCAGAATTCTGGTTGTCAGGCTGGAATTTCACAGCAGCAGAATTCTGGTTGTCAGGCTGGCAATTTCACAGCAGCAGAATTCTGGTTGTCAGGCTGGCAATTTCACAGCAGCAGAATTCTGGTTGTCAGGCTGGAATTTCACAGCAGCAGAATTCTGGTTGTCAGGCTGGCAATTTCACAGCAGCAGAATTCTGGTTGTCATGCTGGCAATTTCACAGCAGCTGTTCTGTTGTCAGGCTGGCGATTTCACAGCAGCAGAATTCTGGTTGTCATGCTGGCAATTTCACAGCAGCTGTTCTGTTGTCATGCTGGCAATTTCACAGCAGCTGTTCTGTTGTCATGCTGGCAATTTCACAGCAGCTGTTCTGTTGTCATGCTGGCAATTTTACAGCAGCTGTTCTGTTGTCATGCTGGCAATTTCACAGCAGCAGAATTCTGGTTTACAGACTAACAAATCAAACCAAAGCTTACATATAATTTTTCTTTAACGCGGCATATGTGGCCCACTCTTGCAGGTACGTGCACATCCTTGCTCAGATCAAGGCTGAAATGAAGGCTGATGAAGAAGAGTATGACAACTTTGAGTATCATGATTCCGAGTCTGATGAAGCTGAGTCTGATGAAGCCAAGTCTGATAAAGTCAAGCCTGGTGAAGACAAGGCTGATGAAGACAAGGATGATAAAGTCAAGGCTGGTGAAGAGAAGGCTGATAAAGTCAAGGCTGATGAAGACAAGGATGATGAAGACAAGGATGATAAAGTGAAGGCTGATAAAGTGATGGATGACAAAGTGAAGGCTGGTGCAGACAAGGATGATGAAGTCAAAGCTGGTGAAGACAAGGATGATAAAGTGAAGGATGATAAAGTCAAGGATGATAAAGTCAAGGCTGATGAAGACAAGGCTGACAAAGTCAAGGCTGGTGAAGTCAAGCATGATAAAGTCAAGGCTGATGAAGACAGGGCTGATAAAGTCAAGGCTGGTGAAGTCAAGGATGATAAAGTCATGGCTGATGAAGACAGGGCTGATAAAGTCAAGGCTGATGAAGACAAGGATGATAAAGTCAAGGCTGATGAAGAGAAGGATGACAAAGTCAAAGCTGGTGAAGACAAGGATGATAAAGTCAAGGCTGGTGAAGAGAAGGCTGATAAAGTCAAGGCTGATGAAGACAAGGATGATGGAATCAAGGCTGATAAAGTCAAGGCTGATGAAGACAAGGATGATAAAGTCAAGGCTGATGAAGACAAGGATGATAAAGTCAAGGCTGATAAAGTGATGGATGACAAAGTGAAGGCTGGTGCAGACAAGGATGATGAAGTCAAGGCAGGTGAAGACAAGGATGATAAAGTCAAGGCTGATGAAGACAAGCATGATAAAGTCAAGGCTGGTAAAGACAAGGATGATAAAGTCAAGGCTGGTGAAGACAAGGATGATAAAGTCAAGGCTGATGAAGACAGGGCTGATAAAGTCAAGGCTGATGAAGACAAGGATGATAAAGTCAAGGCTGGTGAAGACAAGGATGATAAAGTCAAGGCTGATGAAGACAGGGCTGATAAAGTCAAGGCTGATGAAGACAGGGCTGATGAAGACAGGGCTGATAAAGTCAAGGCTGATGAAGACAAGGCTGATGAAGACAAGGATGATAAAGTCAAGGCTGGTGAAGACAGGGCTGCTGAAGACAAGGATGATGATATTGTCAAGGCTGGTGAAGACAAGGTTGATGAAGACAAGGATGATGATATTGTCAAGGCTGGTGAAGACAAGGCTGATGAAGACAGGGCTGATAAAGTCAAGGCTGGTGAAGACAAGGCTGATAAAGACAAGGATGATAAAGTCAAGGCTGGTGAAGACAAGGTTGATGAAGACAAGGATGATGATATTGTCAAGGCTGGTGAAGACAAGGCTGATGAAGACAAGGATGATAAAGTCAAGGCTGATGAAGACAAGGCTGATGAAGTCAAGGATGATAAAGTCAAGGCTAATGGAGTCAAGCTCGATGAATTCAAGGCTGATGAAGTCAAGGACAATGAAGTCAAGGCTGATGGAGTTAAGGAAGATGGAGTCAAGGCTGATGGAGGCAAGGATGATGGAGACAAGGACAATGGAGGCAAGCCTGATGGAGACAAGGATGATGGAGGCAAGGCTGATGAAGTCAAGGTTAAAGACGATGCAAGCAGGGCTTCTGTCTCTCAGGAAGGCAGCACAGATTTCCCCCCACTTCCAGATGATTACGTTTTTTATCCGTAGGTTGTTGTTGAAAGGACATTGTGAGGGGCTGGTGGTTGATGGCCTCTGAGTTCATGCATGTGCAGAAGTTCTGGTGAAAGGGCTGTGCATGCGCAGTTTAGCTGATGGCAGCAGACTCACCTGCATGTGGCAACACTGGGCTGGTTTGCATGTGAAACTTAACCCTTTAATTGCTGCTGTGCCCCGCTGCACTGGGTCTTCCCTGCCTGTGCATTGCGCACGCAGAATGACAGCACTTGCAGATGTGGCCATTTGGGAACTGTTTGATTTTATTTGACGCCACACTGGATACAACACAGATTTTGTTAGTGGAAGTGCCTGACTCTGGCTCTGTCATCTCTAGCAGCACATGAGTGATTCTGTCCATCTGTGATAGGCAAGAAATGGACCTGATGGAACATTTTGGAAGCTCTCTGTCACTCTGGCTGACAAGAAGCTGTCAAAAAAGTTTTTAAAGATTTTTCTTTTTTACAGTGTATGCTGCAGTGTAATGAGGTTCTGCAGCAGTCACAGACTTGTTTACATCTGACCTGCGGAGCTCGACAGACTGTATGCAGATAATAGTAATAATAGATTATTTATGACACCCCATCTTGTAAGAGCCTGGAACACTTACAAAGCATAAGGATACATTCATCACACACACACACACACACACACACACACACACACACACACACACACACACACACACACACACACACACACACACACACATGCACACATGCATACATACACACACATGCACACATGCATGCACACTATAAACATTGATGAAAAATCAGTTCAGCCACCTGGCTCCATAAGAAATACCTTGTTCAGCAATTTGAAGAGCGTGATGGGTGGAATTGCTTAGTGACAGATTTTTAAATTTTTTATTTTATTTTATATCTTTGCCCATCATAATGATGGCTAAAAATCAGAACTAGTTAGTGGAACCACAGGAGCAGTCTACGATGGACACTCACGGGGTCACAGTCAGTGAAGTATGTGGGAGCGAAGCAGTTTGCGCAGGTGCTGTTTCACTGAGGCCACCCACTCATGTTAGCTACTCATCAAAGTTGAACCTCAGCTCCGTGCTGTAGTGTAATTTGAACATACAGGTACTGGACAGAGACTATGCTGTGGTGCCCTTTCACACAGTTTCCTCATCCTTGCCCCCACCCCTCTTTTTGTAGGGGTTGTGGTGGTGGTGGGGGTATGGTTTGTTCTGTTAGTTCTGCTCTTGATTTTGACTTGTTTGCATTGCAGTTGGCAGTGTTAATAATTACTATGATGACATAGTTTCACTGATGCATGTTTCTTTTGGGTTCTTTTGTTATTATTATCTGCACAGATTATTTCACAGTTGTTTTTTATTTGTTGTTTTCTTCTTGTTTTACTTGTTCACTTTGGAATGCCTGTGTATACTTTGCCATGTGTTGTCTGTATTATGTAAATGGATAAACACATAGGTAAATAAACAAATACCTGATTCGAACTAAGGGTAGAGAAAAGATTAAGCCATGAAGTGACCTAGCTTTGACCTTTTGAAGTGAAGGAGAGAGGGGAAGGTAGTGAGGATAGGCTGGGAGATTGTTCATGATGATAATTATACAGAGGATACTTTATAAATTTGTGTGTGTGTGTGTGTGTGTGTGTGTGTGTGTGTGTGTGTGTGTGTGTGTGTGTGTGTGTGTGTGTGTGGATGCTAGGTAAAAACAGACTGCCAGGTTTTGGTAGCTCCACGAAGGCTGAAGAATACATTCTGTTATTTTGGGCAGGGCAGTGGAAGAGTACATGGTGTTGTTTTGGGCAGGGTAGTAGAAGAGTACATTTTGGGCAGGGCAGTAGAAGAATACATTGCATTGCTTTGGGCAAGGCAGTAGAGGAGTACATTGTGTTGTTTTGGGCAGGGCAGTAGAAGAGTACACAGTGTTGCTTTTTGCAAGACAGTAGAAGAGTGTGTTGTTTTGGGCAGGGCAGTAGAAGAGTACATTGTGTTGTCTTGGGTGGGCAGTAGAAGAGTACATTGTGTTGTCTTGGATGGGCAGTAGAAGAGTACATTGTGTTGTCTTGGGTGGGCAGTAGTACATTGTGTTGTTTGGGGCAGGGCAGTAGAAGAGTACATTGTGTTGTCTTGGGCGGGCAGTAGAAGAATACATTGTTTTGCTTTTTGCAAGGCAGTAGAAGAGTACATTGTTCTGTTTTGGGCAGGGCAGTGGAAGAGTACATTGTTGGGCAGGGCAGTAGAAAAGTACACTGTGTTGTTTGGGGCAGGGCAGTAGAAGAATACATTGTTGGGCAGGGCAGTAGAAGAGTATATTGTGTTGTTTTGGGCAGGGCGGTGTTGGCTCAGCTCAACAAACAGATAGAAGAGTACAGGGAACAGCTCTCCAGAGAACGGAAGGAAAGGTGAGTCAAGGGTTAGCAAGTAATTGCATGTGTGCAGCTGATTTCCCCAGTGAGTTTATTGCTTGCTTGATTGATCAGTCAATTTAAGGAGGGACTGGTTGATGTATTCAGTTATTATTGATTGATTGGTTGGTTAAGGTTGGTTGGTGGGTAGTGAGTGGAATGGAGTGAGTGAGTGATAAAACTGATTGAGTGTTCAGATCAGGTGATTGATCAGTGGGTAGGCTGGTTGATGGATCGGTTGGAAGGTGTGTGCGAGTGATCAGTTCAGTTGATTGATTGGTTGATAATGGCTGATTGGCTTGAGTGAGGCATAGTGATCAGTCAGTCTCTGTCTCTGTCTCTCTCTGTCTCTCTCTCTGTCTCTCCTCCCCACCTCTCTCCCCTCCCCTCTCTCTCTTTCTCACTCTCTATGCATGTTTTTTTCCCCTTCTCCCAATGATCTTTAAAAGAAGAAGACAGAAGACGCAGCGGAAATGCTTAAAAACACCCGAACATTTTTGTTCCCTTTGGACATTCCTCGTTAAGATAATGTACATGACTGTCTGGTAGTAAAAGAAGACATCAGTTAGCAAATCCTTTGACTGCAAGTCATGTGAGCTTTCACTCCACTTGTTTCGGTCAGGATGGAGATCCAAGCCTTGAAGGACTCCGTGTCCAAGAGTCTGGATGACCTGAAGACAGAGAACCAGTTCTTCATGACGGAGATGACCAACGTAGTGCAGGGCGGCAAGAAGCAGCATCAGGAACTCTCCAATGAGGTCAGGGTGATATATGTGTCAGCATCAGCCTGTTTACACACACACACACACACACACACACACACACACACACACACACACACACACACACACACACACACATGCGCGCGCACACGCACACACACACACACACTTCCATTGTCTGTTTTCTCTCTGTGTGCGCAAACTGACTTGGTCGGACTCAGAGATCTCTTTCTTATGCTGCACCATCTGGAACAGCATCCTTTGGCAGATTAGATCATCAAACAGTGAAACATGCTCACATCTTTTAAATCATCTTTGAAATCTCACCTTTTCAAGCTGTGTGTGTGTATGTGTGTGTGTGTATGTGTGTGTGTGTGTGTGTGTGTGTGTGTGTGTGTGTGTGTGTGTGTGTGTGTGTGTGTGTGTGTGTGTGTTTGTGTGCGCATGTGTGTGTGCACATGTGTGTGTGCACATGTGTGTGTGTGTGTGCGTGCATGTGTGTGTGCACATGTGTGTGTGTGTGTGTGAGTGTGTGTGTGTGTGTGTGTGTGTGTGTGTGTGTGTGTGTGTGTGTGTGTGTGTGTGTGTGTGCGCATGCATGCATTTGCAAAAGTTTGTTTTGACTGTGTTTTCTTCTTTGCTTTGTAATAGGCTGTGCACTCCAGTTTGGAGAAATAGAGCATAAACAAGTACATCATCTTTATTATTATAGTACATCTTTAATAACATCTTTCCTTACTTGTGTGTGTTAGCCTTTTTGGTTTTATGGGAGCCAGATCAATCTGGGGTCTGTCCTCACTTCATCATCAACAAAAATAACAACAGCAACAATATTTCAGGATCAGCGTTGTTGCAGCTCAGCGGCTGGTAGAATTTGCTTTGCCTGTGATTTCTGAGGCCATGCAGCTGTCTGACGATTCTAAAGGAACACATGAGGACATCGCTCAGCTGGCGAACCGGCCTGTGACAGAACTGGCATTGTCGATGTCTTGTCTGTGCTCTCCAGGGCATGCAGCTGCAGAAGACTCTGAAGGAGACTGAGGAGGAGATCGAGATGCTGTCGGAAAACCTGGAGCAGGCTCAGCAGAAGTACCAGGCCATGTTTGATGACTACCAGAAGAGGACGGACACGATAGAGGTGGGACATTAAATTGTGGGGCATGGCTGGAGGGTGCTGGGTGAAGTGTGCATGTGGTATGTGTGTGTACGTGTGTATGTGGTCTCGGGGGGAGGTGGTGGTGGTGGTTGGAGGGGGGGGGGGGATACTGATCACTTCTCTCCAAAGTTACGAGGCAGCAGCAAAACGTCTCGAACGTTTTTGTTTGTTTGTTTTAATAATTTTCATCAATGCAGTGACTGTTTTTATTCAACTTCCAAGAGGTTTTGCCCAAAACTAACTACTAACTATGTATATATATAGTACATACTGAGGGGAAAAAAAGGTATATATAAAATGTGCATGTATTTAATATTGTATTGATTCTTCCTTTTTCTTAGGATGGATGTACTCGCAGTGCTGTTCAAGAAAAGCTAACTCCTGACATTTTTAAAGTTCATATTCTTGTACAGTCTACCCATGCTTCACTTTTTTTTCTCACTCTCTCTTTCAGCATAATTTACAGTGAAGCTCCTGACGAGAGACTACCTCTTTTTCACAGAGTCGGTTCAGCCGTTAAAACAGTTGGGAAAGCCGAGGTACCTTTTTCAAGGCCTGGAAAGCTGGGGAAGAAAAACTTTATTTTTGGCAAAGGGTCTTTGAAAGTTTGACAAAAGAAGAAGAAGAAAGAGGTCAAACGCTGCATGTGTACAGCAAGAGTTGCTGTTGGTCAAAGCAAATTATGCATGCATCATTTACAGTTTCCATCAGTCATGGGTATGTCTGCTTGCTTTGTTGCCTTAGCCTCCTGTTTGCAGGAAGACAAGAAGGGTCACCATGGAAGTTAGCAGATGGGGCATTATGTGAAAGTATGAAAGTGTTCAAAATTATGTGTGTGTGTCTGACAGTGTGAAAGTGTTCAAATTATGTGTGTCTGACAGTGTGAAAGTGTTCAAACTGTGTGTGTCTGACACTGTGAAAGTGTTCAAACTGTGTGTGTCTGACAGTGTGAAAGTGTTCAAACTGTGTGTGTCTGACACTGTGAAAGTGTTCAAACTGTGTGCGTCTGACAGTGTGAAAATGTTCAAACTGTGTGTATCTGACAGTGTGAAAATGTTCAAACTGTGTGTTTCTGACATTGTGAAAGTGTTCCAACTGTGTGTGTCTGACAGTGTGAAAGTGCTCCAACTGTGTGTGTCTGACAGTGTGAAAGTGTTCAAACTGTGTGTGTGTAACTGCATGAGCAGTGGCCTGATCTGGGGAAATGATATTAATGTTGATCTCTATCAAGACTTTATTTGGATGCCAAAATGTTCTCAATTAGGAGGAAATGGCTCTCATGGAGGAAAATTTGAGGAAAATTCTGGAGGAACAGGAACACTTGAAGGTAGATCAGCATGACTGAAGTTCAGACTTTTTACACAAGGATTTTTTTTTTCTTTCTTTCTTTCATCATTCTTGTGGTTTTGAAGAGCAACACCTTGCAGACTATAATGAACTCCACTGCCTTTCCATGACAAAACACAGCCGGTGCAGAAATTCACTTTCAGTGTTTTACTGAGAAAATCTTGTTGCTTTTTATTTTCTCTCCACCTTACTGGGTTGTAAACTTTTCCTGCTGACTTACATTCTGTTGTTTTATGTCACTGGAGGACACTGCCATGGTTCCAGAGTTAAAGGTGGAACTAGACTGAAGAAGCATTAAGGGCTCTAGGAATGGAATAAAAACAGTTTTTAAACAACAACACAACAACAAAAAAGAACAAAAAGATCCAAATGTAAATGTTTCAAAAGAACGCTGTTTATTAGGACAAAACACAACATGCAGATTTTCAGGGTAATCCCCTTTATTAAGCTACAAAACAACACATAAACAAAAGATGTAGAACTAAGACACTTATCTGAATTTGGTTGAGCTATTTATTTATTTTCAATATTTTTTCTTCTGTTTTCATGACAGCTGGTGCCTTCTGCTTGGTTCTCCTTTAAATTCTTGCTGCTACAGAATTATTCACTGCAAAATACACAGCTGCAAGCACAAAAGCATCCAGTAGCCCTATGTTCCACTTTCTTTGTTTACTTTTATTGTTAATTGTTCTGTTTCTTTCCCTGTCTTTAAACATGAAAGACTCTCAATCACCCTTATCCCCATGCAGTTCCTTGTACCACAACAATCCCTTCTGCTTTGTGCATGCATGTACATGTGTGCTCACACACTTAACTACATCCAACACACACACACACACACACACACACACACACACACACACATGTGCACACACACACACACACATGTGCACACACACACACACACACACACACACACACACACACACACACACACACACACACACACACACACACACACACACACACGTGCACACACACACACACACACACACACACACACACACACACACACACACACACACACACACACATGCACATATGCACACACGCACGCACACACACACACACACACACACACACACACACACACACACACACACACACACACACACACACACACACACACACATATGCACATTCATGTACACACACACACACACACACATGCATACACATGCACGCACACAAGCACACACCACACTAACCTCATACATATGCATGTCTTGTGCGTACTGAATCAAGTTGACATCAGACATCTGTATACTGCACATTGTGTAACTTTAACCTTTCAAATGCTGTGCAGGTATATACACACATTATGTGACTTTAACTTTTCAGACACTATGCAGGTATACAGCACATTATGTGACTTTAACCTTTCAGAGTGCCCTGTTGCGGTCACAGACGGCAGTGCAGAAATTATCCAGTGAAATGGAATTAGACAGCTCTAGTAGCACTGAGGAACTCAGTCTTACTAGTGTTGTTAGCCTGGAAGATATTGATACTTTACTGAGCATGACAAGTGAAGAAAGAGTAGGAAAGCAGCAACCCCATTCTTCTGTCTCTGTCTCTCTCTCTCCCTCACCCGGTCTGTCTCTTTTTTGCCTGTCTCTCCCTCTCCCTGTCTGTTTCTACTTTTGTCTGTCTCTCTCCCTCTTTCTGTCTGTCTGTCTCCCTCTCCATATCTCTTTATTTTAGTCTGTCTCTCTCTGCCTCTTTTGTCTCTAT
>OY757543.1:22905413-22911826 GCA_963584105.1 Alviniconcha strummeri | reverse complement strand
TGGATGACACTGTCACTATGCTCAATATGACCAGTGAGGAAAAAGTAAGGAACACAACAGCAACATGAAACACATTCGCCGCCCACCTTCCCCCCCCCCCCCTCCCCATCCCCCTGTCTCTTTCTTTCTTTCTTTTCTCCCTAATGGACAGGTCTGGATGTAAAGACTTCAAGTTTGTTCCACTACCCTCATAAAATATGATTTATTCCTAGTTCATTCTCTTTTCACCAGAATTAATGACTGTAATCCTTTCTACTGTCTGCCTTTTGGTTTGTCCTCATCTCATAATGTGCCTGACTCCTCACCGCCCTCTCTCTCTCTCCCTCCCTCCCTCTCTCTCTCCCGCTCTCTCTCTCTCCCTCCTTCCCTCCCCCTCCCTCTCTCTCTCCCTCCCTCTGTCTCTCCCCCTCCCTCTCTCTCCCTGTCTGTCTCCGCCTCCATCCTTCTCTCTCCCTCCGTATCTCTCTCTCCCCCTCTCCCTCTCTCTCCCCCTCCCTCCCTTTTTCTCTCCCCCTCTCTCTCTCCCTCTCTCTCTCTCTCTCTCTCTCTCTCACTCTCTCCCTCCTTCCCTCCCTCTCTCTCTCCATCCCTCTCTTTCTCTCTATCTCTCACTCCCCCCCCCACTCCCCCCCCTCACTCCCCCCCCCCCCCCACCATAATTCCTCCCTATCTGTCTGTTTCTTATTCTCACAAATCTAAACACTTTTTTTACACAACAATGTGCAGTTTTTATGTGTACTTTTTGTTTCTTTGTGTGTGTACATGCATGTGTTTGTATGTGTGTGTGTATGTGTTTACATGTGTGTGCATGTATGTGTGTGTATATGCACCCATGTGTGTGTGTGTGTGTGTGTGTGTGTGTGTGTGTGTGTGTGTGTGTGTGTGTGCGTGTGTGTGTGTGTGCATGTGTATGAGTGTGTGTGCATGCATGCATGCATGTGTGCATGCATGTGTGTGTGTGTGTGCTTGCGTGCGTGCATCTGTGCACACATGCTAGATGTCGTAATGATAACTGAATTGCAGGTCATCCTACGAGAAGCTCTAGCCAAAGGATGGACCCCTCATCAGGCAATTTCGTTTGTGTCGCTCTCCAGCAACGAGAAAGTGAGAACATCAACTGAACTGAAAACACCATGCTGCTGGTTGCTGTTCCTGATTTGTTTCCCCCACCTCCCTTTTTTTTTTCTTTTTTTTTTCTCTCTTTCCTTCTTCTCTTCATGTTTTTGTCAGTTTTCAGGGGGTTTTCTTGCTTTGTTTTTTTCCTGCTCTTCTCATTTTTGTCAAGTTTCAGGGTTTTTTGACTTCACATTTTCAGATTTTTCACTTGTTTAAATTTTTTTTTTTTATGACAGTGCTAATATTAAAATCTGGACTACACCTTTGTGTGCAGAGGAAAAAACTCTTTGATATGTATGTTGTTTTTCAGCATGCAATTATTGTTCACCGGAATGGCAATGTTCGAATACTTGCATGACCAATTTTAACAGAATTAACTCCTTGATATGCATGTTATTGTTTTTTTTCCAGCATGTGATTGTTCACCAAAATGACAATGTTTGAATACTTGCATGACTGATTTTAGCAGACTTGTTCTTCAACAGTTCAATGATGCTGCCTTTGTAGATCACAATGTCACAGAATGTTGGAGTCTGGCATGACTGATTTTAGCATGATTGATGCTGCAAAGGTTGATTGATGCTGTTTTTGTAGGTCACAAAAAAAAAATCACTGAATGTTTGAGTGCTTGCCTGACTGATTTCTAGTGTGATTTATGCTGCAAAAGCTTCAGGACGCTGTTTTTGCAGATCACATATTTATTTTGCTTTCATCCTGGGAAGAGAGATAATCCATGCAGGACAATACCCCTGTGTGTCAGTATTATGAACAGAATTAGGAAGGAAGTGGCTTGCATGCATCTCCCTGTCCACACTGCCACTACCCGTTCACTACCACTGTCAGGCTTGAACCAATGCACAAGGGAGTTAAATAGTGCTTGAAAGGCATCACACAAGGATCACAGTTGCCTAAAGTAACTCTTACCTGTAAATACAAAGTACATAAACTCCACATTTACATGCATGCCAGGTGATAGTTGCCGTAGGTAACACATCTTTGTTGTTGTTCATGTGTGAGGTCTTCCGAGCACTAATTGACTCCCTTGCATGTTGATATGCATGAGTGCACTAGGCCTTGTTCTGCTTCAGATTGTGACTGTCTGGTTAGACTAGGCCACAGCAGCTTGAGTGTGAGGGTAGTGTCCATAATCATGTGGACAATGAGGAGCATCCAGGCCAATTCTAATCTGAACTAGATCTACCATCCATGAACTAATGAATTATGTCCAGAGAGGGTTCTCTCTCTTCCCATGGTTTGTATTAAATGTCCTGCAATATGGTCACATTATTTTTTATTAGGTGATCTGGATGGGGTCTCCCCCCAATGTGGCTGTGATGTTTTCATTTGGGTTGATTTCTGATTGCTTAAGGGTGGTTTTTAAATGGGCATTGGACTGAGGACACATCACTGGACCTACTGATGGGAAGGGAATATAAAATATAGAATTTATACATCAGTTTTACTTATGCTGTAAAATATATATACAGCAGTTTTTCACTTGATTTTTGGTCCTGTTTTGTGAAGAGCTGATGTCTGAAAGTTGTGAAAACATGACTAAGGGTGCTGCTATATTGTGTCCAGCAGTCTGTATCAGTGACGTCATCAATGGGGCCGTCATAGGTGGCAAAAGTATCAGCATGTTTGAAGCTAACCATTTTTTGCATTTCATTATAAAAGAGCAAGTCAACCCTGATGAGCCCAAATTCGCAACACAAATGCACTTAAATTTTGTTTATAGAAATATTCATACAACAACCAAATAAAACATGGAGATGAGAGTATTTTCACATTGTTCAATTTTTTTCTCAGGCCAGCTTATGTTTGAAGCAGTTCAGTTGCCCTTTAAGGCATCATTGGTTGATAAATATAGATACTTCCTCAATATCGTTACATTAAACACTGTAGGTGGATGTTTTGCCCTCATACACTGATTATTTGATTAGAGGGACTTAACAAATATTCAGTGTCATATTGAATGAAAAAACAACAACAAAACTTCCACACCAAACCTTGCGTGTTCACAGCACCAGACTGTGAGTGAGACACCTGTACATACTACTGGTGAAGACATCACTTGGTGAATTAAGATAAGAAATTTACCAACAGAAACAAAATCAAAGAACAATCATGCATCTCTGGCAGAGGCACAAGTGCTCAAAGTTATGACTATTTACAGGTAAAACATTAAGGTATCTGATGAACATTATTTCAACATTGTCCCCGTGATATACACCAGGTAGAGTCTTGCTTAGCGTTTGACACATCAGAATTGTTTCAGTGTTGCAAACCTAAGCTGATGATCACTTCAGCAGGAACAGCCTAGCTATACCAGTGGGCTAGGTTAAGGCAAGGCATCTTTTGGCACTTCTTGAATATTCAGTACCAACTAGTTCCGTTTCAGAACACTTCTCAAATATTCAGTACCAACTAGTTCTTGTTCAGAGCACTTCTTGAATGTTTAGTACCAACTAGTTCTATTTTAGAGCACTTCTTGAATATTCAGTACTAACTAGTTCTGTTTCAGAGCACTTCTTGAATATTTAGTACCAACTAGTTCTATTTTAGAGCACTTCTTGAATATTCAGTACCAACTAGTTTTGTTTCAGAGCACTTCCTGATGATTCAATGGTGGATATTTTTACTCTGCAGAAAGAAGTTCTGAGCCTGGAGGCATCGCTGGAGGAGAAGAAGCATAGACTGGATGAACAGATGCCTGTCTTTGAGGAACTGGAGGTCTACTTCAAGCAGCGCAATGAGGAGTACGACAACATGAAGAAAACCATTGGAGGTTAGTCAGTCACTACCTGTGAAACCATTGGAGGTTAGTCAGTCGGTACCTGTGAAACCATTGGAGGTTAGTCAGTCAGTGCCAGTGAAACCATTAGAGGTTAGTCAGTCGATACCTGTGAAACCATTGGAGGTTAGTCGGTTGGTGCCTGTTGAAACCACTTTGATGTGCTGTTGTTTGGCTTAATCTGTGGGCTGGGTTTACAAGCCATATCAGATCTTTTGGGTGTGGGCCTGACTTTCATCTAAGGATCACAGGTTAAAATTTAAAAAATCTGAAACAAGGATGACTGCTAGAGTTCTAAAACAAGATCCAAAAGCATGAAAGGTTCAAAAGAATGCTATTTATTAGGACAAAATACAATCTGCAAATTTTCAGAGTAATCCCCTTTGTCAAGCTACAAAATGGCACTTAAGCAGCAGTGAAATGGTGCAAAATGATGAAAAATGAGATTGTATTTTTGTCCTAATAAATAGCATTCTTTTGAACCTTTTATGTGTTTAGATCACAGGTTAGTCAGTGCTAAAGTGTTTCTGGCGGTTTAAACATGTTTATGTTTATGTTGTTGTTTGTTTGAATTTTTCAAGAAAATATATTGAGTAGTATGAGTCACAGATTGAGCATCAGACGAGTCAAGCTTATGTAAAGTTTGTCTTAACTGTGCTTTAAATCATTCTACACACTGGCGAGAACATGTACTGTGCATGGAGAGATCCGGTTCTCAACATGCCTTGGTATGACTATGCCAGTCCTGTTTATATGATATGCGGTTCAAGATTTTCTATGAGTAAGAATTAATAAAATGTAGTCTAGAAAAATCCAACACTTGTGCCATACGTTCTGTTTGCTGTCAGTATTGCTGGTATTCCTTTCTCCACTAAAACTCAACACTTCACCCACAGAGCTAGGTGAGACTCTGCACGTGCAGCTATTTTCCGGCATATACCTGAATACATGTACTAGTATTTGCGGTCTCCTCTGCCACACTGGGGTTTAATATTGACTTCAGTGGCTGTTGGTGTCAGTTTGAAATGGTTTTGGATTGTAGAGTGTGTGCTACGGTGTGTCATGTTGTGCATGTTCGTGTGTGTTTTCAGAACTGAGGAAGAGGAAACAGAGTCTTGAAGACCAGATCAAGAGAATAATTAAAGACAAAGAGATGATTAAACAGCCTCTGGTAAATATGATGCTCATGCCTGCATGTGTGTGTGTGTGTGTGTGTGTGTGTGTGTGTGTGTGTGTGTGTGTGTGTGTGTGTGTGTGTGTGTGTGTGTGTGTGGATGTATAGCTGTATGGATGGGTGTACACATGCATGCATTTGTGTGTGCTCATTTGTATATATGTATACATGTGTGTGGTGTACTGTCTCTGTTTCTCTGTGTCTCTGTCAGTGTCTGTCTGTCAGCCTGTCTGTCTGTCTGCCTGTCTCTCTTTTTCTCTTTCTATTGCTCCATCCCTCTGTGAGTGTGTGTGTGTGTGTGTGTGTGTGTGTGTGTGTGTGTGTGTGTGTGTGTGTGTGTGTGTGTGTGTGTGTGTGTGGAGAGAGAGAGAGATCATAGCTGTGTGCTGTCACAGGGCGAAAACAGTACCAAAGACACACAACAAACAGCTGGCTCCTACCCAGAGCTGGGAGTGCTATGGGCCCAGTGGGAAGGCTGGAACCACACAGTCAGCTTCATCCACTTCATGGATGCATCTTTGAGAGTGTTGCTCTAATTACTTGACCAACACTGTAGGTGCCGCAGTTCAGAGGCCTGGTTAACCCCAGGATAATTATGACAGTAAGCGTGGTCTGTGGTCCTCTCAAGTAGTCTCAAACCAAAATGGACCTTCATAGCATCATCATTTATCATCCTCATGCTCATCAACCACTGCATAAATAAATTTAAAAACAAAACAAACAAAAACAGCAGGTCACCGTGCAGTGATGCATCTGATGCTGTTTTTCAGGGTGACCTGCGGTCAAACCTGAAGGCGAAGCGGCAAAAGCTGATGCTGCAGATGCAGACACACGGCAAATCCACCCAGGAAATGGAGCAGCAGATCTTGACGGCTGGCTGCAAGCTGAGGACTGTGGTGGAGGAGAACTTCAGGTTTAATGAGGTGACGGAGGGACTGCTGCCTTCATTTAGTCAGCCTCTTTTCATACAGTTATGCCTAACTGTAAGGATTTGAAGAGACAGATTCCCATGTTTGACAGGGTGATGAAAAGGACTTGTGCTGTGACTTTTCAGTCTTCAATGTAGGAACAAGGCTAGGACCAAAATTTGTAGAGAAAACGTTTTTTACAGTTTGGTGGAGAGCCTGCTGATTTGATCTTTGGGTCTTTTATTGGGATTATCATTAAGTTAAAGGGTGATGACTGTGGCTACTCCTCATGAAAGAAGACATAAATGGTCATCAGAGTAAAGAAACACCTCGCTTAGCTGTATGATCTATGTTTTATTGAAACACATTGTCAATGTCTTTGATTTTTTTGACTAAAAAAAAAAAGATTGCAGTTGAAGAA
>OY757543.1:22895413-22902913 GCA_963584105.1 Alviniconcha strummeri | reverse complement strand
GGTGTCATGAACCCTGTTCACAGGAAGGGAATAAAGTATAACTGCATGGCTGTTTCTGATCCAGTTTCTAGTCCTGTTTGTTGAATCTGACATTTTGTGCCCAGCAGTCTGTATTGCTGACGTCGTAAGCAAATACAATACAGTACAACTTTATTGTCTCTGTGTAGAGAAATTTGCCTTCTGGCTTGTCATTCAGATAAAACGTTCAATACATTTGACAAAAAACATGAACAGGTCAATAAAACATGGAGCTAAAAAGTGCTCAAGTACAAAAGCAGTATATAAATTGGGCATGTGTGGCAAATGTATTGAATATGTTGTGAGCCAACCTTTTTCTGCTCTTCATTGGTGAAGAGCAAACCAGCATGGCTGTGCCCAGGGGAGCTCAGATTTGCAGTTTAAAAAAAAAAGTACTTCTTTTGTAGAAATGTTGACAGAAGAAGCAAATGAAGCCCATAGATGGACATATTTGCATGTTTTGTACGTTTACAGGCCAGATTGCATCTTCGGCTTGGTTCCCCTTTAAGCATACCTGGTCAAGGGATCATTTGTGTGGGAAGGGGAAGGCAAAGAGTTCCAGAAAAGTGGTCCTGAAAGAGGGGTGTTCTCTCATCAGAGTGATTTTTTTTAACCTAATTCCACTGCATTTATAATTATGATATGTGCTTTTGGTGAGCGCAGCACAGCGACGCTTGTGGACACAAGCAAGCATTTAACTGTGTGGTTTGGTTGTTGTTGTGAGGCAGTTACACAGCTGTGTGGCCATATCACTAAACCAGCTTCACTGTCACTTGAATGTGCATTTCCTCTGCAGGTCCAAAGCGAAAAGTCAGGTACTCATGAATTTGCATGCTTCGCTGATTGCTGTAGATGTAGTTGACTGGTAATGTAGCTTGACTAACATTATGCTCCTTCCCTGTAGTGCTGCAGTACACTGCTAACCCTTGTAGGATGTTGGACTGTGCACAAGCTTTGGGTCAGGGATGCGCCTGAAAGTAAATCTGCCAGTGGAGCAGTGTGTGGATATTTTTTATTCATTTATTTTGTTTGTTTAACTCTCTGATAGTTTCTTGTGGGAAAGTTGGTGTTTAACTCTTTGATAGTTTCGTGTGGGAAAATTGGGTCACTTTAGCTGGATAATTCTTTTTTGTTTTTGTTTTGTGTTTTGTTCAACAGTGCATATTATGGAAGCACAGACAGTTGCTCAAAGAAAGAAGTAGTTTAATGACACAGAAATGTTTAGATATAAAATGTTCCACTACATATACATGTCACAGAAAGGCCAAGGTCAAGTCCCCTCAGGGTAAGTTCTCATAATGGCACAGTTTGCTGAAGACAGTGGGTTATTTGGTTGGTTTGTTCATTTTTTTAAGGGAAGTTGGGTGGGGGTGGGGGTGGCAGATGGGAGTCAAATGAACAGTTGATCAGTCACTGCTTGAAGAGAAATTAATAAATATATTACTCAATGGATTGCATCAAAATTTGTCTGCTGTTAAGAATGATTTGCAGGAGATGGAAATGCATTAATGTAAAGGTGTCAGAGTTCAAAAAGTCTAGCAAAGTTACCACCCCAGTCATGGACAGCTACATGTTTAGTGAGAAGTTTTTGTGCCTGCGCGTCCAATGCATGTTTTGGTGACTGCAGCTGTACTATTTATCTTGCAAGTTTGTGTTGTTGATCTGAAGGTAGGATTGCCATGCTAATCTGTAGCCAGAACATTTTGCACATTTCCTGCATGAAAGCTGAAACTGTAGCTGTGGCACAGTGACTGCATGTAACTGTAGCTATGGCACAGTGACTGCATGTAACTGTAGCTATGGCACAGTGAACGCATAAAACAGTAAATATGGCACAGGGCTGCATGAAACTGTAGCTGTGGCACAGTGACTGCATCAGACTGTAGCTATGGCACAGTGACTGCATAAAACAGTAAATATGGCACAGGGCTGCGTGAAACTGTAGCTGTGGCACAGTGACTGCATAAAACAGTAAATATGGCACAGGGCTGCGTGAAACTGTAGCTGTGGCACAGTGACTGCATAAAACAGTAAATATGGCACAGGGCTGCATGAAACTGTAGCTGTGGCACAGTGACTGCATAAAACAGTAAATATGGCACAGGGCTGCGTGAAACTGTAGCTGTGGCACAGTGACTGCATAAAACAGTAAATATGGCACAGTGACTGCATCAGACTGTAGCTATGGCACTGTGACTGCATCAGACTGTAGCTATGGCACTGTGACTGCATCAGACTGTAGCTATGGCACAGTGACTTCATCAGACTGTAGCTATGGCACAGTGACTTCATCAGACTGTAGCTATGGCACAGTGACTTCATCAGACTGTAGCTATGGCACAGTGACTGCATCAGACTGTAGCTATGGCACAGTGACTTCATCAGACTGTAGCTATGGCACTGTGACTGCATCAGACTGTAGCTATGGCACAGTGACTTCATCAGACTGTAACTATGGCACAGTGACTGCATCAGACTGTAACTATGGCACTGTGACTGCATCAGACTGTAACTATGGCACTGTGACTGCATCAGACTGTAACTATGGCACAGTGACTTCATGAAACTAGCTAGGAGACATCGCTTGTTGAATGAGTGAAACTGTAGTTAAAGCACAGCATGCTGATTGCACGAAACTAGCTAAGGTATGTGCCATAGTGCCTGCATGAAATTGTAGCTAGGACATATGGCACATTGTCACATGAAGCTGTAGCTAGGGTGTAGAGTATTTTGACTGCATGTGATTTTATACGGTGCTTGCTTCTGATAGAATGGTGTTCACATTGTCAAATATTGCAAGTGCCTGAATTCAGTACAGTTACAATTGTTTTCTGATGTTGTCCGGGAATGCACAGTGCTTGCATTTACAGAATCAATGTGGTTGTCTTACATTCATGACTGTTAAAACTGCCTGTATTTGATGGAATTAGGAAAGTCATGACTGTTAGTTAGAATAATTATAATAGTAGATTATTTATTGCTCCCTATCTCATAAAAGCCCTGAGCACTTCACACACATGCACACACACACACACACACACACACACACACACACACACACACACACACACACACACACACACACACACACATGCACACACACACACACACACACACACACACACACACACACACACACACACACACACACACACACACACACACGAAAGCATGTACGCATACACACATACTTGCATCTTGCACACACACACACACACACACACACACACACACACACACACACACACACACACACACACACACACACACACACACACACACACGCATGCATGCATGCACACACACATTCACACACATACACACACACACTCTGAGTCTGCTGAGTGCCAGTGTGTTGGGCGGAAAGACAGAGTGAAAGAACATGTGCACACACATACACATGCATTAATGCATGCAACTGTCATAGATGGTAATTAACACACATGCTCACACATGGCAATATTAATGTGGCAAAATTGGCAAAATTGGCACCACTGGCTAAATGATGCTCAGCGATCTGGCACGGAGAAAAAGTCAGCAGACTGGCACTCTGAAAACTGCATGTTCCCATAACATATAATATTTCAGTGAATTGGAGGATGTCTCGTCATGGTGCCAAGTGCTTAGTACTCACCTTTTATAGAACTGGAACAGTTTTCTCTGTAGTTGCTTATATCATCTGTTCTCCTGTAGTTGTGTGTCAGGCCTATATATGTCTGCATTTGATAGAACAGGAGCAGTCTAGCATCTAGAAGTATTGTGTTTTATAAATTTATGGAACAGATTAGTGCATGTCATTGTTGAATCATCAATACTTGTACTTTGGTTTAATAACTAGAATTGGAGTAGTTTTTTCTGAAATGGTTGACTATCAGTACTACTTTTATTTTGTATAGAATTGGTTTAGTTTTCTCTTATGGTGTGGAGTGTCCCACCCCCCCACCCCCCACCCCACCCTCCATCTCCCACCTCCCCAACTACCCCCTTGTCGCACCTTCCACCCTTCCAAGCTGATTGAATCAGAGTAGGTTTCTAATGCTGAGTTCAGAGCTATAAGACTGTGAGTCAAGCAGGTGGTTTGAAAGTGGTGGCTTTGGTCTACTTGCAGAGAACCCCTGGCATTTAGGTCTGTTCAAGGGATCCAGGACGTTTGCATTTGTTATTTTCTTTCTCTTTCTTTTCTTTCTCTCTGTCTCTGTCTCTGTCTGTCTGTCTCTCTCTCTTATCCCAGTCTTTGTGTAATCTCTGTCTCTCTCTGTGTCTCACTGCCCTGATATAACCGCACTGGTTGACTGGGCATAAAACACCAGTTTACTTACCCTCTGTGTCTCTCTGTGTCTCTGTCTCTGTTTCTGTCTCTCTGTCTCCATCTGTCTGTCTTTCTTGGTCTCTCTGTCTGTGTCTCTCTCTTTCTCTCTCACTTTCTGTCTATCTCCCTCTCCCTCCATCTTTCTCTACTCTACTCCATCTCTTTCTTTAAATTACAACTTTGTCTCTTCTTTTTCTTTTTTTCTTATTTCCCTTCTTTCAGCTCTGAGACATGTTTGTCTGTCTTCTCGTTTTTTTTCTCTTTAGTATTCATCCCCTTTGTCTTCCCTTTTAGCATTCTGAACAGTTTTATGTTGCTTGTTTGTGTTCTTTGTTTTATGCTAACTCAGTTTCTTCACCCTATGTGAACATAAAATTGTTCTCCATGCAGATTTACAGTAAACATTCACAGATGTGCATGTAAGTATAGAGATTGTTCCATGTACTAAAAAAAATAAAAAAAATAAAAAAATCCTTTTTCTTGGCAGAATACAGCAAATGTTAAGAGAAATAGGTTTTTGGAAAGTAAGAGGTTTTTTCTTCTTCTCCTGACTACATCCTCTTTAAACAAAAATTGCACTGAGATTCCATGTTTCATCAAGCAAAACTGCACAACATTCAGCTTGGAGAAGTTTTAAGATGCGCTGTGTGCCTGGGAATCCTATTTTTGCCCAAGCATGTAAAAGGTTTGATCCTCCTCCCCCCCCCCCCCCCTCCTCCAGCAGTTTGTGTGTTTTGCCATGAAAGGACAGAAACATACTGTATGTATTCAACAAGTCAGATTAATTACATAATTGTGTGCATGCAAATTTTGCTTATTTAAAAGAAAGAGAAAAACAAAGAAGAAGAAAGAAAGAAAAAAAAAAAGGGGGGGGGGGGGGGGGGGTGTCAGTGAAAATAAGTGAGAAGCTTGTGTTGCTGACTAATACTTTGGCATTTTTAATGTTTGTTTTTTAATGTTCACTTTAACTGTTCACTTTATCTTAAATATGCTTGCAGCTGAAAGAAAATGCAGATGTGTGAGGATGGGTCAAGCAGAAACTTGAGTATAGCAGAATCTCATTTAGGAACTGCAAAAGTCACACTGTATGGCATAATTCTCAGTGTGTGGCAAAACTCAGGCTATATGGCATATTGCACACTGTATGGAAAACCTCACAGTGCATGTTTGATCAGAATTTCACTGTGTAGATGACAGAACTCATATTGTATGGCAAATTGATACTGATAGGCAAAATGCTCACTTTAAAGGAAAACTTGTACTTTATGGCAAATCACACTGCATGTCAAAATTCACACTTTATGGCAAAACTTGTCCTGTTTGCAAAAACTTTCATCATATAACAGAACTCTCACTGTGTAAAAAAAAAAAAAAAAAAAAAAAAAAATACAGCTGTCTATGCATCACAATGGCAAAACTCACTTTATGACAAAATGTTCACTGTTTGGCAAAACTCACAGTGCAAGGCAACACTATCTCACACAATGGCAAAACTTGGTCTGTATGGCAAAACTCTGACTGTATGACAAGATACGGCAAAACTTGCTCTGTATGGCAAAACTCACTGCATGACATGATATGGCAAAACTTTCACTGCAGGACAAGATACGGCAATACCTGCTTTGTATGGCAAAACTCTCACTGCATGACAAGATGTGGCAAAACTTTCTCTGTGTGACAAAACTCACATTGCATGACAAGATTCCTGTCTTGTTTGATGGATAACCTTGAAGGTAAAACTTGCGCTTCACTGCAAAATTCACACTGCATGGCAAAAACTATCACCGGCCTCCATCCTCCTCCACAGAGTGCAAGGAACAGCAAGGGGAGGGAAGCATCACACCCGGCAAAGTCGTCGAAGCCGTAGCCGGAGCCAATCAGGAGAACGAGGAAAGTCAAGAGAGGCCCGACACAGGAGCCTCACCCCAGACAGCAACCGCAGTTGCCAGCAGTCCAAGTCTCCACAGCGCTCGTCAACTGATCCTCTCAGCAAGGAGCCAACACAGCTCTCGAGCAGGCACACCACACAGTCCACGTTGTACACCACACAGTTCACATACAGTGGTGAGTTGGGTGGAGCCCTTCCAGCTGGGCCCCTGTAGTGTGTGACAGGGTCAGGCTTCAGTTGGTTTAAACAAAGTTTATTTACATTCATGAAAATATGGACAATCAAAATCGTTGTATGAGCAGTAAACAAGCTAGGCTTCAGTTAGTGTGAGCCTCTCCTCCTGTAACTGTAAAGCTGTGAGCCTGTGACTCTGTCATCAGGGTGGTCTCTCAACAGTGTCTCTCTCTCTCTCATCAGGGTGGTCTCTCAACAGTGTCTCTCTCTCTCTCATCAGGGTGGTCTCTCAACAGTGTCTCTCTCTCTCATCAGGGTGGTCTCTCAACAGTGTCTCTCTCTCTCTCTCATCAGGGTGGTCTCTCAACAGTGTCTCTCTCTCATCAGGGTGGTCTCTCAACAGTGTCTCTCTCTCTCTCTCATCAGGGTGGTCTCTCAACAGTGTCTCTCTCTC
Source organism: Alviniconcha strummeri (assembly GCA_963584105.1). Classification (NCBI taxonomy): domain Eukaryota; kingdom Metazoa; phylum Mollusca; class Gastropoda; family Provannidae; genus Alviniconcha; species Alviniconcha strummeri. Next base: position 22,896,070 of record OY757543.1, on the reverse strand, counting down.
TCTCTCTCTCTCTCATCAGGGTGGTCTCTCAACAGTGTCTCTCTCTCTCTCTCTCTCATCAGGGTGGTCTCTCAACAGTGTCTCTCTCTCTCTCTCATCAGGGTGGTCTCTCAACAGTGTCTGTCTCTCTCTCTCTCATCAGGGTGGTCTCTCAACAGTGTCTCTCTCTCTCTCTCATCAGGGTGGTCTCTCAACAGTGTCTCTCTCTCTCTCTCTCATCAGGGTGGTCTCTCAACAGTGTCTCTCTCTCTCTCTCATCAGGGTGGTCTCTCAACAGTGTCTCTCTCTCTCTCTCATCAGGGTGGTCTCTCATCAGTGTCTCTCTCTCTCTCTCTCATCAGGGTGGTCTCTCAACAGTGTCTCTCTCTCTCTCATCAGGGTGGTCTCTCAACAGTGTCTCTCTCTCTCTCATCAGGGTGGTCTCTCAACAGTGTCTCTCTCTCTCTCTCTCATCAGGGTGGTCTCTCACCAGTGTCTCTCTCTCTCTCTCATCAGGGTGGTCTCTCAACAGTGTCTCTCTCTCTCTCTCATCAGGGTGGTTTCTCATCCAGTTAGTCTGCCATCAGAGTGGACTCTCGTCAGTGTGGTCTCTCATCAGAGTGGTTTCTCATCAGAGTGGTTTCATATCAGAGTAGTTTCTTATCAAAGTGGTCTCAT
>OY757543.1:22850413-22890413 GCA_963584105.1 Alviniconcha strummeri | reverse complement strand
GTGTTTTCTTCATGTTTTAAGATTGTTGTTATATCTCTAATTCTAGTGTTGGTATGTTTTGGGTTTAAAATATAGTATTCTTCGTCACTGTTGATGTGGAAATCCCGATTTCAGTGGAATGAGTTATGAGGTGTGTCATCAGTTATGTATAGTACAGATCTATACTCTTTTAGTTTTAATCAGGGAAACAGACACTACAGTGAATGGACCATTATGTGTTTATTGTTATGTTTTACTTTTAGGCCGTGTTGTATTATTTTAGTGTTTCTATAATCCACAGAACTGTGATATGGATGACAGGATCTTTAAGTAAGATACACATATAAAGCCTGTCTCTGTCTATGCCTCTGCCTCTGCCTCTGCCCCTCACTCTCTTTCTCTCTCAGCACTTCTGACTCTTGACTTCAACCTCCACAATTACCGGTCTGTTCAAGTTGGTTGTTCTTCACAGTTTTACAAATTCTCAGAAATTTAAATTTGCATAAGCCGAGATTTTTCAGGCTGCAACTGGTCAAGAAAGATAGGTCTGTTGATCTCCTTCTTTGCATGACAGCACATCTGTTTGTTACCATTCCTCAGATGAAGCCCAAACCCCAAGCTGGCACTGGTTTGTGACATCCTTCCTCCAACCATTGCCATCACTGGTTATGCCACAGGTCTCCAAAGTAAGCTGGCAGTTTTCATTGGTGCTCATATAGCAGTTACTTTGTAACAGATGACTCAGATTATATCAGGTGTTTCTTTAATAACCATCTGTATTGCTTATATGTATATTGTATATATCCTCTTCCTTTACCTTATGCCAGCAAAAATAAAACAAAAATAATTTAAATTAAAGCTGGAACTCACATTTTACCTGCCAGGGCAGATGCGCCTCATGTTTTTTACATGAGCTTCAGCGCCATGTTGCCAACAGTCTTGTTAGCACCAAACCTTTTGGAGGATGCTTACAGTGGCAGTGGACAGATGCATGGAGATAAAGAATGCCCCTTCAGTGGCGTAACCAGTTCTGGCAGAGTTTTGGAGGAAGGTGCCGGAAAGCGAGGCTTGGAGTATGGATAAAACACTGAGAAAGCAGCATGTGTTACTATTTCTTCATTCCTGTACATACTGTCATACAAATGCAGTGTTACCCTTTCCCTACTCCTGTACCAGAGGTACACCTGCTGGAGTTTATATTTTATATATATATATCATGTATTTATTCACATGACAAGGGAGAGTTACTGTAGGTGAATCAGGTATTTGTTGATGTGTTTATGTGACATCTTTCGAGCACTGATTAACTCCCTTGTGTGTTGATTCTGTGCTTGTGCTCTGGGTCTTATTCTGTTTCAGATTCTGCACCAAAAAAGACCAGAGGAGGACTACTACTTGAGTGAGTAGTAATCATAGTCCAGTGAACTGAAGAAATCCAAGAGCTGCATTCCTCGATCTTCAGCAACTGTGCAGATGTGACAAGTTAAGAGAAGACGCCCTAAATACTGAATCAAGAACTCTCTGTCTCTGTATATTATCTGTATAAAATACAAAATGGGGTCAGAGGCATCCAGCGAAGGTGAAAAGGAAATGGCCTTCAGCGGTTTTGACATCAGCGCTCTTCCGGAAGAGCTGTTTGTGTACGTGTTGATGTTTGTGCCCCCAAGGGACGTGGTGAAACATTGCTCCCTGGTATGCAAGCACTGGCTGGCTGTCTCCAGGGGGCGCTCCCTGTGGCGGAGGAAGTGTGAGCAGGAAAGAAAGTACATCCCGGGGGTCATGGGACCACCGCCAGAAGACTTCATGGTGTTTTACTTCAAGAGCCCATACACACGGAATTTGCTTCGGAACACTCATGCACGTGGGTATTTATACTAATTATAGGACACACACATGCACACACACACACACACACACACGCGCGTACATGCATGTACATACACATGCATGCACACATACATGCATACACACACATGTATGCATTCACACATGCACACACGCATGCACACATGCATGCACACACACACACACACATGATACATGCTTTTGTATATATTATATATATAATACATATACCTAAAATGTCCTTCAGCTTATGGCCTATGGCACTTGATGTGTGTAAAGTTCTAGGAAGTGCTTTGTGAATCATGTGTGTGTGTGTATGTGTGTGTGTGTGTGTGTGTGTGTGCGTGCGTGCATGTGCACACGTTCACGTGCATGTGTGTGTGTTTTATGACTCTTGGGGATGGCTTGTGTTTTTATTTATATTTTTATGTTAGGGGATGCTTTGTGTACTGTGTGGTGTATGTGCCATTTGGGAATAGTATCTGTACCTTTTGAATTATATGACACTACTGGGGGACAGTTTGTCTAATGAATGATAAACATATAAGATATAGGTGGTCTGTGTACCATGTGATGTATATATTGTCATTATATATAATACACATATATATATGCCTTCATGGGGGATGGTGTGTGCAGGTAGTCTAGAATACTGGTACAAGCCAGGTGGCTTTCTGTGTGCCAGTGTGGAAAAAACACCAGCTGGAGCAGACCCCATCACAGACCACATTCCAGCTGATGAAATACAAGGTTAAGACGTAACACATTCATTCTCAGCTTCCCCCTGGTTTCTTTAATTTCCGTGTGTGTGTGTGTGTGTGTGTGTGTGTGTGTGTGTGTGTGTGTGTGTGTGTGTGTTTCTCACTTTATCTCTATGCATGTGTGTGTGTGTGTCTCTCTCTCTCTGTCTCTCTCACTGTGTGTGTGTGTGTGTGTGTGTGTGTGTGTGTGTGTGTGTGTGTGTGTGTTTCTCACTTTATCTCTATGCATGTGTGTGTGTGTGTCTCTCTCTCTCTGTCTCTCTCACTCTGTGTGTGTGTGTGTGTGTGTGTGTGTGTGTGTGTGTGTGTTTCTTGCTTTATCTCTAGATACATGTGTGTGTGTGTGTGTGTGTGTGTGTGTGTGTGCGCGAGAGAGAGAGAGAGACAGAGAACCAGATGAACCAGTCCTGTCTTCTGGTTAATTTAAACAGGCAAGATTCAGAACTGGGTAACATCCTACCAGTTCACCACACTGGCTCAGCAGGTGAGGCTGCTGGAAGAGGGATGCTCTGAGGCAGTGCTGGATGACCTGAGGCCACCCATATATATTTCTGCCTGGTGAGTCAGTACTTTGTTCCAGAAGACAGAAGTGTATTGATTGCAGATCAGCGGACAATGGAATGTAAACATGGTGCAACTTTGATCGCATATGACTCAGATATTTAAGTGGAGCTCAGGTAATGACATGTTTTCACTGAGCCTTTTTTTCTTCTTTTTCTGGCCATACATAAGGTGCACCATTATTTAGGGTTCAGGAGTCAAAGTTTTTTTGAAGTAGTGCCTTATGGTCCTGAAAGTATGGTATATTAGGAACAACTTTTACAGAGTTTGATGATGAAGGAACAAACATCTCCATGTTTCTCATGTATAGATTATGTGCAATTTTAGTCTGCTGGAACTGATTCCAGTGACCACCATAAGTGCATGTTTGCATACTGAAGTTTTTTTTTATCTGCCTGATTGCTGGCCCCATTTTTGCTACAAGTGTTTTTAAACAATCATGTGCTTCTTCAGCTTTTTTAACCGTATATACTTTGTGTTGTGTATCTACTTTGTGTTTGGTTCCGTTTGTATATATTTCATGTTGTGCAACCTCCTGACATAGCCTTGGAAGGTTTTTACCTGCAGCCCAGTTTTAACTGTAAATAGTGGAGGATGAATTTTTAACTGGAATCCTAGCATGCTGCTGAGTTCTATGAGAGAATGCCCAAGTATAGCCAAGATGACCCATCACCCTGACCCTGGTGTGGATCTGTAAGTGGACCAAATGCATCTCTTCCCCCCACCTCCCTTTTTCTTTTTTAGCTATTTTATATTCCAGTCCTTGTATTGATTCAGAAATGGACCACGCCCATCTTGCCTCCCACCCCATCCCCTTCTGTTTCAGCTATTTTATATCCAAGACATGATCATTCTACAGATTGTCCCTAATATGCTTTTTAGCCTCTGAGGACATTAAGCAAAATGAACTGAACAGAATCTGACTCTCGTCTGTTTTTCTGATGCTTAGGTACGCAGCTCGCTGGGACTGTGGGGCCAAGTTTCAGCTGGTGGTCAGGCTGCTGGACAAACATGAAAAAGAAGTGGACAGCTTCGAGAGGGAGGTGGTCATTACAGAGGCTGCTCACCGCAAGATCTGGCACAAGGTTCATTCCTTTTATCTTTCCTTCACCTCCAGTTTCAGTCCTGGCTTTTCTCGCAGGCCAGTGTTGCAAGCAGCGTTTACTTTATGTCTCTGCTGCGGACAATCATCCTTGAAAGGAGGAGAGGGCCATCACCAATCAGATAAACATGGGAACCATTTCAAAGGCGATGTTGAGGAAACTTCTGAGAGACGGGATGTAGTGTATGTGGGCTTTTCCGAGTGCATAGATACCATCTTGAACTGAACTGAACTGTAGGCAGAACTGAACTGAACTGTAGGCAGCGTGGTCACTGCCATTGCTATGCCCCCTCAAATCTGGCACACATTTGATATATATTTTTTGGTATTTTTCTGCCATTTCAATTGTGAGTTGCGAGCAGTTTTGTATACTTGCTGTAGGCAGTGTGTGTAGCAGGTGACCCTGCGTCATTGACAGGGTGTTAAAATATAAGAACAAGTGAGCATGTGTATCAGAGGCAAGGCCATTGTCCCACGATGGAAAAGAAAGACAAAACTGGGAGGTGGATTAGCCATGAACACATACCTGCCGTGGATAACAAACTGTGGTCAGGTTTGGTCCCAAGGCATGCTTTCCTGGGAAACTCTGGTTCATCACATTGGTCCAGTTTAGTTCAAGGTGCTGTGGCCCTAGAGAGCCTGTCCACGCTCCACCCCATGTGTCAGAAAGCCTGTCTCTACTCCGCCCCATGTGCCAGAAAGCCTGGCTATACTCTGCCCCATTGGTCAAAGAGCCTGTCTATACTCCACCTCATGTTCCAGAAAGCCTGTCTGTACTCTGCCTCATGTGTCAGAAAGCCTGTCTATACTCCATCCCATGTGTCAGAAAGCCTGTTTATACTCCATCCCATGTGTCAGAAGGCCTGTCTATGCACCACCCCATGTGTCAGAAAGCCTGCCTATACTCCAACCCATGTGTCAGAAAGCCTGTCTTTACTCTGCCCCAGTTGTCAGAAAGCCTATTTGTACTCTTCCCCATGTGTCAGAAAGCCTGTCTATACTCTGCTCCATGTGTCAGAAAGCCTGTCTACACTCCGCCCCATGTGTCAGAAAGCCTGTCTATACTTTGCCCCATGTGTCAGAAAGCCTGTCTATGCTCTGCCCCATGTGTCAGAAAGCCTGTCTCTACTCAGCCTTTCTATACTCCACCCCATGTGTCAGAAGTTTTCACTGTGCTGCATTTGAAACAGTGCCAGCATCTACTGGATTAACAGAACAATGGTGTTGCTTCATCATCTTTGCGAGGTGGATCATTAACTGTTGCCGTTTTCTGTTCCTCTCTCTCCTCCAGGCAAGCAATTGTGCAGTGTCCAGTGTTCCCACAGAGTTGCAAGCCCCTCAACATTTTTCTCCTGTTTCAGTGCATTGTGTACAGCCTGTTACGTGTTGAGTGTTTGCACACATCTGTGTGAATCTAACTACATGTCCTTGTGAACCCCCCAGAAAACTATCTTTGTTTTGTTTTGTAAAAAAATAATCTTTCATCAACTAATTAGTTTCGTTGCTGTTTGCAGATGGAGCACACATTTACAGACTATAAACCTGGTGTGCGCAGCATCCTGTTTCGCATGGGAGGCGTGGACACCCAGTACTGGGCAGGAAACTATGGGGCCAAATTTACATTGCCTTGTGTACGCTTTGTCTTTGACAAGAAGTAGGCAATGGTGACACGTAAAGGGAAAATATCATATAGAAAGAAAAAAGTCTTATTAATTTTTTTTTCAAGCATGAGACTTTAAAAAACAACTTTTTTTTAGTACTTCATTGTTTCTTGAGGGAAGTTCAGGTCATCTATATGGGTAAGGCACTGTAGCCTCAAGAACAGCACTACCCATCTATATCAGTGTGTGTAGTATTTTTGTGTGTCCAAACAGTGGTACGGCTGCCAGTTTTGGGGACTTTTAACATGCACACAAACATTGATGCATGTGACACGGACACCGTAGGTTTGCACTGAAGGTGGACTCTAGGCGAAAAATCTGTTTTGCCTCACCTCGAGCACAAGCCTATGTCGGTAATGTGCCTGGCTTTTCAAACAGATGCTCTACCAACTAATATGTTCCCCGCCCTGACAGAAAATTGTCACTGATGGTGCAGTTTCCTTCCAAGGATAGTGTTTAAAGGAGGTAAGGCTGAGAAAGTTTCAAATATTCATTTTGAATCTGAGAACTTCACGTATTGCAAGAATGACCACAAGTTCAGAATTCGAGCAGGGGGCAGGGATTGTCCTATGGGAACAAGGAGAGCATTTGTTCATTTTTTTTTTTATAGTGCCTCATCTTGAGACGAACCCTAAATGCTTCACAATAGCAACTGTAGGGCTATTCTCTGCTTGAGCAGACCTGCTGTGCTCGTCATGTGCGACTGAATGAGTGACTGCGTGTTTTGAATATATCCACCGCAGTGGTTACAGCACTGTTTAGTATTTACGTGGCTGATGCCACATGAAACTGCTGCCATCTCAGTGCACATTCTGTGTAAACTCTACAACCATGCACCAGTTTACAGCGTCACTTTGTTCGAAGCCACATATTTATGGCGGGTTACAGCTAAACACACATGCACCCTGCATAGCTTGAACATTAAAATCCCAGCTATGTAGGGTGCATGCAAGAAAATTCTCCCACTGCTCCTGCTAGGACTCAAACCTAAGACCTTTCAAATCGTGAGTCTGGTACTCTACCACTGTCCTAAGGGCAGGGACCAGATAGAGCTCAAATACAGAGGCTGAGTTCTGATCTCCCCCCCCCCCCACACACACACACCCACCCAATCTTTCAATCTGACCACCATGTGGTATTGTGGTGACCCATGGAATGCACACCGATTTCAGTGTGATTCTGGCACTTTTATTAACATTTGTGTGCAATGTATGTAGCTATTGCATCATTTGTTTGCAGGCGACATCTGCTGTCATCACTGAATGTACACCAGGACATATTTTGATGGTTTTGTTTGCAAACCACCAGTCCTTCACTCTGTCATTATGCATTAGCCTGGGTGGCAGACATGGTGGCCACTCTTCATTTGCTTGTTTGGGCACAGAATGTTAATTGCGATGTTCCAATTGGCTAAAGCTGTTTATATGATTGGCAACCTGGAACCCATTATTACAGCAGAACCTGTCTTTTAGGACTTTTCTGAAAGCCCAACAACACTGGTGTTAAAGGACCTTTCCGAAAGCCCAACAAAACTGGTGTTAAATGACCTTTCCAAAAGTCCAGCAAAATTGGTATTAAAGGACCTTTATAAAAGTCCAGCAAAACTGGTGTTAAAGGACGTTTCCAAAAGTCCAGCAGAACTGGTGTTAAAGGACCTTTCCAAAAGCCCAGAATAAACTGGGCCTTTCCAAAAGTAGCACAATTGGTGTTAAAGGACCTTTTCAAAAGCCCAGCAAAACTGGTGTTAAAGGACCTTTCTAAAAGTCCTGCAAAACTGGTGTTAAAGGCTTAGGGTGGGCCTTTTTCTCTCTTTCGTTGTTGTTCATAAGAAAGTATTAATTGTGACAGTCTGACTGGCTGGGTGATTGACAGCCTGGAACCTTCTGTTACAGCCAGACATGTCTTTTAGGACCACCCTAAAAGTAAAGCAAAACTGGTGATAAAAGTTCAGGGTGGGCCTGAGAGGTTCAGTTATATAGGGAAATAGAAAAGGAATGGTTTCAGTAAAAGGTGGTCTGTAAACAAGGCTGCTCTCTCATCGGGGGTTCTGCTGTACCTGATGACCAGGGCCCATGCAAAGTTTTTAATATCTTCATTGTTTGGAAGATAAGCACAACTAATGTGGCTTTTTGTTCTTCATACATATATATAGGCCCAGAAGAATGTTGTTTGCTTTTTGTCAGTCGAAGAGCAGCCACGGTTCTCTTGTTGAGAAAAGAGAAATGTACAAAACTGAGCATTTTCTGGGGATTGTTTTTTCCTTTTATTTTTGCATGGAAGATTTGTGAATTTATGTCTGAATGATGCTGACTGTCCATCATTATCCATGTCCATGGACCTTTACCTTGATGTGCGGTTGATGCAAAGTTGAAAAGATCAGAAATGTCTTCTGTGTAGGCAGCATTCTGTGTTATATTAACCAGCTCAGACAGGGCTGCACAAGTAAACTTGCCTGGTCACCCAAGACAGGTACAAAAGCCTCTGGGTGAGTCGAGACCAAAAAATGCTGGCCTGTCAGGCAAGTCATCATTTTGCTGTCCACAGTGGAAAAAAAAAAAATCCTTCTGAATTCAAATAAAAAGAAAAGATTGTCAGAGAAATAAATCAGAGTGGCATTGACTGTAATGCAATATTCCTGCCAGTTTTACGTGATAAAAACTGAGGCCGAGTATTAAAATAAAACATTGCATATGTTTAGGTGGGGTAGGGTGGATTTTTAGGCTGGGAATAATTCCTTTGAGGTAGTGATTTTTGTATTCACTAGCCCAGTATATGGAATAAAATACTAGGGAACAAAAAAAACTTGCATTTATGTTGGATCCCATGATACGATTTCTGCTTATCCATAAATTATGTGTGCATGGTGTATGCATGCATGCATGTGTGTATGTGTATGTGTGAATGCATGTTTGTGAAGGAACATAAAAATGTACTTTATCTGCGGAATTTTTGTGTACATAATGTGTACTTTTTGCATGGCAATAAACAATGTGTTACATTTTTGATATTCAAATTTTTCCATTATCAGTGTTTCTGCGAAATGCATCCAATTAGTGCATTAACACTAAAATTACTAATTTATTCCTGTCATGGGTGATTTTTTTTGCTCAGTTTTTCTGACTATGATGATACTGTGCCTGCAGTAATTTATCTCATAATTTTATATGAAGAGTAAGATAATTGGAGTTTGCACTGAAAAATGTATTCATTGTGCAAAATAATTGTTAGTCTGTGCACATGAAGTTGAAGAGTCCCTGAGGCTTCATTGATGGAGTCCAAGTTCCACCTCTTTCATATTCACAACATTATCACATGCTGTGTCAGTGAATGGGTACTGCCACGTAAACATGGCTCACTGAGTTTAGAGCAATAAAGTTTAAGTTCAATGTTGCTTTATGTTGCAAATTTTCAGGGCGCACCCCTTCTTCAAGCTACAAAACCACACTTAAGCCAACACTGTACGCAGAAAAACATACTGGCTCAACCAAAATCAGATAAATATCCTACATTTAATATTTTTACTGTGTTACTGTTGTTTAAGTATTGTTTCATAGCTTGAAAAAGGGGCTTACCCCTGAAATTTCCCGTGTTGTTTCATCATTATAGTGTTCTTTTTAACCGTTTATGTATTTTGATCTGGTTTCAGAGCACTCATTCTTGTTTCAGATTTGTAAAAAAAAAAATCTGAATACTTTACTCTTCCCTCACAGGGCGTTCAGCCAGCTACTAATGTGTTATATGTGCATGTACAGTTGTGCAAACATTGGGTTATGCATTGCAGTTTGCTTGAAGAGATTCCACATACACGAGAGGAATGCAATGCTGTGATAAATAAAATACACACTGCAGGATTTTTCACTCAACTGAAATTTCGTTGTAAATTCTGTTTATTCTTTTTTGATTTCTCTTGCCAGTTTGGCATTTATTTAAGTGTGTGTATGTGTGTTTCTTTGTGAATGTGTGAATGAGTGCATACATGCTCGTTTGGTGTTCTACAGCACAAAAGGCTTATTGTCATAAAAATCACACATTATGTACACAGTGCAGCCTTGTTGATGAACATCATTATGTGACACAGTGCTCTGAAGTTGCATGTGTTTGGTGTGTGTGTGTGTGTGTGTGTGTGTGTGTGTGTGTGTGTAAATAAACCTCAAAATCATGTTTCTGACTTGCACAGAGACTGATACAAGGAAACGCACAGATATATTTTACAGTGATATTTTACTAACTCTTTATAGTAGTCACAACGTATTTGTCTGAAGAAAAACGTAAACCCTGTTTAACAAATTTAGATACATTTGTAAAGAGTATGGGGCAAGCATTACACACTATGGCAAAAAACAATTGATGGCAGATCATGTAAATGAACCCCACAATAATGGTCTCCTTTGACATGTAGAAAGCAGTCAAGATTTAACACCCAATCAACCAAAGGGTTCCATCAGGACACCCAAACAACCACAAGGTCCCATCATGACAAACACCCAATCAACCACAACGTTCCATAAGGAAAAACACCCAATCAACAACCACAAGGTTCCATCAGGAAAAACACCCAATCAACAACCACAAGGTTCCATCAAGGAAAAACACCCAATCAACAACCACAAGGTTCCATCAGGACAAACACCCAATCAACAACCACAAAGTCCTATCAGGACAATCAACCACAAGATCCAATTGGGACAAAAGAACAGTCAAATTACAAGCAGAAGTCTTATGCACTGTACACGACACATTACGTTTCAAGACAACTGGAAAAGAATGCCAATGAATGAGCCAGGAGGTCAGTTAGTTTTCAGACTTATGGCTATGTGAAGCAGGGAAAGCTGTATTCTGATGCACTCCAGGTTCAAATTAACCTTTACCCTCACGGAGCATTTCTACTGTTACTGCAACTTCTTTCCAATAATAGTCTTGACAAGAGGTCAAGCTATCCAGAAATGCCCCTTCTGAGTTCTTTGCTATATACACGCCGATCTGCATGAAAGATTGCAAGTATGACATCAAATGACATCCTTTAGGCAAACTGGAAGAAACGTAATACAATAACACCCTACTTTCATGAGATTTCCTCAGTACTTGAAAAGACTATATATATGTATATAAAAGGCATAAAATTATTATTTTTTAAACTGTAATACTTTCTTGTTCAAGGTACTTAGCAAAAGCAATATGCAAGCTCCGTCTAAATTCATGGAACACTAGATATTAACAGAATGTAACATGCGTTTGTAAGAATACCCTACCAGTTAACCACATACTTCTTGAATGTCCTATTATCAGTTATTTCAGACAAATGGGTATGATTTTAATGCTTGTAACACACTAACAATTATGAGAAAGATTTTATACAACACTGATGTTATAACTTCCACTGTTGAATTAGTCACAGTCCAGTGGGTAAGCTTGTACAATTTATTAATATATAGTTATAGATACACAAATATATCAATATTTTTTGTCTAATTATATCACCTTGCTGTGAACAGACGTAAAATAAAAGATTGGCTGATTGGAAGAGATTTGCTGAGGGTGTCATGCGATATTGTAGGGGCATGAAAAGGGTTACAGAGGGAACCTCTGGTGGTTCCAGATTCCCAGCGGAAGGTACCTTAAATGTCTCTGTCTGCAGTACCCCGTCGCAGGTGATTGAGCTTGCATGTTAATATCACAGCATAATAATAAGTTTGCAATAATTTTGTAAAATATGTGTATAGGCACACCCGAGTATGAGGAGTTGGGACCATTCACCAATTCAAACTTCTGCCCAAAGTGGCTAACTACGCAGTATGTACATTTTATCAGGTCTTTTTTTCTTCTCTCAGGTGTCTGTAGCATAGCATGCTATCTTACCTGAAAATCTTGTTTGCAACAGTTTTGGAAAAATGTGTATAGGCATGCCCAAGTACAAGGGGTTAAGACCATTCAAACTTCTTCCCAAAGTGGCTCACTATGTAGTATGTACTTCAGACAGAGTGTACATTTTATCAGGTCTTTTTACTTTTTCTCAGGTGCCTGTAGCATACCATGTATCTTACTTGAAGGTCTTAGTTTTACCATAGTTGCAACAGTGTTAGTCTCTGCAAATCTTTTACCTGCATAGACAGCTGCTTGGAGTGGAAACAGACTTTTGACTGAAACTTCTAATGAAGAATTTTGAAAGTAAACTAAATCAAAATTGATTTTTTTTTCCCCTTTTTTTTCTCTCTCTCTCTCTCTTGTAACCTTGTGACAGTGTGAACAGTGTTTGAAGTATTGTAAAAGTTGGACTACAACATTTTGAGATGGTACTTGCAGAACACGCACACATGCTCACATACACGCACACTGACCTAGCGGATTTATCAACATGTAAAGTTTGACAGCAAAATAATGACCCGTAAATTCAGCAAACTGGCATGCAGAAAAGATACACTAAACACAAGTAATTCAGCAAACTGGCATACAGAAAAGATACGCCAAATACAAGTATAATGCCGTGAACTATGAAGATGCAGCTTCCTTTTCTGCTGGCACCTGCCTGTCCAGTCTCTAGCATAGACTACTTGTAGGTGGATTCCTGTGTCTGGAGTGTATGAAACAGGACACACACACACACATATATACACATGTACACACACACTAACACATGTGCACAAACGTGTACACACACACTCTCCTGTATCTTTTTCTCTATTTCATACACACACAGACACACACCACACCCAAAACCTACACACACACACACCCACATACCAAGGGTGAAGTGAGAATGTAACACCTACTCCAGCAGGAAGTCCTTGTTGATGTCGAAATGCTGCCATCCTGTACAGACAGCACAGCATGAAGCTAAGACTATGCCGAGCACCCCTGCAGGCTATTATCCTCTGCAACCACACATGGATCCCAGCCACACAAGGCATGACTGACGGCACTCTGCACGCTGCAACTCCTCTCTCACACCATCAGCTGCCGCTCTTGTTCCAGCTCCAGTATTTTTCCTTGTGCAGCAAGTCAACAGCCCTTGTTCTGTCAGGCTTTGATTCTGTCAGATGCCAGCCTCTCACTGCAGTCAATGAGGTTCTGGTTCAGTAAGATGCCAGCCTCTCATTACAGCTAATGCAGCTCTGGTTCAGTCAGATTCCAGCCTCTCATTGCAGGCAATGTGGTTCTGGTTCAGTCAGATGCCAGCCTCTCATTGCAGTCAATGCAGTTCTGGTTCCGTCAGATGCCAGCCTCTCAATAGTCAACGTGGTTTTGGTTCAGTCAGTTGCCACACTCTAGCTGCAGTTAATGTGATTCCTCATGTGCTCTCCAGCTTTCTGCAAAGCAAAAAAAAAAATGACATGCTCATAGGTTTAAGGTGTAACCAGCATCACTGTTAGTTATTATCTCCTAACAGAACACTACCACAGAGCCAGCTTGGCGCTGAGCATGACAGGGTGCTCCCAACAAGATCTTACCATGTGAAGGAGTATGGCAGAATGCTTACCACAAGAGTCAACCTAGGTTTGAACAAGGAAGAACACTTACAAGCATCAACCCAGGTCTGAATAAGGAAGACCACTTACACAAAAGTCAACCCAGGTTTGAACAAGGAAGAACTCTTACCACTAGTCAACCCAGGTCTGAAAAATGAAGAACACCTACCACAAAAGTCAATCCTGGTTTGAACAAGGAAGAACACTTACCACAAAAGTCAATCCTGGTTTGAACAAGGAAGAACACTTACCACAAGAGTCAATCCTGGTTTGAACACGGAAGAACACTTACCACAAGAGCCACCAAGGGTTGAACAAGGAAGAACACTTACCACAAGAACCAGCCCAGGGCAAAACACTAGCCACAAGAGACAACCAAGCCTTAAATATAGCAAAACATTTGCCACAAGAATTGACCCAGAGCCAAGCAGGACAAAACACCACAAAAGCTGACCCAGTGTTGAGCAGGAAAAGACACTTACCACAAGAGCTGGTCCAGTGGCCAGTTTGACACAACACTTATCACAAGAGGTGACCCAGTGTTGAGCATGTGATAACACTTACCACAAAAAATTATCCAGTGTTGAGCAGGGGAGAACACTTACCACAAGAAGTGACCCAGCGATGAGCATGTGATAACACCACAAAAGATGACCCAGTGCTGAGCAGGGGAGAACACTTACCACAAGAGCTGACCCAGTGTTGAGCATGATGGAACAGTTTGACCAGGGACACTGCATGGCCTGGGCATTGGGCAGCAGGTGGTCAGCCACCAGGTGGTGCCACAGATGCTCCTTCAGGCCATACACCATGGAACAGGACACGCACTGTTGAACAAACACAGGACCCTCAACAACCAGTCGAATAAAGAGGAAAGGGTAGGTAATTCAAGTATATGTCCAGTCAACTATGTTGGTTATAATGAATGAGGGAAAAGGGTGGGAGTGGGGGTGGGGAGAGGAGTACAGACCATACTAAAGTGCAACTTGGAGAATGATAAGCAAGAATTTACTGAGCAAACTCAGCAATGCAATCACACATACATTTATTTATTCAAGTCATCTAGTCACCACACAAACATAAATAAGCACACAGAAACACATACACACACAAACAGTCACACCACAATCATGTCTCAAAAAGAAGTTACAGAAAGAGCACAGGACACTGATGATTGAAGAGTCAGAGCTCGGGAGCTGTGTGAAAGTTGAGGTGGCCGTCCTTGGCTCCCATCCCTAATAAGCCTATGGTTTCTGTGGATGTAAAGCAACTCTCAACACTCAACCAATGATCCAGGATGACAGCACAGCGCTATACTGAAAGATCACTCACCTCACAAGTAAAGCTGCCCATTTCTCTGAGATCCAGGGCTTCCACTTGTCCATCCCTGTTTCCTGTGTACAGCTGCACAGCAGTGCACATGAACACAATGGTGCCTTCAAATTCAACTCCATCTTTGTTACTTCTCAGCAGGCTGTGGCCTTAGCCAAAGGGGACTTTGCTCAGATCTACACACTCCAGTCTACACACAACACTGAAAACCCACATCGCAAAAAGGCTGCTCACCCTATTCAAGCAGTAATCAAACCTACAACACTACTACCCTGGCCGACTGATCTTTCAGACACCATTCCATAACCCACGTTGGGATAAAAACAATAACTGATCAGTAGCAGAGACAGGTATGTAAAGACTACATAAAAATTGTGAAATGTGCATAAAGCAGTCCCAAGCCACCCAAACCTGATTCAATAATGAATGTCAAGCCTGCTGTAAAAAAAATTAAAAAAGGAAACCGGTCTATATTCTGCAGGTTCCCAACATGGGAACCTGCACTGACTGCTTCTGACAGGCTGCTTCCGACAATGAGTAGAGTGACCGACTTTATTCCATGGGTCCACACAGGACACTGCCTTAGCTACACATAATGTAAAACAACAACAACAAACAGAGAAGATTTAGAAACAAATGAAGTTGAAATGACCAGAAAGGTAGAAATTAAGATACAGACAGGGAGCAATTCTAGGCAGCAGACAAAGCACATGTGGCTATTCTGACCAACTCAAGCTTTAAAGAGAGAACCTTTAAACCATAAACTAAAGAAAGACTTGAGAAGAAACCGCTTACCATGGACCCGTGGATTATCATCTTCATGACAATGCTCTTGCCAGCTCCATAGATCAAATGTAACAGCTTGCGACTCTGAAAGCAAACAGACAAGACATTATGCACAGCCTTGGCTGACGGTCTGGCCACGTAAAACATATCAAGCACTGCAAAAACATTTTTTAATTGTTCCTCATCGCCATCAACTAGAAAAAAGACAGACAACCCTTATCTACTGCCACAGCACAGCACTTTTGACCTACCTTTAAGTCATAACATCGTATGATTTTGTCGTAGCCAGCAGAGAAGAGCAGTCCACTGTCCACGCAGATGCTGGTGATGATACCTTTGTGGTCATTCAGCTCCCAATCCTGCACCGCTGTCTGCACACAATTTGTCAGTAAAGTCAGTGTAAGTCACCTGTTCATTTACTGCAAAGTGCAGTGATTCAGAGTCTTTTTATTATTATTATTACTGATCACTATTCTCTGCTCATAAGCACTCACTGCACTCATGTTGTATGTTGATTTTCATTTACAAATGTACTTCTTAATTTGCTTACTACATTTTTGACAAATATGTATTTGTAGAGAATGTGTAAGCACTTAGGGCCTGTGCCAGTTAGGCTCTCTAAGTATTCATTATTATTATTATTATTTGCTCAGTTATGTTTGAGAAGACAGGAAAATATAATGCAAAAATGAGAGAATGAGTGAGGAAGGGAGAGAGATGGAGGAGGGAGGACGATGCTTTATTACACACGGACACAGCCAAGGATAATGCTTTGAGTGCACGTCATCTTGAGAGATAGAAAGAGAGAGAGCTGCAGTTTATATTCAAAATCAAAATATTACAGCCTCTCATGGAAAACATCATGAGGTACAAATTTTAAGCACCTCCAATGCAGGACATTTTTCATGCACTTTCCAGTAGCAACTTGACTTACATGGACATTGTGAGCCATGACTTTGCGGTCTCCAGACCCACTCAGCACAAAATGATCCACCATCTGAAACAGAAAAGATACGGCTGAACTCTATAAAAAAAAAAAAAAAAAAAATTGTCCATAATATGCAGAGAAATATCAATGAAAAACAAACAAAAACAAAACCCACCCCACCTTTTTTTTCTTCTCTCACTAAGATAGCTATTACTATCATACACCTTGCTGACCAACAGGGGAATTTTCCCCCCTTTGCAATCCTGGAGAAGGTTCAAGCTATGTTCCCCAACCATTCATAATTTTTTTTAAATTTACAGGCGTTACAACAGGGCAATGACCTTGAAGTTAAACTCAACACATTCTGTACATCCACAGAATATGCACACACACACACATGCACACACACACATACACCCCCAGACCCCATTTGCAACTCTTTGCTTTGTCCCCAGCAAACAAGAACTGGAAACACACACACACACAACACTTGCTCCCCCCCCCCCCCTCCTCCTCCCCTCACTTACACAAAGGGAAAAGGCTGTTTTGGTATGTCCACCAATGATTCTGACCGGCAGCCCACTGGCCGAGTCTATGACATGTATGTGGGCATCCTGGGCGGCAACGCACAGGAGACGTGTGCTGCCCTCTCTAGTCCATGCCATGCAGTGAATGGCCATGTCACTGGCCTGAAAGCGGCGTGTCTCTTGAAGTGTCTGAAACCACAGCAGCATCCGCAGGATGAGCAGTGCAAAAGCATGAACTCTTTTCTGTTTCTCCCCACAACCCACCATCACTGGCCTCAAAGCGCTGTGTCTCTTGAAGTGTCTAAACCCACAGCAGCATCCGCAGGATGAGCAAGGCAAAAGCATGAACTCTTTTCTGTTTCTTGCCCCCCCTCCCACACCCCACACCCCAATCACTGGCCTGAAATCAGCTTGTCTCTTGGTCTGAAACCACAGCAGCAGCCGCAGGATGAGCAAGGCAAAAGCGTTAACCTTTTTCTGCCCCCCCCCCCCCCCCTCCCAAGTGTCTCTTGGCCCACCAAAGATAACAAAAATCCATTTATAAATGCCCAATTTTATTACTGACACTGAAATATCCTGAAGCCCCCCCCCCCCCCCCAAAAAAAAAGCCTTCCAGATCTTGCATCTGAAACCACAGCAGCATTCACAGGATGAGCAAGGCAAAAGCATGAACTCTTCCACCCCCAACCCAGTGTCTATAGGAACACAAAGAATTGCCAGAATCGATTTATAAATGCCCAGTTTTATTACTGCCAGTAAAATATCCCAATGCAAAAAATGCCTTCCAGATTCTTGCGAATGAAAACCTCCTCAACAACAGGAAAAATGCCAAAGAACTTCTGCCTTGTATAAAGTTCAGTTTATGCCAGTCTTGATCAGTTTATGCCAGCAGAATGCCAACAATTAAGCACAGCTGAAACAGATGAGTCATTATGACACAGTCGACCTAAATGGGTTTTATAAAAGAGCAGCGTACTGACCGTCAAACTGACGACGACGACGGCACCGCAGCCCAAGCCGACAAAAAGTGACGTGTCCACCATCAGCATGCACATGACCTTGAGCACCGAGTCCAGGCTGCTGACCACTGACTGGTCACTGGTGGAGAGGAAGGTGAGCCGATCTTCGGCTCCAACAGCCACGAGATGCTGGCTGCCACTGCCGGTGGGAGTGATGGTAAAACACTGGGCTGAAGGCATGGGGTATTCGCCTGCCAGCTGACCCTCCTGGTATTCACACAGCACAAGGGAAGCTCACAATCAATCACCCAGCCTGCATTCAGAATGGGGCAAATGTAGCTGTCACTGTTTTTTTGTTGTTGTTTGTTTTTTCACCTCTCTCCCCAGACCCTAAAACTGGGTTGTAGAAGCTAGTATGAATGCTATGAAGCTTAAAAGAGTAAGAAGTATTATGTATATCCAAAGCACGGAGATCAAAGAGTAATCATGATCTCAAATGAACACATAACTGTTGTTTCTTCTCCATCATTTCCCTGCTGCCAGCACAAGACTCAGAAAATACCCAACATCAACTGCCTATCTAGGAATTCTGCAACCATCGCAATAGTGTCCATGGCATCTCACCCACTGATGTGCGATTCAGATTTCAAAGCCACTTTAAGCTTCTACTGGCCAACGTCTGACTTGCAAGGGCACACTAAAAACTTGCTGAAGCACAGTACTGTGACTCACCATAGTGTAGCTGTTGACACCTATTCCCTGGAAACAGACGTAGAGCAGGCTGCCATGGACATGCAAGCCCATCACTGGTGCACAGGGACCACAAATCTTCAGCTGGTCTCTCTTGGCCATGGCAGAATCCGCAGGGTGACCTTTCTGTGCATTCTCTGCTGAGGAATCTGCAGCAGCTGGAGTGGTCAGATTGCGTCGAACATTGGCTCGGAAGGCCTTCAGATTCTCTGGATTTAGTCTGAGTCTGCAGCAACAAAGTTTTGCGAAATCAAAGACACTCTTTTCTTTTTTCTTAAAAAGAAAGACACAAAAAAAGACATGCTTCTGCGATAATTTCATTCTGTCACTGCAATAACCTTGCATGCTAGCCAGTCATAGAACTATATGTACAGTCTAAGAGAAGGAGTGCCATTGCTAACCTCCACACACCCATTTTCTCTTAAATCCATTCAATACTGTACACACACAGGCACATCTGTTCAGTACATATCTCTTATGTATTCAGTATTTTACAAACAAATCTCATCTATTTAATATTCTACAAACATCTGTCTACTCAGAATTCTACAAAGATATTGCCACATCTCCAATTTTTCAACTAAAAATGCATTTCAGTTTATTCGTCTTAAAACAGAAACCAGCAGTCAAATTGTGTGAATTTACAACCCAGATCCAAATGCTGCAATAAAATTCGCAATTACTTGCTTGCCTTTTGTTACACTTTGTTCTGAAAGTCAGTCTCTGATCAAATGTGTTAGTGTAAGCACATAGCACGCACACACATGAATGCACACCTGACACATACATATATGCACACACAGGCACCCACCCACACATGTAAGCACATGTGACATGCATGCACATGCCCACACATGCACGCACAGGCACACAGACACACAAGGACTCTACACACATACTGGCTGGGACTGATGGCAAGCGATGAAGAGGCCTGGCTGCTGCTGACTTCCTCCTCTGACACGGCCTCCTGGGACAGCCGCCGCCCGCTGCCAACCAGCGTGGTGTCCAGATCCTCCTCCTCCGACTTGCAGTCTGCTTCCATCAGCTCCACTCCATCCAGCAGCATAGAGGACACTCGCTGTTGGTGACCGCTCACACTCACAGCACCCAGGAGTCCATCCTCGCCAGCAGCAGCAGCCTCTCCTTCGTCTTCCTCTCCTTCGGAGCTGGAGTCAAAGATGTAGCGACGCCTCCGCTGGAGCGACTGATTCCGGTCCTTTTTGGTCTTCCTCTTTTTGGGCCGGTCCGTCTCATCCTCCTCCATTTTCCAGACTTGCTGGACTCCATCCTCCAGGTCCAGCCTGTCCAGAACGACAGAGCATCTGGGCATGCCCATGATGGAGATGCCCATACTTTCCTTCCCATCTTCGGTGTTGGCGCCAGTGTAGGACAGGCTGCTGAGGCTGGAGGCCGTGCCCTGGCTGGAGGTGTTCCTCTCTGAGAACAGCTTGATCTGTTCGCCCAGGGAGGTGCCGCTGGTCACGCTGTGCGAATCTGATTCCGAGCGCGGGGTGCATGTCTTGGACCCGCCCCTCTCTGAGCCGCCGGACAGCTTCAGGGGAGGTATGCTGGCGGACAGAGTTTGTTCCCCTGAGCTCAGGTCGCTGGCCAAACTTGATGCACTGAGCACGGAAGAGGTCCTCCTCCGTGACTTCACCTCGTGGGTGTCGATGGCTGAGGCCCTACTTCTGACAGACGCACCTGCATCTGCCGGCTGATTTCCAGAGCTGGAGCCTCCTGGCCCGGGGGTGCCCTGCTTGAGCATGTACATGGATGGCGCGCCCATCTCCCCTAGCTGGCTGGTCAGCGGGAGGCTTCGCACAATCTGCTGCACCAGGTCCGAGCTCAAGGCACCCAAGTAGGCCACGCTGATGCCCGGAGACTTGGGCACATCCGGTCCACCTGAACTGGTTGACGGCGGGGAACCCAGAGTGTTGAAGACCAGCCGCTGGCCTGGTCCTGCTGCTGGTGAGTGGCCGGGCTGCTGGCCGAGACTGGAGGACAGGCTGGACTTGGTCAGAGGGGAGCACTGCTGCGAGTGGTCTTCAGAGGCCGGGAGACCACTCTTCTGTCCACCACTGGCGTGAGTCGAAACGCTGCTGCCAATACCACTGGAGCTGTCAGCCCCAAGGCTGCTCTTTGCCCCAGGCTGGGAGACAGTCTCTGCAGAAAGAGACAATGCTGAGGTTGGCGTCAGGTCTAGTTCACTCTCATCATCGCCTTTTTTATCCCTCTCCATCATGCCGCTGATGCTCAGCATGTCTCTGCCTGCCCGGCTGCCAGCCGAGGATGGTCTGGAACTCAGGTTGCTGCTTGATGGTCTGATGCTCTTGTCCTGAACATCCCCCACCTCACGGACGCTGTCCATGCTACCCCCCAACAAAGCATTCCCGGACATGGCCAGAGGTGTGGTGCTTCCCAAGGAACTGGTCACGGAGCCTGAGAGGCACACGTCTGACAGCTGGTCCACAATGGAAGGGGTAGTTACAGTTCCTCTCTGCCTGGATTCGCTCCTCTCTGCCGCCAGTTGGCTGCTGGAGGAGGGTGACGGGGAAGGGGCTGCAAGCCAGCTGGGCAAAGTGATTGAGGTGCCACCTGGCAGTGGCTCCATGGTACCCCCCATCACCTGGATGCCCTCTTCCGCAACGGCCGTCTGAGTTGCAGGTGCTGATGAGGATGGTGAGGCACTGGGCTGTCTTTCTTCCCTCGTGAACCGTGATCTGCTGCCCAGCGGAATGCTTGCCTTTGGAACTAATCCTGTAATGTCAAGATGAAATTCATTCAAACTTGGGAAAATGCAACTCTCATTGTCATTTTCAAGCTCCCCATAAAATGAAATGGGACAAAACTCTGAATGTGGGAAGTTCAATAGAAGCTACCATTGTACAAAGTTTAATTTTTTTTTAAATCACTAATTCATCATCCATAAAAATGGCAACATTATGGTCCTAAACTGGAAACATGCATAGTTATATCCACGTGTCAATCATGTCCCTTACACATATTGTCATTTACACTGAAGGTGTCTCTTTTTTATTAACTAATTAAACCAGCATGTTCATGATAACAGTATTCATCAATAGCGCACAGCTGCTTGCAATAGTATAATCTTCCCAAGCAATGACAGCACCGTATCTTATGGTACACACCTGATAACAAGTGGTTGCGGCGCTGGCTGAGCTGTTCCCCTTCACTTTGTAGCTGCAAGCATGAGAAAATGGAAAATGTAAGACTGTTAGTGTTACTCCTTCACACAACCTCTTCACACAACAAATGTGGTTCACTAGTTGATGACATCCCATATTTAACCACCTCAAAGACACGGCTCATGACATCGATACAACTTTGTGCATATGTCTAACAGAGCAAGATTTAGCTTTTCTCCTCATACAAGTTCTAAACTATTTAGCCTATTTAGTTTCCACATGGCAGGGCTGTGGATGTCCCACAATGAATGACCATCATCATTATACTTATAACACATTCATACCTGCACTCTCCTTCTCTGCAGACCACTCATGCGTGCCACAATCTCAATGAGAGACTTGTACATCTGGGACAGCTCCACATCAATGTCCCGCATCTCTGCCACCACAGCATCCTGCTCTCGACACAGCATCATCACCTCGTGCAGCACCCCTGTACTCCGCGAAGGCAGGATCCCACCTGCCACACACACCGAACAATGTCAGGTACTGAGGTATGCTCCTGCTCCTGACACAGCATCATCTCGTCACTTTGTGCAGCATCCCTGTACTCTGAGAGGGCAGGATCCCACCTGCCACACACACCAAACAGTGTCAGGTACTGAGGTAAGGTCCTGCTCCTGACACAGCATCATCTCGTCACTTTGTGCAGCATCCCTTCACTCTGGTAGTGTGATAGGACAGGATCCCATCTGCTACACACCAAATGTTAGGTGGGGTCTGGGAAAACATTCTCTTATTCTGGAATCATGATTTACAACTTACAATATAAGACTCATGGGACTGAATCGCTGATGTACCTGACAAGCTCTTCAGTCTTATGAAGGGAACAGGACTTTAAAAAAAAATCTTTTTCTTTTTCTGTTTGCCCCTTCTCCAGATTCACTATGTTTACAGTCTTCCAGATATAAATATAATGCCTCAACAAACAATTAGTTGCTAGTTTTTTTCCCTATATTTTGATCTAAAAATAAATATAAATAAACCTGTTACATATGTTAGCAGCGACTCTCATTGTTTCAAAAACAGTCATACACTGACTCAATTCAACTTTTTCCTGCCATGCCTAATGGAGAATTATGTGCCTGAAGTGGACACTGACACGAGTGACAGATGGTGGAATCCGGATCTGCATCAAGCTGGGGACTGTCTGTGGCAGTCAACATCAGATTTGCTACAGTGGTAAATCCATGAAACATGACCACATTTTTGTTTTTAACTTCATGCAGTTCTGAAAATTCAGCAGGCACTTGGCTGCTGAGGCCACAATCACCCTCCAATAAAGTCAGCATATCTATCATGTCAGACACAAATGCTGAGAGAACCTCTAGGCCATTGTCTGGTCTGGTAAAGGTAGCTGTAAAAATGAACATGTTTTGGCAGCAAAAACCTTCGCAGCTCAGTGACAGTGTCACTGCGACATACAGAAAGGGGGGAAGGGGAAAGACTGCTTAAAGTAAAACATAGTTTGTCATGATGATCTCCATTCTTTGCCTGTGCTAAATGCAAATGGGTTGACTGAGCTTTTGCGTCAGATAAAATTATTCTCTGTAAAATATGCAGTGTTTCTGCCTCATGTGCGACCCCTGGAAGTTGAGTCCTTCTTTACAAGACCTTTAGTAATGAAACCTTTTGGTTACTGTTGTAAAGACAAGAACCAAACACGCTCAAGCATCACTAAAAACAATGTTGCCAGATGTCATTATTGTCACAAAGGTTAGCACAAAAAATACCAGACACACTGTCACACAGGTACCAAAAGAACATTGGCCGTCACTGTCATCTTACCTGCAACAGAGCTGTTGCCTGGATCTGGCCCATCAGAAACTTCCATGGGAACAACCGGTGACCTCTGGGGTGGTGAGCACAGCCCATGTTCAGCACCTCTCCCAGATCTGAACTCTGGTGAAGTTCTGCCACTAGGCTGTGACGTTGTTGTGTGAACTGGTTCAAGAGGAGTGTCACTGTTGTCCACAGACATTTCATCACCGTCTCTAACAGCTGCAGCAGTCCTTGAGGAAGAAGGAGAACACACAGATGTAGGCCTTGTAGGAAACTGAACATGACAGTGCAAAGGTGAAGACCTTGCTGGTGGGGAATGCATTAGTGCGGATGTCACAACAGGTGGAGAACACACTGCCTGGGTCTCTTGCTGTGAACCTTCAGTGTGGAGATCGTCCAAAGACAGAGGCTTGCTGGGCATGGGAGACGCTGCCTGCAGTCTCAGTGGAGATCTGGGACGGTCACTTTGAGTTTGATCAGACATCTCAGCCTCTCTGTCTGAAGGCTCAGCACAATTCCCTCTGGAACTGTCAGAGAAGGGAGGAGGTCCTCTCTGAGCAACAACATGAGCTCCGTACTCACTACTGGAAGGCTGGTAATCTCTCTCTGTCGTGTCCACCTCTTCGATCAGCTGAGCAATGCGAAGCTTGTCCTCACTGGTCAGATCCTCTAACTTAATATTCTTTAGCTCTGCGCAGTCTCCTATCTCATCCAAGCCGCTGATATTTTTCAGAACATCCTGTATGCTGTCACCATCCTCATTGTCATACAGTCCATCCAGCTGAATACGCCGTGGGCGTGTCATAGCGGTGGCTGTATGCTGGCGCAACATGCGGGCCAGCTGCACCCGCTGTGTGCGGGATCGAGGGGTGTTGACCATTTTTGCGAGGGCATCCTTCGACAGAGGCAGAGGTGGTTTGCTCCCAACCAAGCTGGCACCGGCAGGTCCTGTTGCTGTTGATGATGCCCGTGTTGCTGACGATGACACGGAGGCTGCAGGTGAATAATTTCCCAACAGGCTTCCCTCTCGGGTTGTCTGTTTCCCCGTTCTCCCCTCCGCCATGACACTGCTCTCAATGGAATGTCGAATACGCTCAATGTCACTCAGCTGGGACGAACTGGGGGACACGCTGGAAGAACCAACCTCACTTGTTTGACTGCTCTGAAGACTAGCAGCAGCAGAAGCAGCCTTTGGCCTTGTCCGTGCCACCACAGGAGGTTCACAAGAGGAGGAAAAATGTTTCTTAGGAGCCACTGAAGCTGGTGTGCCACACCCGTCTGTCACCACCGCGGGAGTTGCGCCACTGTCCGACAGGTACCCACGCATGAAAGACTTGTGGGCAGACTTGAACCGATGCGCTGATGTGTTAAGCGCGTTGCGAAGCGTAGCAACTCGCTGACCGCTGGAGGCGGAGCGCAGATGCGCTGCTTGTTGCCGCTTTTCACGCAGCTCCTGACACATGCGTTCCGCTCTCTCCAACACCCCCTCTCCAGAGCCTTCCCCTTCCTGCTCACCCGCCTTACCCTGTCTGTCTGCCACCTTGGAGCCGGGACCAGCTGCCGCTGCTCTGGGCTTTAGTGCTACCTGCTTCTTCTTGCCAGCTGGGATCGCCACTTTGATTGAAAGACCTGCTGATGTTTTTCTGGCAGAATCTCCAGGCAGCCTAGCTGGTCCCTTCTTAACTTTCTCCTGCCTGCTGGTGGAGTCTGGTTTTGGTGCCTTCCCTCCGTTCAGGTCTGACAGAGACAGAGCTCGGCTGCTGTTCGGATTCAGAAAGCCAGACTGCTTTGTTGAGCTCTCAGCTCGAGAGGATTTGGACAACTGCCCTTCTCTGTCTAGGGACCGTGGACGTTTAATTCCTCCCCCAGAGCTGCCCGAGTCATCCAGGCCCAAACCGTCGGACTGGGCAGCTCTCACACTGCTACCACTTTCACTGAACTCCCCTTCGGCACTGTCAACATGCTCCCTGTGAAAATGGCTGATGCCAAACTGCTTGGTGAAATGGTTCCATCGTTCGTTCCGGCTGCCACTGCCACCCACTCCTCCGTCGCTCTGTGCGGTGCTCCCCGACTCTCGGACCCATCCCATCTGAGAAGCCCTTTGCTTCGCTTTGCGATTCCCAGGTGGATGGGTTCTCACGGGCTTGGGTTTCCCAGAACGCCAGGTGTCCCATTTCCGATGGCTGCAGTCCTCGGGCATTGCTCTGCCTCCCAAGCCTCCTGGCCTGCCTCCAACAGGACCCTCCCCCGGCCAGTCCCCACCTCCCTGTTGCCAGTCTCGTGGACCATTCTGCCACCTGTCGTGGCTTTGGTCAGGGTAAGGTGGGGGGCCTCCCCAGGGGTTGGGCCAGTCCTGGTCGAAGTCAATGTACTGGCTGCCCTGCCTGCCACTGCCGTAGGAATCTCCTGGGTAATAATCCTGGCTGAACATGTGCCCAGCCTGATGGTCCCAAGAGCTGCTGCCCCTGCGCATGGACCGGTCCAAAGACATGCTGGGAGTGAAGCGGCTGTGGCCCTGCCCTCTGGCAGTGCTGTGGTTGGCACTGCTGTTTGTGCTGCTGCTGCTGGGGCCTATCACCCAGGGGCCTCCAGAACCTCTTGGGTTTGGTAGTAACGGTGCTTGTGACTGCTGGGTCAAGCTGAAAGGTACAAACTGGTGCTTTATTTGTAAACAAACACTGGTGTGACAGCTGTTGCCGGGAAAAAGCTATCATTTAACAGCACACAAATGAACTCCATGGTCCACACCACAACAAAATCAAGCTAATCTTTCTCGCATCCACTTAGGCAAGTTCATTACCTACATAAAAAAAATTGTGTACACACACACACAAAAAACACACAAAAACAACAACACCACCAGCTCATCAAGAGGTGCCACTAGTACCTGCTTTTCTGAGTTCATCATTTAATTTATTCTGCATTTGAAGCGGTAGTTTCAGATTCGACTTTGTAAGTTTCAAAGCATTTTAGTACAAATCTTTTAATTTTAGGATGGTATGACAAGAAAGTTGTTTATTATTTTCATTATACTTATAGTGAACAATTATATTTGACAAAGAATAGCCTACACCAAAACAGGGAGGAAATTTTTTTTGTAATCAGTGTTGGTGTTTGCCAAGTCAATGGTGCTTTAGTACAATATGAAAAGAAAGGAGGAGACAAAAAATGCACAAACACAGCCACAGGCACTTTTACAGTGCCAAAGTCATCCAGTACTATTTACAGTTTATACACACACAAACATAATTAATACAACAGACATGAGCATACATACACACAAAAGACACTTACATGTGTGAAGGTGATCGGAAAGTCAAATGCTGAGCAACTTTCTTGCCTCTCTTGTTTGGAAGATGCTTCACTAATGCTGTTTTCTTCACACTTTTCTTGGACATGGGTGTGTTCCTACCTGCCACAGAGCAGAAAAGCTGCAATCTACAGAGCACACTTTACCAAAAATATCCACTTGCATTTGGAAGAGCACTCATGTTCCCAGGTCTATATAAAACAAATATATAATAATAATGCAATTTACAATAAATGGTGACTGGGTTTACATCCAGCTTGAAACTTTTGCCAGCATGAATCTGTCTTCTTCTGGCTGTGATAAAAAATAAAGCTGATGTTGTTCCCCAGTCAATGCGCATAATGTGTCACATAAAGTGGCTGGTACACAGATGGCTGATTATCTGAACTGGGGAAAACCAGTAGGGGTTCCTCACACTAAATACAAAAAGAATGCCAATTGAATAATCATACAAATTGACACCCAGCTTCAATGTTTGTCCATGTGACATCACTATCACCCCACAAACTAAAACTGCAGAGAGAGAGAGAGAGAGAGAGAGAGAGAGAGAGAGAGAGAGAGAGAGAGAGAGAGAGAGAGAGAAATGACTCTTACAACTAAATATAATTATGTGTAGCAATACACACACAAAATTTTAGCATCATTTATTCATTACCTAATCATTTTTTCTTCTTCTTCAAATCAATGGCAAAAATCTGAACTATCACTATTATTTCATGGAACAGGTTGATAAGCATGAACCCAAGCTATTATTAATTACAGACCTGAATTCCAAAGGTTCATGCCGCCACTGTGACACTTACTGACAGCTTTACCCACTGTTGACAGATCTCTAACCTGCTCTTTTTTGCAGAAATTCCAGGCTGGGTGCCTTTCACAGTTTTCTTGGGCCCTTGAGGTTTCATGGTTTAGGTCTGCTTGCCTCCCTTTGTTTTAGTCTACTGGCTTGATGTTATTGCCAGCACCATGTCACCAGCAGTGTCTGCAAAGGCAAGCAAAACTTTACACTATTAGTATTACACTTTACAGCTTACACTATTGAAAAGACTTTTTTTTTTCTTTAAAAAATCTGAAAAAGCAGGAAAATCACTAACTCACTATTCATTTTCACCATTTTGAATCCCACACTCAGCACACAGGTGCCACTTTTTATTTGCATCATACTTGGCATGCTTGGCTTCTTAATGCTGATTCGATGGATCAATTCCTTGTTGCTGGCAGAAATGTTATCAAGGTCTCCTCTCAGACCTCTGCCATTTTTACTGCAGAATTGTCCCACTCTCAGTCATAAAATGGATCCCACAACTCCATAGTGATCTACACTTCAATTTGGCATCCAAATAATAATTGTATCTTAATTACCATTTTTGTGATGATGACTTCTTTACTTGCTTCCTTCACTGGCTTCAGTGATATTGTTTGTCATCAGAACAGTCATGGAACACTGTAAACAGCTTCAGTTTTGTTTGAGGCTGTTCACTATTTGATTGCTACAATGCTAGATCAAGAACCAAGATCACTGTGGACTTGTGAGAGCCCTTGTGTGCAACCAAACAGTTGGGAGTTGGGCAGGGAGCTGAAGGGATAATGCTCAGTTTTCAGTCTGTTTTACACTGTCACTGCCAGGAAAAAATCCCCTAGAAAGTAAAATTAATGAAACTGAAGTGAAAGTGTTGCAAACATGAAATCAGCAGGGGTCGTGCTTATTGCAAAATTTTGTGTAAATATTGCATTTTTCGAGTGCCATGTATACACATTTTAGCCACATCGCTGCATCACCATACGCAACATGATAACTCCAATTAAACAAGTTATGGCTCACTGGTGTCCCCCACATCACTCAGCTCTAGATCTACCCAAAAACTCAGTGTCGTCACAGCTGTGAAAGTCAAGTCACTGTAGGGCGGAATCTAAATGAAATAAATGCATAGGCTACCATAATATTCAGTCTAAATAAGGTGACGGTGATATTTTCCCCCCTAAAACCTGATCTATGCTCCTTATAGTCAGTACTGCCCTGTCTGTGAATAAAATGTGCATACTTTTCCAAAAAATGAAATGATTAATTTGAAACCGAATCCAAATGAACCCATATAGATTTGGAAGAAGATCAGTCTCCGTATCAGACTGGCCAGAAATTGCGTATTTTGCCAAACTGATCATTAACATTTTCCGGTTAGTCGACAGAGGACACGATCCCAGACATGGAATTTGGAACGACCCAGTATGCCTAGTTTTTCAGCGTATAATATCAGAATTTACTCAAAGGTAGAACTAGAAGACTATGAAACCAAAAGCAAAACACCTGTCAACACCTGAATACGAGTGAGAGAAAATGGCAGCAGCCTCGACTTCATCTCATTACTAAATTCTGTGGTAGACGAGAACTGGGTTTGCCGACATCATCTGCAGCAGTTCATCCTTGGAAAATGATGCCATGTATGGTGTTCCAATCTATGCAAACTTTTCGTGAATGGCAAGTTTACTACTGAAACGTTTCCAGGTTTTTTTGTGCAGGAATAGACCTTTTCATGATTTTTGTCTTCTCACTTTATAGCCCATGAGCTACAATCAGGTTGCTCTATCATTTTGGCTTTCTATGTGCATAAATGTTAGGTTATGCTGTACGCATTTTTCATGCCACTGATGCAAAATACCTAACGTTTTGTGTCAGTTGACAAAGTTCTCTAAAAGGCAGTGCGACCCCTGAAGCAGTAAAACATTTTTGCGAAAATGAAATATGCAGAAGTCTAGAACTGGGTTGCTGTTTGCATCACATCATATTGATATATCGCTACTTTTTTCTATTGACAACTAGGGCAAGGATTGAAGGAGGGAGGGCAGTTCAAGCACAGCAAGGATACTGCTGTGTTTCTGGATTTATTCATGTTGTAACTTGGTGGCTAGTCAGTAAACTAGCCGTTGAAGTTTTGCAGATGCATTACGCGGCACAATTTTTTAAATATATTTTTTATGCGTAGTTCGCATTCAAAACTGCGCAAAATACGCCCGAAATTGTGAAGTATTTAGAACATATGTAATGATGTATGCGTTATCTATTCCTTGTCGGCTGGTGCCATCATCTCCACCTTTGCCGACAGGAATGCTTGTCCCCTTGTTGCTGAAACAGTGAAAGAAATGCTTCATGCCTTGCTGCTGGCATGAATGCTTGAATTCTCATTACTGACTGGAATGCTCGACTGCTGCTGTGCACCTAAAATGCATACATGTTTACTCTTTGAATGAAACCCGCCGAACGCATTCGCAAGTGCTTGCATGCTCTGGTGAATAACTATATTTGCAATGTTTGAAAAATCGAACTCTTGAGTGCATTAGTTATGCAAACAAAATTCATAACAACAAAAGTCTTGGAAAATGCATGTAACGATTTGGACAGTTCGAAATAGTACCGACTGGAACGAATCAAGACAATCAATGAATCTCTCTGGATCGTCAACAACAATCGGCCGCCATCTTGACCATTTTTTTTTAGGAATGATGGGAGTTTTCAAAGTATAATTTCAAGTGAATGTTTCAGGTCAGATTACGCAAGTCGTAGTGTAATCTAAAAGCAAGAAAAAATAGAAATGAAACTGAAGTTCACAAAAATCTCAATAACCGAAAAGAAAAGAAAAAAAAAGAGGTAATTTTTTCTCTGACGTCACGTGGTCGCCATCTTCAGATGGAGAGCTGTCAAATTCTCTAACCTGTCGCCGAACATTAACGCAATATTTTGGCTGCAGCTTCATTGGTCAGTCCACTGGGCATTGGAATGGTTACTCTTTTCTTTATAATTCATTCCCTGTATTTTTTTTATTCCAGTATACCATCAAAGCTTTAACTGATCGTAGCTGCATTCGTAATCATTCGGGCTGTGGGCTTGTTTTGATTTCTCAATCAAGACAAGACAGACTGATTTTCCGAGATAGTCTTGATTTGGGCTCTGATACATCAATCAAGTTAGTCTGTAAAGCTAGCTGTTTCGTAACCAATAAATCGTACAATGGGCCGTTCATGATGAATCATAATTTAGTTCATAAAGCCCTACCGACGGTGCCACGGCATTTAGAATTAGACCCCGCCCACTTCCAAGACAATGCAATTTGCGGTTTGCCACAGATTGTCGTCAGCGACTGCCAGACACCCACTGTGTATTGTCAAACTATACGTGGTCGTTAAACTTTGTTTTGTTTTTTAAATAATAATGAAATGCGGACCCGAGTTGCCTTTAGTACATTGGTAATTAAAATGGCAGAACACTCTCTCCTCAAAAACTAGTAAAAGTAGCCATTAAAAAAAGCAAAGCTAATAATGTTGTGAAACAGTAATTTAATGAAACTCTCAGATGCATCTAGCCATACATTACAAAACTCAATGACAGTAGGAGCATGCAAGAACAGGGTAAACACTCTTACAAACTGCCAGCAGAAACTACCTTCTTTTTTAAATTATATATTTTATATAAATATAATACAGCAGTCTTAATTAATTAGCAACCATAATATCGTGTGAGAGCCACATGAGCAGCTTCATGAACTGCTGATGTCGGTCTGTTTGAAAGGCACTACCTTTCTGAAAACAAATTTTGTCAATTGTGTTGAAGTGAACAGATAAAAACAACAACACTTGAATTACTAAAAGATTTTGTTTGAAAATGTGCCCTTGATTTTACATTCATGCTTGCACTTGACTTTATGTTCATTTTTTTAAAGCTTAGTCTCAGTTTCATCAGTAATGGATAGCAAGACTAGATGCACAGCCATTTTGACACATGAAGGCAGCATTATATTCACATTGCTCAATGATTAATAAGAATTTAAAAAGTCAGGGGAAGCTGTTACAAGTGTTGGGCTAACTGCAAGAGAGTTTCTTGACAGCATTTTCTTTAGCTACTCTCAGTAATCATTGCAGACAAAAGTCAGGTAATAAATAGAGAAGAGAAGCTTTCCCTGCAGAAAGGCCAGCCTCTTCAGGGAAAAGTTGTGAAAAGGCTTCTTGAGAAAGTTTTGCTGTTTCAGCAGGGTGTGTGTGATTGTTCACAATGTTGTTGACTCTCATTCCATTAATGTGCTTCATACAAATTATAATAGAATGAAAGTAGATGATTTCCCACAAAAGTATATATAGAATACATGATGTCTCAAAGAGGCACTTTTGTTGTTGTAGCAAGTTTGAATTCATTCATGAATGTTGGAAACATGATAATTAATAATCATTCAAGTTTCAGCTGCTAAGCAGTGTAACACTTACAAAGTCACAAGTATGATTATTATACCTGCTTCATTTTTATTGATCATGATACATTTAATCTAAAACATTTATTGTTCACTGTACTATATAGTCAGTTCCTCAGTCATCAGGGTATACTATACTACATTATTATGAAAACAAGAAAGCAATGAACAATGTCAGTTAAATGAGTGAAAGAACTGAGAAAAGCAAGGTTGTATAAATGACAACAGAAATGATGCTGACAGAATCCCATGTAGTGGGTAAAGCATACAGAGCTATTCTGAGCGTAAAGCAGATATGTTTTTATAGCTGTGGAGGTACCTTAATTTCAGTATCCATGGTACCCTAGTGGGTTACTTAGTCTGAGTTGAGTTTGTTGAGAAGTGATTGAAGTTTAGGATTTGGGGCAGTTACATTACAAGAAACAAACATCTTTTAAAAAAACATGTATTTGATTAATTGTTTTAACCATAACATTTCTTTAAATCTGGTGTGTTGTCAGAGCAGTGTGTTTACTGCCTGTTTACTGCCAGTACTGCTGACCATGGATTGTAAAATCAGATGCCATGTGCTATTATTTTATCTGGATGGTTATGAGGAAGAAATTATTTTTATTCTCAGCAGTGCTTACTGCTTATCCTACCTAAGAAAGTTGCCTGCTTAAGAAAGGCCCTAGTCATACTACTTTACAAGTATCACAACACACACACACACACACACACACACACACACACACACACACACACACACACACACACACACACACACATTTTTACAATAACTTGAATAAGTTAATAACTATTATGTAAAGCTGACCCGAGTGTCACAATGTTTAATTAAAAACTTTTTTTTTAAATGGGGGGGGGGGGGGGGGGGGGGTTGCTGTGCTCCACACCCTGTTTCCACCTGGACCCCACCCCTCCCCCCCTCCCCTTCCCCATCTCCTTTGCATGATCAGCCTCACCCACCCTAATGACACCATTGCCAGTTCTGCCTTTGGCACCCACACTGTCGCTGCCCCTTTGCTATCTGTTTTGCACATGCACAGGTGTGTATGTTAAACACCCCCCCCCCCCCCACACACACACACACACACACCCCACCCAGTAGTTTGGACTTGGTATCCATTTTTTTTTTATGGGGGGGGGGGGGGTTGCTTGTGTTTTTTGTTGTTTTTAATTTAAGAGGGAAAAATGTCTTTTCTTTGTAGTGTACATTTAGAAGGCTATTTGAATTATGTGACAAGCATGTGTCAGACTTTTCTTTTCCTTTTTAGAGGAAATCTTGTTGGATTTTAATTTTTTTTTTTACCTCTGTTTAATCTGTTTTTTGTTTGTTTGTTTGTTTTGTTTTTAAGACAAAAAAAGATATATATACATTTTATATCCATTGCTGGCTTTCTCAATTTCTGATGTGTAATTATGACTGACACTTGCACTCCCTATTCATTTGAAAACATATTTTAACCCCAGACTATTTCCACTTAGGTTTTAGCTTAACCCTGTAAGTGTAACTAAATCAGCTGTGCGTTCAGAGCTCAAGAGCTGTGTGAAAGTTGAGGTGGCTGTCCAGGGATTTCTGTCCTAACGAGTCTTATGGTTTCTGTGGATGTAAAGCAATATTGAACCATGCTCATGCACTGGTCTCAGCTTGTCACTAATATGTCATCCAACATTAGAGGACATTAACTTAATCATTAAGCAACACAACAGCAGCAGCTGAGTTGTACAGAAAACCATAACACACATGAGCACCTCTTTCAAGATAATTCCACCCCTTTTTGAGGCCAAAATGCTGCCCAAAGTCATAATTTCCCTTCAGAGTTTTAAATTAATGACATCAGATAATACTAGCATGATTACTTCATTGGTCACAAAGAGTAGTCACTTTTAATGCTTTGACACTTTCCACCACTGGGGTTATGGAAACAACTGAGTGCACTAGTATGCTGCAGTGGTAGGGACTGAAACCATGAAATTTTGAAAACTATATATATCAAGGTTTACAGTTAACAGTATACCACTAGCAGTAGCAGTTATGGAACTGCACTGGACTTGTGATCGAAAGGTCGCGGGTTTGAATCCCTGCAGGAGCGGTGGGAGAATTTTCTTCTCCCGGGTCAACTTTCTGGGCTGACTCTTATTTTGGTATTCATTCCACCCCCGTATTATCAGCAGCATGTAAAAGACCCTGATCATTCTGCCCAAAGTGCAGGTGGCAGGTACAGGTCACCTTAGGTGTGTGGCATTGCATGAAAGTGACATGGTGCATGGTTGTATGGTGTACACAGAATGTGCTGAGATGGCAGCAGTTTCATGTGGCACCAGCCATGCCAGTGCTGTAAGTACACCACTTTGGTGGCATATTTAAAAGCATGCTATAAAAGCTATTCACTCATGTAAAATCACATGTGAGTGCAGTGAGTCTGCTCGAGAGAGGAGAATAGCGCTATATAAAAATGATCAACAACAATTAACAGTAACACAGTCCAGCTCTACCAAAAAACAGTTCTTTTGCCAGTTTCAGCTGTGTGTGAAATATTTATTGACAAATCATGTTTTGTGGCTTTGACTGTGGCAAATATTAACCATCTGTTGCACCTTCAGTAATGTTAGAGTGTTACAGTGTAGTATCACCTGTGAGTCATAGGTGTTCAGTTATACAATGTCAATGATAAAAAGTTAAAAATAAACTTTCGACACAGTCACTTGTGTGTACATTGTGAAATGGCCCCTGCATTAAACACTGCCCTGATGTTGACATAATGAGTAATGTGGCTTGATGTTGACTCAGTGGGCATTTGTGGTCTAAGTACTGAAGTGGTCTGTTTTGTTGGTAAGGAGTATTTCTTGTGCACCAAAGATGTACTGTAAAATTTTCAACCTGTTGTTACTGGTATGTGTTGCTTTATTTATTGTCCCAAACGGAGGCCAGGGGTGTGATGACTGATGTTCTCCAGTCTGGGATCTCAGGGTTGTGATTTTATTCCCCTTTTGTATTTCCTGTCTTGTTTTTCCATCTAGTCATATTTCTGCAAATCACCCCTTCTCCTGACTTTCCAGAAAATTCTCCAACTTTTTTTTTTTTTTTTTTAAGAGATAGGCTTTTTTTGTATGGCTCTTGTTGAGCAATTAGATAGCTGTAGGTGATAATGCAGCTTGCTGCCATATGGCATTTGCTGGTATTTGCTGTGGTGCATGTATATAGTGTCTTCTCTTTTTGTGATTTCCATCAGTTGTTGCTTTAATATGGTATCAGTTAGACGGAATGGTCTATGGTACAAGCATGTCCTAGCCTTGTGTGCTTTTTTAACAAGGGCACTGTTGAAGGGACTAACTCTGACAATTTGTGTTTTGATATTTGTTTATAAATGTATGTTTTGTTTAGTATATTTGTATGCGGACAGATTTTGTGGATTTGACTTTGGAAAGGGTTTACAGATAGGTATGTGAGAAGACTTGAGAAATGTGCTTCATTGACAGAGTTTGATTGTCCTGAGGTGACCCTGTGCAGTTGACAAGACTATAAGTTTAATATTCACACACTAACACATATATTACATGCACACACACACACACACACATACTATGTATATATGTCACGCACATACGCATTCACGCATGCATGCATGCATGCACAACCCCCCCCCACACACACACACACACACACACACGCTCGCTCACACACACACACACACACACACACACTCACAGAGGCATGCAAACATTTGAGTGCACATATATATATACATAAATATATATATACATTAATTGCTGTGACTAGCTTCATTCATTTTTATGATTTGTGCATGTGTGTGTGTGTGGATCAAGAAAGTTAGAGCAAAATATGTTTATATAATATATTTAAACCTATGTGATTATTTATCTGTCACAACAGAAGTTATTGTATAGCTAGGCATGTGTGTGTGTGTGTGTGTGTGTGTGTGTGTGTGTGTGTGTGTGTGTGTGTGTGTGTGTGTGTGTGTGTGTGTTATTGTAGAATATATTTTTAGTGTTTCTGATTTCTTGGGATTGCATTTTCCATCACTAGCATAAGTTTCTGAATTATAACCACTGGAGTCTCTTCTACCTTCTTCACCTGTAAAACTAAAAGTTTAATGTGCATCTGTCATCTTAACAGTTAATCATCTGCTTGTGAAAACACCAGCAGCAATTCCTGTGTTGTGCAGTGGCCTGAAGGAACTAGACTTGCTTACAAGTCTAAAAAGCTATCAAAATAAAACTTGAAAATGAAGGGATTTGCTTAAAAGTGCCATGTTGGGACAGGGCAAGTCTTGAATGGGTCAAGTAAAGGACTGATACAGTATTGCAGGTATGCCAGCTGAGAGACCTCAAGCAAACCAGGGGATTTTTTCTTCTACTAATTTAAAAAAAAAAAGAAGTTTTATTAACACCCAGGCCACCATGACGGTTATGTCAGGGTGAACAAACCAAGGAGGTAGAAAGGTACTCATACTGATTCTGGCATCTCTGTGAGACACTCGTGCCAGAAACCTCAACCCTTTCATCTTTTAAAGCCAAACTGAAAACCTTCCTCTTATCACAGTATTTTTCATCACAACTAATATCAGTACCCAGTTTCTGCTACAGTCACTGTGTGTGTGTGTGTGGGGGGGGGGGGGGGGGGGGTCCATATAATACTTTATGTAAATTGTCAGTTTTGGTAGGACTGCTCTACATGTGTATAGAATATCATATTTTGGTTAGATGTATCATGTGAGCGGTCAGGGGTTTAATGAGTGCATAATAAATGTACATTATTATTTATTATTATTATTGTTATTGAGACACTCATGCCAGAAAACTTCGGAAAGCACTGTCGAGAATAGCCAGCTTGCAAAACAGAATCAGCAGTCAAGCTTCTCTTTCAAGAAAACGGCAAACCACAGGATCTGATAGTATACACTGATGGCCCAGTTACCAAAGACCAACTAGGGTGGGGTTTTACTGTGAAGCAAGATATGACCACCATCCATGAAGACAGTGCAGCCTCTACAGTCTCTGCTGCCAGCTTGACAATGGAGGTGGACAAGAAGCAGTCACCCATCATCCACTGGATTGCCTGAAGGGGTGATGACAGTCAGACCACACATACCTCATTTTGACAGATTTGATGAGCTTGCTACAAAAAGTGGAATGGGAAGCCCAGACTGGCTATGTCACTGTTTCACATCCACCTTCAGAAACGCTTGTGTCTGTACTGCCCAGGACATGCTCTCCAGAAATGACTGATCAGATAGGCTGTTGGCAAAGCAACCATCACAAGTGGTTTGTGTCTCAGGAGATCTGAAGTGTTGAGTTTGAGACACTATATGCAGGCGCAATGCCAAGGACATCACCCCACCAATCGCCTGGAGGAGAGAGGCATGTAAAGAGGAAGCTCTCCATGATGTTCGTTAAAAGGACAAGAGAGGGCCATTGTCAATCATTGTCAATCAGACAAACATTGGATGAGGAAATATATGAGAGACAGGGTGGAGTGTATTTATAGGCTTTTCCAAGATAGGTACCATTTAGAACTGAACTACAAACTGATCTGTAGTTAAAACTTGACTTCTTCATCAACCATACCTGGGATATTTGTATATATAGTACATGTATGATAGTTGTTAAAAAAATATTTTTTTACTCCATAAAGTGCCACAGCTGCTCTGATACAGCTTGATCAATACTAGCGCCTCTTTGTTGTTTGGCCTGGGGCAGTTTCGGCATGCTCCACTTGTCACTGGATTGGGAGCACTGGAGAAATGTTTTCTAAATGAGTTAGAATCAGCAGCATATCTGTGACCTGAATACTTTATTTTGAAGTTCTTGTTTGGGTGAGTTGGTGGGGTTTTTACCCTTGCACAGGGGAGAGCATATATTTTTTGAGAGCTAACTAATTTCTTAAGAACTTTAACTCACTGAATGTACAGTACCATATTTTATTCCTTTGTTTTGATTTTGTTCCCTCATAGTACTAGTCATACTCAACTCATAGTCATAATAATCAGCAATCGGAATGATGTTTCAAACAACAAAATGGAAAGTGCTGAATTGTTTTAGAATTAACTGGCATTTATCCTAGCTAAAAATTATGGCACCATACAACTTCTATTACAAGCTTAAAAATGTAAACACATTCAACACCTTTTTAAATATGCTGATTGACATACATGTAAAAACTTACTGATCAATAACACATTTATAACATAGTAATATCAGACAAATAAATAGATACTGATAATGAAAGCATAAACAACAACAACGAAAACAGACTGAAGAGAGATGGAGAGAATTTACTGATAGTGAAAGAATTAAAATAAAATAAAAATGGGGAGAGAGAAAAAAAGAAAAGCAAACGAAAGAGACAGTTAAAAAACAGTTATCTGTGCTTAAATTGACAAAAGGCATGCAGAAAGATTATCTGATGTAAAATCAAAATTAAGTGTTTACAGAGTAAATTTTATGGAGTACTACTGCCAGAGAGAGTGAGAGAGAGAGAGAGGAAAAACCCACAAAAAATATAAATAGAAAAGATAAAGGGTCTTGACCCTTTCTTTGCATGTGTTCAGCTATGATATTTTTGGAACAAAGTATGTTGCTTGACAGGTAAAAATTGAAAATGAAAAACAGACTTTAAGTGACTTGTACTTGATGCTTTGAACAGTATGTGATGGGATACATGCATAACATGGCAA
The DNA here is from genome assembly GCA_963584105.1 of Alviniconcha strummeri. Taxonomy (NCBI): domain Eukaryota; kingdom Metazoa; phylum Mollusca; class Gastropoda; family Provannidae; genus Alviniconcha; species Alviniconcha strummeri. Next base: position 22,851,529 of record OY757543.1, on the reverse strand, counting down.
TTTGGAGCAAGATTTTGTTTAATTAGACTTTAAACCACAAGAAAATCAAACTTGGGTTGTCATCTGTACATGATATCTTTCTACTGAACATAACAAACTGGACACTGGTATTTGCTTCTGATTATGAAAATGTGCATAAAAGCATGTTTCTTAATCACTTGCAGAGGTCATTAAATATGTATTCCTCCTTATTTCATGCAAAAATGGCATGGGCTGATTTTTGAATGGGACAAAACTGTACACAGTGAGTTGTGTATAGAAAACAACATTTCCAAAGAATACAAAGTTTTGAAACAGAAGTCAGTGATTCAGATCCAATTTAAACATGAATAATAATAATAATAATAATCAAGTGCCATTCTCTAACAAAAGTTAAACTCATTACACTGTAAACTACATTGACATACTTTCAAACAAACCAAACCTTAAGCAGAGTATTCTACTGTAAACATAATTACCTAGCTAACAATGACTGTACATATACACACCCACATCTACACAAGAAAATGCACATCAATCAGTTCCCTATCACCCACTCATATATGCATTACAAGTAGTGAATTACCAATACTCTCAAAAACCACCAGTACTCTGTCAAAAACTATCTCCCTTTGTCACTCATTCCCCGAGTTTATCAGATCAGAGGGCAGCAAGTTCTAGTTTTAGACACTAGGGGCCAAGAATGTAAATTGGAAATGTTTTGAGATTGGTTGTTGGGATTTTGAGAAGCTTTTCATGAGAGGACCGCAGAGAACAAGATGGCTGGTAGATACTAAGAGACACACCCAGATATGGAGGGAACGATCCTTCAAAGTGGCAATATTCAGAGATGGCAATCTTGTATTGAATTCAAAATGTCAGTGGAAGAATAGATGCAGGTCCAGCAATCAGTCTGTATGATAATTGGTGAATTTATTGAAGGTTTATACATTTTCTGATGACACAACACAGATGCCAGCATGCAACAAATAAGGGGGCTGTTTTACCCTTGTTTTCAGACAGTTTTAGCTGGTAATAGAGCCTTGCTTATATCTGTTTGCAAAAAATTGCTTAATTTAGGATTACTTTTCACACAAGCAACAGCATGAAACTCAATATGTGTGTGTATTTTTTTTT
>OY757543.1:22835593-22850213 GCA_963584105.1 Alviniconcha strummeri | reverse complement strand
TAACAACTTTCTTAGGATAGGATTGGGGTGTTGGTGGTAGTGATAACAACTTTCTTAGAAAGGGTAAGGTTGGGGTATTGATAATAGTGGTAACAACTTTCCTAGAAAGGATAGGGTTGGGGTGTTGGAATGGGTAGGGTTGGTGTATTGATGATAGTGGTAACACTTTGTTAGGATAGGGTTGGGGTGTTGGTGGTAGTGGTAACAACTTCCTTGGAATGGGTAGGGTTGGGGTATTGATGATAGTGGTAACACTTTGTTAGGATAGGGTTGGGTGTTGGTGGTAGTGGTAATAACTTCCTTGGAAAGGATAGGGTTGGGGTATTGATGATAGTTATAACAACTTTCCTAGAAAGGATAGGGTTGGGGTGTTGGTGGTAGTGGTAACAACTGTATTAGGATAAGGTTGGTGGTGGTGGTAACAACTTCCTTAGAAAGGATAGGGTTGGGGGGTTGGTAGTAATGGTAACAACTTTTGTAGAAAGGATAGGGTTTGGGGTGGTGGTGGTAGTAGTAACAACTTTCTTAGAAAGGATAGGGTTGGGGGGTTGGTAGTAATGGTAACAACTTTTGTAGAAAGGATAGGGTTAGTGTGGTGGTGGTGAATGCAAACAAATTTGTTAGAAAGAAGGGATGGGGGGGGGGGGGGGCAAAGCTTTTTTAGAAAGAAAGGGTTGGGGTGGTGGTAAAAACCTTTTTAGAAAGGGGAGGGGGAGGGAGTGGCGGCAGTGTGTGCATCAGTCAGTGTGTGCGTGTGTGTGTGTGTGTGTGTGTGTGTGTGTGTGTGTGTGTGTGTGTGTGCACTGATAACAAGCAGTGTCTTGATGAACACGGAATTTGGAAGGTAGTTTAGGCTGGATACAAACTAAAATCATATGGAAAGGGGTAATATGTAAGACTTTGTTATTTCAGCTGTATTGAGCTCTAGTCTTTGGTGCTATGCTTTCCAATTTTTTGCTTCTTCCATTCGTTCTTTCTTTTCTCCCTCATCTCCCCCCCCCTCCCCCCATGCTCCCCTTCCACTTGGGTGCTGTATTCTAGAGATGTCCTTAGTGACGGTGTCCTTCACGGCTTTGGTGGAGGATGCTGTCCTCAGCTCAGGGCCATAGTTTAGTGGAGGGTTCCGCGCTCAACCTCTCTCGTCACAAGCTTTTGGTCTGACCATCATGTGGTGCTGTGTTTAGTGATGTAATGTACGGTGATTTGAGCCTGATTCCAGCATTTGATTGCAGCTGATGTCTCATCATCAATGAACATGTGCCATTATTACTTATGCTGAAGGTTTTGTTTAGAATCCAGCATTCTTTCTCTGTGGTCACTCTTCAGGTTTTTCGCGTGGAGTACTTATTGTAGCATTATTATTAGCTGATTGTTCAAAGCTGCTTGGGTGAATCACTGATTGGCAGCCCAGTCAAAATTGTTAACCGTCACCCTTTGTACGTCTAGCGTAAGCCATTCAGCCGAGTCATGTGCATGCTACATAACTGACTGAGTTCTGGGCCTGAATCCATATATATGCACGTTGCAGAAGCCAGTCATGGCAATTTATCGCAAATTTTGTCCTTTGACATGACATGCTAAATGGACACCGACTCTGAAACATATCCGATTCTGTTTTGTTCACGGAGACTTGGTTATGCAGCTGTCACTGATAAAATGGTAAATAATAATAATAATTTGTAAACACACTCTTTGTCTCTGTCTCTCTGACCCTCTGTCCCTTTGTCTCTGTCTGGCTGTATCTGTCTCTGTCTGTCTGTCTGTCCCTCTGTCTCTCTGTCTCTGTCTCTGTCTGTCTCTGTCTCTCTCCCCCTCCCGTAGAGGAGTACTGCGGAGCTTTGTACCCACAGTTGACAAATGTTCTTCCTTAGGTCAATATAGCCACGCATGCTTCACCCACTGCCACAAATTTCTTCCTTGTCCTAATTTCTACCAAATCCTCGCTCCATTTTTATTTAACTACGTCAGTTCTGGCTCACCCGCACAATCAAAATTAAAAAAAGGCCACCTTGCTCACAGTCACAAGCGATTTAAGCAGGTTCCCGTGGTGAGTGCCAATGGAATATAAGTAGGTACCAAAACATGTGTTAGATTGACACAGTTGGCTTTTAATGTTGTAACAGTTGTAACATTAGACAGACTTGTGATTGAGTGACTTTTCAATGTTTGATTCATCCTGAGGTGACCCTATGCTGTTGATGCAGTGTTAAAGTCCAGGAGCTAACTGCTAACTAACTAACAACTAACTAACACAAACACCATGACAGCAGACACCATTCAAACTTCTGCCCAGACTGGCCAAGTGTGACCTTAAATAAAAGAAGCAAAACTGAGAGTGGTGTGACACCATTCACTGATTCAGTACCAGATTTTGCTGTTGTTGTTGTTTATTTTTTCCCAAGAGGTCTGTCTCAAATAAAGTTTGGGCGTGCGAGGGCATCTTGGTTAAAGAGCCCCTTCTGACCGGCCAGGGATGTCTTCAGCACCCGGCAATGACAGACTGGAGAAAAAGGTAGTATAGTCCTAGAGCAGTGCTATGGTGTGAGTGCCATGATGTGATTACGTGCCCCACACCTCCACCCCACCCACCACCCACCCCAAATCTGTGGTCGCTGTCATAAGCTGCTTCTGATAATCAGTAAAGTGACTTCTGAAGGGGCTTAGAGTTGGATCGCGAGATGGGCCGCCTGCAAAACCCCATAGAATAGCTTTATAATAAGGCTCAGTGGACAGCCAATTATGAGACTGGGAAAATGCAAAGAGAAGAAGAAGAAACAAAATGAAAAACAGAAAAACGCGCTAGATTTTCCTCTCCAAAGCAATCAAATCAGATCATGGTCTGCAAAACTGAGTTTGACGTGGGCCCGGACCCTCCTCCCCACCCCCACACCCCACAACCCCTAGATTCCTTGTTTCCAGTAGCCTACAGTAAAAGTCAATACTCTTTGTTTTTTTCCCGCCTCTCCCCACACCCTTCCTTTTGAGGGTGAAATGGGGTGGGGGGGGGGGGGGGGGGGTTGATGAGTTCCGATATACCCCCACGGAAGCAGACATCGAAGATGGTATTTGGTTGCACAATCTTTGCAGTCACATATTACATGTGTCAAAGAAATCGCCTTTGCGCCCAGCCAAGCGTGTAGATTGCGTCACTCAGGGGCGTGCTCGTGGCGGTGCCCAGGTCCGATCGCTAGCTAATGCCAGACCAGCATACTGTTTTGAGTGAGCGGGAAAAGGACTCCATTGAAAGAACTGTATTTTGTTTTTAACCCATGGCTTTTGTCCTGTTCCTTGCGTACACGTTCCGTTCAGGCGAGTCTTGTCAATAGAAACATCGATTTGGGCGAGTGTCGCTTCCGCCCCTGCAGTGCAGTCATGAAAAGGGCCATGACTGCAGTACAATGGTTCTGCAGAATTTACGGTTGCGACATTTCTCCATGACTCATGCATTCAAGTGCTTGTGTGCATACATGTGCGTGCATGTATGTGTGTGTGTGTGTGTGTGTGCGCGCGCGCGCGCGTGTGTGTTTTGCAAGTGGTACCTGAAAAATGAAAATAATAAACATGATTTGGTTTTGTCGGCAATTTTCTTAAACACATGTCTCCCCTGTTCATGGCTGTCGTCAAGCAAACTCGTCAAGACAAATGATAGAAAACTCACACGTCCTTGTCGGGTTGGTCGGGTACCACAGCTAGGTTGGTTTGTGATTGAACTTTTAACGTCCTGTCGCTGAGGTCCGCCGCACAGGGTGGTCTCACATCCTGGTCGTCGGGTACCACAGGCAGAAAGGTTGGCGGTTTGGTTGGCCGATGAAGCTAGGTTGGTTAGTGATTGAACTTTGAACGTCCCGTCACTGGGGTCAGCCGTACAGGGTCATCTCGGGACGAGACGAAGCGAGGATTCCCCCCCGATGCAGCCCCAAGAGTCGCCAGTTCGGTTGTAAATCACACTAACCTCTAATGTCCAAGACTGCTGACGGACCTGCGGTGTCGCTTGCAGTGATGGCGTGTACAAATCTAGCTGCGACGAAGCTAAGGTCTTCAGATAAGATAACACGGTACGGTGCGGTGGGGGTAGGGAGGGGGGGGGGGGGGGGGAGAGACGAACAGAACAAACAGAAACTAAAAACACCAGTACATGGCGTAATAAAAGACTGGTATGAAAATCACACTGACTGGTTGCCTGTTTGTAATGGAAATTCCAATGGGCCCGTGACACATGGTTTAAATCTTTCAGCCCGATTTGAATAATAATAACAGTAATGGGTACTTAGAGCGCCTAACCCGTATGGCCCTAACCCATACAAATTCATTAAACATATTGACAACAAACATTTGGTGCGCGCGCACGCACACGTACGCACGCACGCACACACACACACACACACACACACACACACACACACACACACACACACACACACACACACACACACACACACATACGCGCGCGCGCGCGCACGTATCTCAGGGCAATGGGACTGAAGAAACCTCTTTTTTTCTTTTCTTTTTTAAGGGGACGGGTTTCGAAGGAGATTTTAAAGAACTGACAGAGGTAGCATGACGGACAGAAACAGGGAGTTGGCTCCAGGTGGCTGGAGCCTGGTAAGAAAAAGGGTGTTGACCGCTGGACTTAGTGTGGAATGGTGGTATTCTGAACACTCGGGTGTCTGCAGAGAAGGAGTGTAAAGATGAAGGTCTGATTTTTGCCCACCATCGTTGCTGCTTTCTTTGAAACGATCTTAACGTTTCCCGTCTAAGCTGGAGTTTATATATATATATATGTTGAAAAGGATACAGTAAAATGATACGGCATTGTTAAGAGGAACATTCAAGAGTATAGGTCTGTTTGAGATGATAAGTGCTTCGGGCCGAACAGGAGAATTTGGTCGTTAGAGCGAAGGAGACGTTATGTACACAGCAGTACTGAGACGAAAGAAATAACCACAGTGCAACGGCTACAGTTCATTGATCTGTTCTAAGTAAAAGGAAAAGTGCGCTTGGTTTGCTTTGGGTCTTTGCAGCATAGTCATGCTGTTCAACAGGAACTCGAAGAAGACATCAGTTTCCTTTTCCCTTTTGAACATTTTGTTCATACTGATGTTTGTTCATTTTAAGTGCTGCTTGCTAGACATTGAGGAGAACGGATGGAAAGAGTCATATTGATGACGGTATGTTAGGGACCACCATGTGAAAAACTCTCTCTCTCTCTCTCTCTCTCTCTCTCTCTCTCTCTCTCTCTCTCTCTCTCTCTCTCTCTCTCTCTCTCTCTTCGCCCTGACATAAACCGTAATGGTTGACGTAAAACACCAAGTCTCTCTCTCTCTCGTTCTTATATAATATTCTGCGTGCATTTTCATTTAAGCCATAGCAACGGAAGCAGAAGGGAAACGCTTCATGGGAGAGAATGGTTAAACGTTCAGAATTTAAAAGATGTGTTCATCGAAACGTGAAACCAGCTCACGAGAGAGTTTTTTACTGCCAATAGAGTTGGGGAGGGGGATGCAAGTAAGGCTGCCGGTACCGGGCCCAGCAGCTGACGGCATTAAAGTGCTATGGCTAACACTTCTTTCTTTTTAAATTATTATTATTTTTACTGCAACTATTGTTTTTATTTTTATTTTCCAAAGGGATATGCTCACAGGAACACGAAACAAGCCCCAAGACAGAAATATCGATTAAAAAGAGAAACCCCACGTAGCGAGAAGCAAGCTGCTGGCACGGACTGACAACAACAAAAAAAGTCAATGATAATAGTGTACTCACGGGCTGTTCAATGACGGATGACGGATGAGATCGTGGTCGTCGGAAGACAGACTAGTGCGCAGATCAATCTCGCTGGACGCCCAGTAATATGCCCTTCCCTCGCCACCTTCTGTTCGACACTGTGTTCGGAACACCAGGCAAGGCAGATCAACTTTCATGATAAATCATACAGCACTGGCTTGTAGCTAGGACGGGTAATTGTTACGCGATGGTGGGTTGCTGTCAGAAGCAAGCAAACCCATTACTCACGTCGCCTGCTCGTCCACTTCTTGCAGAGACGAATGTTCACGACAACGCCCCTGCACCGTGGCAGAATAATCGGCTGGATCATTGTGGCCATTCGTCGGGGCGAGGAAGAGATGAAATACTTTCTCACCGACCGCTGCACAATGAAAACAATAGTCATGTTGTGCTAGCAGGGTTTCAACGAAAAGGAACTTCTTCTTTTTTCTTTTCTTTTTTTCTTCTCTCGCTCTCCCCTCTTTTCTTTCTTCTTCTTCTTTCTTTTCTCCGGATGATCGTGTCTTGCCTCTCGGGCGGATGTCGTGGGTGTTTTATCACTTGTGGGTTTCGGAATCTTTAGGATCACGTCAGCGCTTTTTGATGGTTTCCCATTCCCTTTCAGTGCCTTCACCGCGGCAAGTTGTCCGCCACCAACAACCGTAATGTCCATATAAGAGAAAGGCCCTTCAGTGGTAGCACTATAGCTTCCACAACAGACAAGGTTATTGGCGACAGCAGTATTGCCCACAAAGAAATAGTTGTTGAACGAAAGCAGTAATTCGCACAACAGAAAAGCCCACGAATGGTACCAGTAGACACGTAATTCCCACACCAGAAAAACACTTTGACGACGTTAGCTGCAATGCCTAGAGCAGAAAACCCATCGGCGATAATACCTGCTAGATGACGGTAGCAGCAATTCACACAACCGAAAAGTCCAAAGACGGTAGCAGTACTGCCCGTAACGGAGAAGCCCATCGTTGACGGTAGCACTGATGGCACAACAGAAAGTCCATCGAAGATGCGGACCAACAGCGAAAGTGCCAGCCGACGACAGCAGTAGACCCGCAGTGGAAAAGCGAGTTGGTTTTCAACGCTCATTCAACCGTGTAAACGTTCCATCGACGATGACAGCAAAGCCCACAACAGAAAAGCCCGTCGGCGGTAGTCGTAATGCCTACGACGGGGATTAAAAAAAATTTTTTTTTAACAAAATTAAAAATAAACAAGACAACAAACGATCGGAATGGAGGATGGCAGTAAACAGTGTAAATAAACCCAACGGCGCCAGCAGTAACACCCACGACAGAGCCGTTCGGGATGGAGGATGACAGGAGCGTGCGCACACAGAAACAGCTTATGCAGATCCATGTGCGTGAGTTTCTGCACGTTGTGGACGTCCCCAGTAAACGGGGACCAGGCCATCTGGCCCAAACCGCCCTCATCCTTTCGTGATGGCTGGTGCAAGGGGGCAGTAAGTAAACTTAACGTCCACAGAAACCCTAAGGCTTATTAGGGACGGGCAAGAGGGCAGCCAGCGGCCATGGCAAAAAGCACTCTCGCTGTGTCTCGCACCTTGAACGTACTTGGGTCTTTTTCCTTCCTCTCTTCCCCGTAGTGAGGTGTACCGTGTCTCGCGCCTTGAACAGACTTTCAGTCGTTACCTCTCCTCTCCATGAGATGTTCCTTCCCTCGCAACTTGAACGAACTTTGGCTCTTTTGCTCTCCTCTCCTCTTCCAGAAATGTTCCGTCTTTGGCAAATTGAACGAACTTTGGGTCTTTTACTCTCTCCTCTCTTCCTGAAATGTTCCGTCTTTCGCACCTTGAACGGACTTTAGGTCTTTTCCTTCTCCTCTCCCTTCCCGTAATGACATGTTCCGTCTCTCGCAACTTGAACGGACTTTGGGTCTTTTCCTCTCCCCTCCTCTTCCAGAAATGTTCCGTCTTTCGCACCTTGAACGGACTTGGGGTCTTTTCCTTCTCCTCTCCCTCCCGGTAATGAGAGGTTCTTCTTCCACCCTGGCTGCCCGTAAAGCTGTTGTCCTGGATGGACCGCAGTGGGAGGGACAATTAGCAACCGACAGCGTCTGTGGTAGGGGGGTCTCGAGGGGTGGATCTGGTCTGCAGCACTGTTTACTGGCTTCGTTCCGTGTCCCCATGGAACTTCGGCGCGGTCTTAATGACGCGCGCTCTCTTTTGTGGACCTGTGGGAAGGCCTAACAAATGGAAATGGGAAGAGTTCGGTGGGAAATGGAAATACAGGCTCGACCCTGGGCAGCTTTGGGTGGGTCGGTGGGGGTGGGGGCTTCGGTTGGCAATTATTGATGTGAATGACTGGGTTCATACACACCAATTTCCCTCCCTCCCCTCGGCCGTCCGTTCACAGATCGATGTGAATGACTAGGTTCATTAACACCAACGCCGCCCCAGCCCCTTGCGTCTCTCACCCGTTGATTGCTCCCGTGAGCAAGATCTGGTTTTTCAGTTTAACTCAATAGACAGCTTGACAACAAAACCAACAGCAACTCAGTGCGCGGGAAACGACTCGAAACAATAAATAATTTGTGTTAAAAAGTCGTTATCGGCCGTTCAACCGGAGTTTCTTTGCTTCTGTTATCGATGTGTTCAGTGGTTACTTCTGTTTGCGATTATTATTCTTTAAAATATTTTTGTTTTTGTTTGTGTGTGTGTGTGTGTGTGTGTGTGTGTGTGTGTGTGTGTGTGTGTGTGTGTGTGTGTGTGTGTGTGTGTGTGTGTGTGTTTCTCCGGATGTGTTACGAATGTTTATTATTCATAATGTGTTTGGGTTTTTTGTTTGTTGTATTCTCGGTTGTTGGGTTTCTTGTTTTTTGCTTGGGTTTTGTTTGCATTTGTGTGTGTGTGTGTGTGTGTGTGTGTGTGTGTGTGTGTGTGTGTGTGTGTGTGTGTGTGTGTGTGTGTGTTTAAATTCTGTCTGTATACGTTTTTACTCCTTTTGTTCTTCTTTTGAGTCACGAACGTCATCTTTCACACGACTGTGTCATTATACTTATGTATTTTCCATTCTCGATGCTGTGCTGCTTCTGCTTCCATTCTCGATGCTGTGCTGCTTCTGCTCTGGATGATGGGTCACTTCTGCTCTTAACTCGTTTGCTCTCGACGTGTTGTTTCTGTTCTCAATGCGTCGTCACGCCGATTGTCGACGCGTCGCAGCCTCTATTGTCTGTGCAATGAAGCGATGAAAACTGAGGCTGCGCGTGAAGTGCAAGGACTAAGAGGGCCCACCGACCCATGCCCGGGCCTGGACGCTTGTTCGCAGGAACGAGGCAGAGCACGACTCCAGCGTGAAACAGCGTTTGTTTTGGATCACAGTGACGGGCTCTGCGTTTTTGTGTGTGTTTCTCTCCCTCGGTTGCCCCGGCGTTTCTGGGCATTGTGGTGGCACAGAAGCTTGTTCATAAATTAATTAGCGACATACGTCAGAGCCATGCCGCTGTACGATGCTAGACAACGGCGCACGTGCGGCGGGTTAGGTTTTCCGGAGGTGGCCCGTGCCAATTGTGACCGTTGGCGAGTGCTTAGCGTAAGGACGCAGGTTGCACGCCGCGAACTGACGAAGTGACAGGGGAATTGCCTCTTTGTCCAACAGAACCAAGCGGCCGGACCGCGTTGTCCTTTTGTGGAAGAGCGAGCGAGTGGGATCAGGATCAGGCTGGCGTGACAATCAATGGGATACAGCGGCCTCCATGTGCTATGCGGTTACACAGTAGGTTATGCCGCAGTTACACTGTAGACAGAGGAGCTGAGGCGGTCTGTGGCCCGTGCCGGCACTACGCTATTACGGTTTCGGCGTGCACTCTGGAACCTACGTTAGAACTGGGAACCCACCGCTGACGGGTGCGTGCTGCCTGGTGTGGCCCAAGCCCATTCACCAAAAGGCAGCCGACAGTCCGCTCGCCACGAGCGGAGGGAGGGACGCGGCGAGTTTTTGAGGGCAGGGCATTTGTCTCTTTGGGTGCCGATACCGGCTCCTGTCTGCGCGTATGGATGCTTCTGTGGTTTGTGCTTCACTCGCTCCTTGGTCTTGGGGACTTCTGGTGCCGGGGAACTCTGACGGATACTGATCTAGGGTGCCCGAACATGGTGGTCGTCTTAACTTCGTGATACAAAAAAAAAAAAAGAGAGAAGAAGACGAAGAGTTTTATGTAGAGTTCTGCAGTTCCTCCTGAGAGCATGTTAATATTTCTGCTCGAGACATAGAGGGGGGGCAGACTTTTTCCCCCTTTCTCCTCAACACGTCTGCTGTGGAATTCTCCGGCTAACTTGCAAAGTGAACGGGACAGTGCTGTTTAGCGCTTCAAAAATAATTATAAACTACACTGTTTAGGATTTTATTTTAATATCACCCGACCGCCTTCTTGGCCGTAACCGTTTCGTCCGGGAAACTGATTAAAAACATTTATTTTATTTTATTATTTTAATGGACACAGTTCCTAGTCATCTCAGTTCAGGAGAAGATTTTCACGTCGTCCGGCGAAGCAGCTGAAAATGATTGGCAGCAGTTTCCGGAGTCGCTCAGGAATGGGTGAAAAGGCCGTTGTTGTCGTATGACGTTGATTTGCGACGGCCGTTGTCCACTGACATAAAGACTGAGTAAAATGAAACGGAAATGTGTTTGCCCAGTAGCCTTCTCAGATCGTTGCTGATCGCGGGTCTGCCTGTCTGTGTGACCAGCAGACAAGAGACGGAAATAGTGTGACGCATGCAGAAGAAAAGGCGAGACGGCAGCTGACATCACCGGGCTGCCCGAAAGTGTTCGTGATTACGGGTGTGCTCTCTACACAACTTCATCGCCTAGGGAAATGCAGCGGCACTTGATCAAAGACAACGCTAAATTGGGATCGCGTTGCGGTCGTGACGGAAATAACTTCTCCTTTCGCCACTGGAGGAGGTAGTCTGGTTCGTGTTAGGCGGAGGGGACGGTCTAACTCGTTCCCGACCAGCACTACCACCACTGGCATCCTCCCCTCCTCATTCTGTTGTGTGGTACCTCTGGATACATGTGAGCGCACACTGCTGTCACTTGCGATTGTGGCTTCCCACAAAGGCTGTCGTTGTCGTTGTCCTGGTGGCTCTAGGATCGCCTGCAGGCCGCCCCGCGAGTAGTTCTGAATTGCACGCCTTCTGCTTCCGGTATCGCCTCGGTGGGATTTGCCACGTGTGATTCATGGATGCAAACTGAGCGTTGTTTGAGCTGCACTCGTCGTTGCGCCGGTGTTGTTCGTTTCCATCGTTGTGTCGGATTACTTGTTCTTCTCTGCTTCGCAAAGGGAATGTGGCTGGGATACTTTTGTGTGCGTGTGACTAAAACCATGCTCAGTGTTAGCGCTAGTATCTCAGAGTGAGTACTGACCAGCAACTGAGTTCGTTGCCCTGCTTCTGTCAACAGAGTGTGAAAGCGGTTCTCTGGATACAGCACAGCATAATCTGCTGTCACCAAGTGTTGATTAACGCTCATTTCATCGTTGACTGAGTCCCTAGCAGTCCACATTTCATCTCACCGAGGTCTCCCACTTCTCGGGAGTATTGATTTCCCAACAGAGGAGTGATTTTCCCATCCAGCTCTGTTCCCTTCATTGAGGGTCATTGCCCGCGCCGCCAGGACGTCAGGCTGACTGCACCCCATTAGCCCTCGCATCTCAACCCCGAACCGGAAACTGTTTTTTTTTTCTTCTTTTTTTTTTTTTGGTTGTACCCCGAGGATCACTGTCGACACCCTTCGTCCGCGACGACCGCAGCGATGAGTGCCGCCGCCGCCATGGACGAACCGCCGGCGGTTCCCAAGAGCGAGGAGGAGCTGGAGCGGGAGGGTCTGATGACCGCCATCGAGGACGGCGCCAACGAAGTAGGCGCCTCTTCATTGTGGCTGCATGGCCATTTGCATGTGATCAGGCTAATTGCTGGCCATGTACTGGCCCTGGCTGCCCATGGGTCCGGCTCGTAATGCGCTCTTTGCATTCCGTGCTGTGAACCCCCTGGGAGGCGTCTTAGTGCCACCGGCCTGGTGATGCAGCTCGTTACTCGTTACTCCTCGTCCCTCAGGCGGGGCACTTACATCCCCCCCCCCCCCACCCCCCTCTTCAGCTTACCTGTTTATTTGTGTGTGTTTTTATGTGTTCATTTTCTTTCTTTCTTCTGTTTCTGTTTATTAATTTGTTGTCCTGGGATGACCCTGTGCGGTTGACGCGACGTTAAGTCCAAGTTCGTACGGTTGACGGGACGTTAAAATCTGTTGTTGTTGTTGTTTTTGGGGGGAAGAGAAGTGAGGGGGGGGGGGGGGTTGGTTATTGATTGCATGACCATTAAAAAAAAAATCCGTTTTTTTTTTTTTTGGGGGGGGGGGGGTTGCATGCTTCCTGGTTGCATGACTTTTTTTTTTCTTTTTTGGCGGGGTGTGTGTGGGGGGGAGGGGGGGGGGGGGTGGCGGAGGGAAATGAAATGGGTTGGGGGGCTTACTGGTTGCGTGACAATTTTGGTCTTAAGTTTTGGTTTGGTCCAACTAGTGCAGCTTTTTCCCCCCGTTTGCAGTGGTTACATGCAGCAATACCCCGTTCTCTTCTTACTTTTGCTATACTTACTAATTTTGTGATTTCCCCATAGCATTGTCTTTGTATTTTGATCTTATTATTATTATTATTGCTTGTTCGTTTGTGTACTGTGTTTTGCTGTGGTGCTGACCTGCGCAGTTGACTTGGCATTGCGCACGGTTGGCAGAAAAACAACAACAAAAACAATGTACATTTCCATTGGTGTCGCTGTTTATCATTTGACCGTTTTCCAGTTGGTTCTATGGATTCGTTCTTGCTATTTTAACTACCTCGTTTACTGATCTGCGTGCTGATGAACGGGACTGTACGAGCAGCCGTTTAGCAGTCTAAACCGGAAGTCGGTTAAAGAGGGGGGGGTGGGGGGGGGGGGGATGTGGATCAATAGGGGCTTAGTGACCTTGGTGGTTCTAAGGGGAACGCGCATGAATTGCCTATCAGCAGACACCCGGCTGACCAAAGCTGGCATTGGAAGTACTGGGTTAGCTGGGCGACTGGTTAGTATGCCTCGTCCGTCTGTTCTTATCGATCTCATTAGTAAAAGATTAATCGAGTGGAAAGCTCAGCAGTTCTCTCTCTACCTCCCCCCGCCTCCCCCCCCCCCCCCCCCCCCACACACACACACGCACTTCTAGTGTGGACCAGAGAGGGTGCTTGAAATGAGGGATTGCTTCAGTTCCTGCTCTCTCTCTCTTCTTCTCCTTTTTTTCTTTTTCTCAACCGCGAAGTGCCTGTCAAGACCAAACACAGTTCATCAAATTACAGGTGATAATCTCATTCACTGTTCATGTCATAAGTCATTTATATGTCGAAAGAGTGCTGAGAGAAAAACGGAGTTGAATGAATAAGGAAAGCAAAGCTTAGCGAAAAGGCAGATTTCCGACAGCTGGTTAGCATTTACAAAATTAAAACATTTTAAACCTTTTCCAGGGCTGAAAGAGAGGATAACTCTGTATTCTCAACAGATGGGACCTTGATTTTTGCGTCCGCGGTGGCCCGCCGCGGCACGAGATGGAATGAAGATGGAGGAGGAGAGTGGCTGTATTCGTAATAAGGTCGACGTGGTGGAGGTGTGTAGATATAGGCATTCATCGATAAATGAACGTGCGTCACACGCTCTTCTGTTCGCTCTGATTATCAGCAAACACAGAAACTCGTTTTCCTTCAGTGGAAACCCCACGTCCCCGGAGAAAAGAAGCGTTTAAACATTTACCTTGCAAGTAAGCTCGTCACGCCACGGAGACGGTCCTGCGCTAGTGAATGCTGGTGGGCTTGCCGGTCGTTAAGGTTGCTGGCTGTGGTTGAAAAGGTCCGCTTGCGAGGCTCGTTTAGGATCATTATAGGCTGGCAGTCGACTGCTGCGTTGCAGAGAGTACAGGCATTCAGACAGCAGTGGTGCTTTGGGTAAACAACAAAGAGTGGAAGAGACCACTCAATCCCGGAGTCTGCTGCGGAAATACACGACACATCCACAACTCAGTGGCTGCTAATCTCTCTGTCTGTCTCTGTCTCTGCCTCTCTCTGTCTCCCAGCCCCCCCCCCCCCCCCTTTCTCTCCCTCCCACGCTCTCAAATACACTCGTAATTCAATTGTCTGGCATCGGCTCCTTAATTTCAGGACACCCTGGAAACGTCAGGAACTTAGTTTTCTTTGCACTTATTGGATAGTAGAATGAGAAAACTCATTCATGTCTGCACACACACACACACACACACACACGCGCGCGCGCGCGCGCGCGCGCGTGTGTATGTGTGGGGGGGGGCTGTTTGGCTTAGTCGCGGTCACATTACGGCCTTCCCCATCTATAATTTATCACAGCCGTGGTCATTTTTCAGTCAGTGACCGCTTCCCTACCTGTCCCAGTCATGGTCATTTTCGGCCAACTATAAAATTCAGTTACATGTTCTAACATTAATTTCCCAGTAGTCTCGGTCAGTTGTCAGCCACCTCTTCCCATATCTCTCCCAGTCAAGACCATGTTTCAGCCACATCGTCCCAGCTTCTGGACATTCTCGCCTACCAACAGTCCTTTCTAGGTAAATGCACGGGCCATGGTGTGCCATCCACCGTGTGAGTCGGTTTGGCCTAGCGGTGAGACGTCAGGTCGGTAAGCAGAGGGACCTCGGTTCGAATCCGCTTCGGCTCTCCTTTTCTCCTTTTGTCTTTGACTTTGTCCCTCACAGTAATTAATGACACATTAAAATGGCTCCCATCGATGCCCATCTTAATGCAGGAGTCATTCTGGTGGTGACAGTGTAGCGATAGGTGT
>OY757543.1:22821521-22835393 GCA_963584105.1 Alviniconcha strummeri | reverse complement strand
GAACAATCCCTTGCGGCGTTTTTTTTCTCTTTTTTTTTTCTTTCGTTTTTTTTTTTTTTTTTTTCGTTTTTTTTTTTTTTTGCTATGGTGACCCGTTTCGCCAAACTGACGAGTTTACACAACGATTCTCTATGGTGCCGCCCCCCACCCACCCCCACCCACCCTTTTTTTTTTTCATTTTTTTTTTTTTTCTTTCAAACTGACTCTACTTGCAACCTTCTGCGGTGACCTGCTCCACCAAACAGACGAGTCCACCTACACTTTTCTGTGGTGAACTGCTCTGCCAAACTGACTTGTTCATACTACGATTTCCCATGGTGACCTACTTTACCATACTACCGACGAGTTCACCTACAATCGATCTGTGCCAATCACGCTATCAGGGGAGAAACAAACGCTCATTTCCGAGTCGCTGCTGATTACTGGCCGAGAACAGCTTCGATGGCCGTCAGCCACAGTTTCGCAGCGGAAGGTCGACACTTTCGTCAGACAGGAAGATCATTGTCTGTGCCCGTGCCCTCCAGTTTGACCGTGTAGGCTTGATTACACCAGAGCGTCTAGCTGCCACGTTCCCGAGTTTTTATGGTCGCCGGCTGCCTGTGTATGCACGTACATACTCGCTGTGCAGGGACACTGATGTGTTTTAACGTCTTCTTGGTCATTCAACAACTGTCTTTTTTCTCTCCCCCCCCCCCCCCCCCCCCCGCCCCCTGTTTTTCTTTCTTTCTTTTAACGATGCTGCAGTACACGGTTGTCTCTCAGTTTAACACCAGAGTCAACGTGTCTGTCGCGAAAAAGGAGACCGAATATATAATTATATCACTGATGCCGGCTTCGCGAAAGGAGACAGGATATATAATTATATCACTGATGTCGGCTTTATATCCTCACAGTACTCTAACTGAGCAGCTAGCACCCCGGGGAGAGAGATAAGGATAGAGAATAATACGGTGGCTTTCCAATCGTGCGAGGATGGTCTAGGGTGATGGAACAATCACTTGCGGCGTGTTTTCCGTGTACACTGTACTGAAGCACTGTTGTTCTGGTTTGATCGATCCCCCCCCCCCCCCCCCACCCCCCTTATGTAAATTTTGCTCTTTTATTTTACTTGCGGGTAGAGGGAGAAAAATGAAAGGTCACGTTTACTGTGTGGAAACGGTTTTGGGTGTTTTAGCAAACGGCCAGAGAGGGATGAGATCAATATATCAGGGTTGTCTCGCTCCCTTTCATTTTTGCTGTAATAATAATGAAGGGGAGAGGGGTATTATTTTTGATAGCCCCCTCCGTCATCATCATCATCATCATCGTCTAGTATTGTAGGGTTTCCTATTGCTTTTTGATGAGGGAGTTTAAACCTGTCTGGCCTCGTGTGGGGTTAAACGTGTTCTATTTGTGTTGAGACTACGATTGCATATCTGACTTGGGTATCGCTGTAGATTTGAGTTTTTTAAGTAAAAAATAAATATATAAAAAAATCAGGAGATTTGCGCTAAGCGTTTCACAGTGGCAACTATAGCGCCATTCTCTGCATCCGAACAGACCCACTGCGCTCTAGTCGTGTGCGACTGTGAATGAGTGACTGTAGCTTTACACAGCGCATTTTGAATATCCACGAAAGTGTGTGCGTCGCTGTTTGGTTTGTTACATGGCTGGTGCCACGTGATACTGCTGCCGTCTCGGCGCAAGTTCAGTGTACAACTATGCAGTTTACAGTGGCCCTATTCGAAGCCGCATAGGCTTTAGTAGGGTGCATGTGTGTTTAGCTGTAACCTGCCACCTGCACTTTTGGCAGAATGACCGAAATCTTTTATGTAATACTGCAGTAACGCGAGGGTGGAACGGATACCAAAATAAGAGTAAGCGCAGAAAGTTGACCCTGGAGAAGAAAATTCTCCCGCCGCTCTTGTCGGGACTCGAACCCGAGACCCTCTGATCCACACACACACACACACACACACACACACACACACACACACACACACACACACACACACACAGAGGAAGTCACATGCCCTTGTCATCCACTGGCGACTTGATGCTTCCTGAGCCACAAGGGCTGTGTGAAAGTTTGGCCTAGCGGTAAGGCGTTAGGCTGGTAAACAGGACCTCGGTTTGATTCCGCTTCGGCTGTCACATCTCTAGAACTAGTACAAGGACCTCGGTCCGAATTTGCTTCAGCTCTCCTTTCTGTTCAAAAGTTGTGGTTTCTGAACACTCTCTTTGCCGTGTGACTTTGCCCGTCACAATGAAACATTAAAACGCGTTCACTGCTGTCCATCTTAATGCAGAATCATTCTGGTGGTGACAGTATGGTGTTATGTATAATTATGCCTCCCTCTGCCCCATCTCCTGAGATCTCGGACCCCTCTTCGGGGATAAACTCGGTGTTAAACATATTTAACCAACCAACCTGGGCCTGTCTGCTTACCGGACGAGCGCCGCCATTGTCCGAACTTACCACTTGTACGGGGAGTTGGGGGGGGGGGGGGGGGGGCGTGGAGAAGGTGGGCTGAGGAGAGCAGAAAAGAACAGCGGCTGTAGTGTTTTAGCTGTCAGACACGCATTCAAAGTTTGGTCAATAGGAATAAACCAAGCAAACCCTGAACCGTTGGCACAGCCGTCGAGGCGGACGTACGTGTTGGGCGCGGGGCCAGGGTCCCGGGCAGCTGTGCACGTTGGGGGCTGCTGTGTAATTTCACCGCCAATTACCGTCACCATTCTGTCTCGGGACGGACGCGCCCCACCCCTCCCCGCGGGCACGGGACCCCCGGGCTGCAGAGAACGTCTTGGTGCTGGCGAGAACGACTCGTTTGGCACTGATGTTGATGTCCGAAGACCGCTTCACACTTTGACTTTGCCACGGATCCTGGCGGATCAAAGGGGCGGGGCGGTAGAGAGCGGGAGGGGGGGGGGGGGGGGGGCTCTGAACACCCGCGAGTAGTCATCCTGTGCAACCTTGAACTTCGGATTGTCGACGGGGCTGCTCCGGTATGTGCCAGTTATCGGCTTTTGAGCCTTCATACCCCCCCACCCCCCTCCCCCCACGCCACCCCAGTTGGCTAGCTGGTCGTCGATCGAATAAAGATACTGGCAGTCCGACGCGTTGACCGCCGCTGCTTGCTCATCATCACGATCAGTGGATTTTGCAGGCAACGGGAAATGGGACAGCTCAGTTTATATCAATATATGGGTTGCTTTGTCGTAGCCTTAAATCGCCGTGATAATAAATAATAGTGATGGCCATAATAACGGAGAAAAGCACAGTGTGCATCTCTCTCTCTCTCTCTCTCTCTCTCTCTCTCTCTCTCTCTCTCTCTCTCTCTCTCTCTCTCTCTCTCTCTCTCTCTCTCTCACACACACACACACACACACACACACACACACACACACACGCAGAGCCAGTACAAAAAGAGGACACTGCACAAATGTTCTGTGCCACTGAGACCACAAGACAATCGATTGATAATAAAAACAGGTTTTATTCAACGCATGCATAAAACCAATAAAACTAACTGCATGTCCAGGCTAGCTTTGATTCTAGGTTTACATTGCTTCTGGTATTTCACACTTTTTTGTTGTTCTTTTCTGTGTGTGTGTGTGTGTGTGTGTGTGTGTGTGTGTGTGTGTGTGTGTGTGTGTGTGTCTGTCTGTCTGTCTGTCTCTGTTTTTGCTTTTTTTGATTGCGTGCTTTTTTCTTTCTTTTGTAGGGGTTGTTGCCCAGCGAGATTTCCAGCTAGTACCAGATCACTGTGAAAAGCTGGCCATAAAAAAAAAACAGTAAAAGAGAGAGGATGGTGGAATGGATGGGGGATGGGGGGGGGAAGAAGAAAGGCGAGTGTGGATTGTCGGAAGACATTGGTTGGAAGCATGGCCCTGGCGGTGATAAACCCAGTTCCGCGTGCTGCTCTCCACTGCGCATAGTAATCCAGTAATCGGAACCAGTCATGAAGCACCTCTGAAAAGGACCCCCCAAAAGTTATGGTCGTTTCCGCATGAATAGCAGACCAAGAGTGTCCAATGGGACAACTCCCTCTTGTGTGGGCTAGAGGGAAGGGAGGGGCCGTGTGTGGGGTGGGGTGGGGTGGGGGGGGGGGGGGACGGCAAAATCATTTTGGGGTATTGGCAGAATGATCAAACCAACATTTTGGTCTCAGTTGTGGAGCTTATCACTGCAGTTAGGGTATAACCCTTATTTGACATCCTCAGCCATATGCAGGCTTTTTTGGGGGTGGGGTGCTTTATTGTTTCTTGCAGGAAATCCAGTCGCTTACCTGGGAAAGGCACAGCTAATAGTGTGTGCAGTTGTTTTTCCTGTGTTGAAATAATGGTATGGCTGCCAATCAATGTTCAGGATTTTTAGTGTGCATGCAGATGTTGATGCATGCAATTGCATGCAAGGGCTTTACGAACACTGTAAGAGAGTCTGCACTGAAAGTTGACTGGAAGAAAAATCCCTTGTCTCGCCAGGGACTTGAACATACATCAGTATTGCACTTGTGCCTATATGCACACACACGCACACACATGCTTGTGGGTGCATGCATGCAGCATGCACACGCATGTACATAAAGAAATGATGGTGGTAATGAGCATGACTGGGATTTATATAGCGCATTGTGTGTGTGAGCGCACACCTGTTTGGAATTTGACTCATTATAATAATGATATTATGATTAAGAAAGGAAAAGGGACAAAATGCATTTGCAAAAAATGAAAGATTAAAAGATTAAGGACTAAAAAAAAATCACACACTCACACACTGCAGTGAATGCAAGCAGTCACTCTAGTGCCAAGACCTCAGGCATCAACTATTAATCGCGCACAGGGCTCTTCCCTACACTGATCACTGCCCCAGCAAGAGAGGAGTCCACTACTGTAGCAAGAGATATTTCTGTCGGGTAATGCGGCAGTGGAATAATACTAATACAATCAGATGGTGGAACAAGCCAACATTGTGCCATTTTTCAGCCCCCTGAATTCACATTAATGCCTCCTCTGCTCATGTGTAAATCAAGCTCCCAGAGTGGCAGTAGCTGTTTGGTTCCATTACATCACCAACGGATGAATGAATTTATCCAGGGATGCATGGTCTGCCTGGCAAATAGCATGCTTGTAGTTATGCATCAGTTTGTTAGGTATAGGCATAAGCGTCAGTTTGTTATGTATAGGCCTATTATAGATCTTAAAAGGAAAGTTATTTTGTTTGGGGCTTTTAACTTTGCTTCAGCTGTGCAGGGTCACCTCAGGATGACTTAAAGGAGAAAAGAAAGGAGTGGGGGGAAGATGGGTGGGGGGGGGGGGGGGGGGGAGTAAGTAGTTTACTGTAACAATGTTTTGTTTTTGTTCACATTTGCTTTGATATTACTTGTGGAGGCAATTGACAAGGTGTAGAAATAAGGCATTTATCCAACCTCCTACAGTACAAGACATTAATAGTAATGAGGTAATAGTGACAGTTATCTGTGTCTGTCCATTTGTTCACAACCCCCCACCCCAGCCGGTCCCAGCAGCAAACATCATGGACAATCACTTTGAGGCAAAGCAAGGAATTATTCACTGCAGCTGCTTTTGTTCCCACAGACAAGCAGACAGAGCTTCAGTAGGCTAGCACTTTCAGTGTCTGACTGCAGCAAATATTGTGCAAGTGGTGCTTCCCTCCTTCATATTGATTCATTTCTGGCTGAATGGCTTGGACAATCTGACAAGAGGCATTGTATCAGAAAGGCCAATTCATCCTGCTCACTTCGGACTCCATCAGCCATATACTTGCCCAGAATTTGACAACAAACAGTTTGTCATCAGTGATGTTTTTTGCGAGGCCTTCTCGGTTTCACTAAGCATTTACCTTTGCGTCATCTTATGCCACAGCACCTCTGAACACAGACCTGCTTCAGTTCTCTGCTCTGGAGGCAGACTACTGGAACTGTTAGTATCACGAAAAGCAATAGTTTTTAGCAGGCGCCAGCACACTGGCCAACTCTGTTTGATATTGTCTTTGATTTCAAGGGCTGAATTGGGTTGTGCAGTTACGGAACACATTCCTGCCAAAAGACCTAGGATTGTGACAATCTGATCTGACACAGTATTCCATTTTCATGGGAGTTTTTGTTTGTAGGACCTGTTTTCACATCAGGAAATGTTTGGGCAGTAGGGGTGGGGAGAGGGGTTGAGCAGTATTTGATCCCTTTGACACAGCCAAACCTTCCTCCATCCTTGCGACAATATTTTCATTCACATTTAATAATGATGTATACTGTGCTGATCTGGAGTTCTGTCATCCACTTAACTCACAACAAACTTCCCCTCTTTCCTCATTCTTCTTTGGGCTGTCCAGCATCCAGTTTTTCCAGACGTCAACTAAGTTATTGTTAGGAATGCGGCAGAGAAAGTGATGCTTGTCATCCCTTACTAGATCAGTGATAAGGGTGACATAAGGAGATGCTCTTGCCTGGCACTGTTTTAGGATCACATTGAGTAGGCCTGAAAGGTGAGGTAATCATTACAAGTTAAAAGTTTAGTCTTTTTGGTTTCTGTGTGCCTTCACCTTGATAAGACGGTAATGGTTGACTGAGCATAAAACCCCAAATTATTACTGTGTGCCATTGCTGGCTGCATGTGATTGTGAGGTCTGAGCGAGCATGAGATTAGAGGAGTGAAATCAAGGGTTTAAGGAGTTTTTCTCTTTATTTATTTATTTATTTATGTAATGGAGCGGTGGAGTGTAGAAGGACAGTGACCCAGGCAGCGGAGTCAGTAAAAATGGAGACCACAGCAGGTGGACTGCAGCAATCAGGTTTTTATTCTACAGCAGCAGACAATTTTTCAGCACACCCCAAAATCCTCACTCGCATGCATAGATAAGAGAACGGCGCAGGCCACAAGGAACACACTATCGCTACAATAAAATTGGCCCTCTGGACCACAAAATGGCTGACAGTTGTGTTTCCTTGGCCCGCACAAATACAGTTTCCTCTACAATAACTAAACCAATTAAAACATGAAAAACATCAAATAAAAGCTACAGTTACAATCTTTTAAACCGTATAAACAAAATGTACACACATGACTTATTTTATTTACAACAAGAGTGGGAAGCGTGGCTTGTGCCTGTCTATAAACAGATTCATGCAACTAAATCACAACTAACACAATGTACAAAATATTAAAGTCAGTAAAACTTACATCAAAATAAAGAGCACGCTCCCATGGTTAAAATGGTACATAACAATTACAATACAACGCTCTATAAGAGAAGCAAGATAAACTCAAAGACTAGTACTAAAACAATTGACGCAAACTTTCGCTTGGGGCGCGTTATCTTAGTCACAGCAGCGCTGATAGTGATATCAAGTAGTCTATGAATACAGCTTAGCTTCTACAGTACACAATACCTAATAAGTTAATTTCAACCCAAAATAAACACTAAACTTGAAGTCAGCTAAGCAAAATACTATACAACAAAGCATTGATCGACACAGAATTACTTTAATCGAGTCAAAACAACAATTCACTACTATTCACTAGTACTAAACAGAGAACGTGCCATGCAGATGACGGCTATAAAAAGAATAGGCCTAGAGAGGCATCGGCTACTCATTAAACTCAATCCTGCGTCTAAATAAACATTGATAAACAGTCTAAGATGCCAAATTATATTACACATAGCTTAGTGCATAAAAAGGACTAGGTGAACAAAGAATAGGTAAACAAAAGAGCGGTCAAAATATTAAGGGAGAAAACAGCTTTGAAAATGGCGCGCACTGGCGGCTATTGCTGGTCGGCTGTGTGAAGGCCATGTGGCGGTACGCTACACGCCACGCTTCAAAACAAAAGCGTCGTCTGCTCCGGTTCCTGGGTTACTAACAGTACAGTAATGAAATTGCATGAATCTGATAACTGGGGCGGGATTGCCGTTAAAACGTATACAAAGAGCACTTGCTCACATTTATGTTTTAATTTTTCTTCTTCTTATTATTATTTTTGGCATTTTGTTATCAAGTGCTTAAGCTGATCAAATCATTGATTGATTGATGATCGCTTTTATATAGTATTATTCTCCACTTTCAAGCAGACTCGCTGCACTTTCATCGCATGATACTAAATGAACATTTTGAATATCTACCAGAGTGGTGTACTTGCAGCACTTTTCGGTTGTTACATGGCTGGTGCCATGTGAAACTGCTGCCATTTCTGCGCGTTCTGTGTACACCATACAACCATGCACCATGTCACGTTGCTTCATGCAAAGCTACATTGTAGGGTGTATACCTGCACTTCTGGCAGAATGACTGGGATCTTTTACTGTAACACAGGGGTGGAAGGGTGATACCAAATAAGAGTCAGCATAGAAAGTTGACCCAGGAGAAGAAAGTTCTCCCTGGGTCCTGTGGGGACTTGAACCCTACCTTTCGCTCACCACTGACTACTGAACTGTACCTGCTTGACCCTCCCCCCTCCCCCCGAAAAGTAGGGGAAGAGTGATGATCAATATATATACCTCATATATATAATATATAAAATGTGAACCATTTTCTTCACTTTCCCTGTTACTGGAACAATAACTTTTTCCACTTTCCCCACATCTGGAACAATCTCCCCAAAGACATCAGGCACTCTGCTACTCTCTCTTCCTTCGAAAGCAAACTCAAAACTTTTCTCAGAATATTTCAGTTAAGCAACATTGTCCTTCACCCCTATCAGTCTGTACAGTGTGTGCATGTGTGTGTGTGTGTGTGTGTGTGTGTGTGTGTGTGTGTGTGTGTGTGTGTGTGTGTGTGTGTGCATCTTTTGCATAGTTATGCTTGAACCCTTGGTGATGTGTACATTATGAGTTGTTGTTTTTCTCTTTTTTCTGATAGCATTTTCCATCTTGATGTACATTATGTGTGTTATACTATGCTTGTTCAGCTCTTTTTTCAAACTGGTATGGCATCAATAATAATACTAACTATGGAAATTTGTAAAGTGGCTGCTTTACAAATTTCCATTATTAGTATTATTATTGATGCCACACCTGTTTGAAAAATGTCTAGCGCCATCGCTCTATATAATATAGATAGAGGCACGCGCGCATGCACACACACACACACACACACACACACACACACACACACACACACACACACACACAGACACACACACACACACACACACACACACACACACACACACACACACACACACAGTTCTGTGAACACATTGTGCACTTAATGTTGATGGTTTTATACAGTATGCAGAAGTGTGTTTAATGGAACATAATTGTCATAGTGTGAAGTTGTGTGGTATTTCAGCAGCAAATTTTGGTGTATTTGGTTAGATGGTATTGTTTGGTACAATTTACACTTTCATTTTGTTCTTTTCTGCACCAGTGTATCAAGTTGTAATTTGTGTGTGTGTTGTTGTTTTTGTTGGGGGTTTTTTGGGGTTTTTTGTGTGTGTTTTTTTGTGTGTTTTTTTTTTGGGGGGGGGTAGGAGGGAGGGCAGGGTGGAAGGGGGGGAGGGCATTTAGGGGATGAACATATTATGGTTGTTATGTTGGGACATGTTGAATTTGTAGAATATTTACAGTTGAGTATTAACTGGTCAAAACAGAGTTGTGCATTTCTGAGTAAATGGTAAATGTTGTCTTCTTTTCTGTTTCAGTCCTTGGAAAGCACGCGGCGTATGCTATCATTATGCGAGGAGGTGAGTTGGTTTGTTTGCAATCAGTACTGGGTCTCTTATGATTACTTACGCAATATGACCATTTACGCAGTTGCATTCACTTGCCTCGTCCACATAATGCTTTAATAAGACATTCTCACTAGATTTAGTGTGCTGATTATTATGAGCATTTTGACCAAACTCATCTGAAGCTGGCAGAAAATCTAATGCTAAGAAATTAATATAGTAAAGGTTAAGAAAATAGTAAGAAAGAAAAGAAAAAAGGGTCTGCATAACTATAACTCAGCAAGATGTTATTGCAACAATATCAGACTCGATTTGTTAAATGCTATCATGCTACATGGGATACATTATTTTATGAAGATGATTGCCAGGCTTTTACACATGATAATGTAAATGTGAGGCTTTTACACATAATTACAGAGCTGTTAGTTGGGTAGCTCTTGGAAATTAACTTCCCGTCAAACACAGAATGTCACATGCAGGCACGTTGCAGCACTTACCTATAGGCAAGTACGAAATGCAGTCATTGTGTTATCTGTTTAAAGGACATGCACACAAACTGTGGAAACAACAGTTACACAAAAATGAATGTTAGCTAATGGATGCTGTGTGTAAGGACAGTGTTTTAAACGAAGTAAACAAGTCTCTTTTTATTTTTTTATTTAATGGACATTAACCTTGTGCTGCTTCTCTCACATGACCACTCAGAGCAAGGAGGCGGGTATAAAGACGCTCGTCATGTTGGACGAGCAGGGGGGTAAGTCGGCATCTGTCACAGATGTGGGGGGATCAGTATCTGTGCACCCTTCTGGCCCCTCACCCCCTTGGTTTCTGTTGTTATTTATTTCTGTTACTGTGGGGGAAGTAGTCATCTTGTTATTTGTACTCAGTTGACTTTTAAATAACCTCAGCCTGTCTCATTTCATTGCAGCCTGCATGAAGTCGTAGTTCATAGTTGAGTTGCTTCACATTTTCTGTTTTGAGTGGATTGATGTGTAAAACTCACTTTGATGTTGATAAGTTTCTTTTTTATTTTTATTTTATTTGATTTGACCACATGCAGTGTAACCTAGTTGTTATGATTGCCTGTTTTGCATTTGCTCTGTTAGTGTGTGTGTGTGTGTGTGTGTGTGTGTGCGTGCGTGCGTGCGTGCGTGCGTGCGTGCGTGCGTGCGTGCGTGCGTGCGTGCGTGTGTGTGCATGCATGCGTGTGTGCGTGTGTTGATGGGTGTCTTTTTTCTGTCTTGAAATACATAACTAGCAAGTTACATTTATTTATTTTTAATTTTTTTGATTTTTTTTTAAGAAAGAAGAAAGAAACAACAAGCTAAAATGAAAGAAAGAAAGAAAAAAATCTCACCGCAATGGGCACAGCTTATATAATTGTGTTTTTTAAAGACTTGGTTGTTTGATAACAGGTGTCTCATGTAACAAGACAGGTTGTTTCACAATAGGTTCCATTTGTGCTGCTATTAGTAATCTGAATCTGACCTTTTTTGGGTAATGAATCTTATTGATAAAAAACAAAGATCTTGTAAGACTGTGTTTAACACCCTGCGAGGAGTATGTGCCCTAATTTTAATAATAAATTTATTTGGATAGATCCATTATGCAATATACGAATATATATTACTGCCATCAGTTGTTGTTTACAGTTTTTTCGCCTTCTCCTCATTCTACTTCTTTGTGTGTAGTGTGTGTGCACAGTTGAACAAATAGGCAGTTGGTGTCACATCATTAGCTCAGAACTGTATAACAGTACCTTTAAGTTATTAACAGGCCACAGGGGACTCTACACTTTGACCTGTCCGTATTGGTGCTTGTTAGAACTCACCCAAACAATGGCTGGGGAAAGAAAGAAAAGCTGACATGTTGCGTGGTCTGCGAACAGAGCACCCCTCTGTCATTTGGCTTACAAACCATGTAACCACACCTTTAAGTTGTTTCGGGGCCACAGGAGGACTCAGCTGTCAGAGACCTGTCTGTATTAGCTGGAAGTCACGCAAAGTATGGCTGGCGAAATAAAACATTTCCACAGTCTTGTGCCTGCCTGCCCTGTGGCATTCAGCTACCCCCACCAGCCACATGGACTTGGACTGGTACCAACATACATCATAGAACATCAGCATGACCACTTTCTGGGCATTTTAACTTACCTGATTACCTGGACACCGCCAGCTGACCACCTTCCCAGCAGTAACAAACTTCATCGACCTTAAGAGGGGCAGGCATATAACTCAATTCAGCATGCAGCTGAGCAATGCTGATTCAACTCCCTGATGCACCAAGGGATTTATATTCCTGAGTCAACAGTGCAGACTCTGTTATGATGTTTGTACAGCCCCTGTGTGCATTCTCAGGCATTAATTAATATCTGTGCACACGATAAAATTCCCAGGCATTGGCAGCCATGCCATTGTTTGGACACATGGAAATACAGCACACACTAGGCTAACCCCTGAAGATGAAATTTGGCTGTGGAATTTAAAATGGTCATATATATATAATGTGCAGTTCATTTCCTGAAAAATGGGAGCTACCTCCATAAAAAGAGGAAGGCAAAAGAAAAAAAAAGTCTTTCACACAGCCTCAGGATTTTGTCCCATCCATCCCCTAAGTGGGATCTTTTCTGTCCCCTTTCTGGGCTAGGCCCACTGGAGGAAACTGGTTCTGTCTGCACAGTCGCTGGCAGCCAGGCATATGCACTAGCAGACTAAAAAGGGTTACTGCAGACATTACCCTGCAAGGTGATTGCATTTCATCTGCTGTCCCTGTAACACTAAAGGTGTTACAGCCTGTCAGCATTTTTGTTCACCAGAGAGCACAATTTGCAGTGTTGTGCAAGTCTCCAGTTAAATCCTGCCATTAGATCTTGCTTGGAGGGCACTGATGTCTGTGGATTAGTTTTGAAATGATTTGCATGTTGTGTTACTGTGTATACACCATGAAAAAAAATTCTGCATTCAGCATCTCATTGTGGTTTCAGAGTATTCCAGTTTGTTTCTGGTTGAGGTTCATAGCACAGAGTAATGTCTGCAGACTGGACATTTCGTTTAAACCCTTTTGGGGATGACATTCACTTTGTCTTTAATATATCAGCCCTTTTGGGGAAGAGATTCACTTTGTCCCTAATATGTCAACCCTTCTGGGGAAGAGATTCACTTTGTCCCTAATATGTCAACCCTTCTGGGGAAGAGATTCACTTCATCCCTAATATGTCAACCTTTTTGGGGAAGAGATTCATTTTGTCCCTAATATGCCAGCCCTTTTGGGGAAGAGATTCACATTGCCCTAAATATGTCAACCCTTTTGGGGATGAGATTCACTTTGTCAGCCCTTCTGGGGACGAGATTCACTTTGTCCTTAATATGTTAACCCTTTTGTAGATGAGATTCACTTTGTCCCAAATATTTCAACCCTTTTGGGGAAGAGATTCACTTTGTCCCTAATATGTCAACCCTTTTGGGGAAGAGATTCACTTTGACCCTAATATGTCGACCCTTTTGGGGAACAGATTCATTTTGTCCCTAATATGTCGACCCTTTTGGGGAACAGATTCATTTTGTCCCAAATATGTCAGCCCTTTTGGGGAAGAGATTCACTTCGTCCTTAATACGTCAACCCTTTTGGGGAAGAGAATCACTTTGTCCCAAATATTTCAACCCTTTTGGGGAAGAGATTCACTTTGTCCCTAATATGTCAACCCTTTTGGGAAAGAGATTCACTTCGTCCCCAATATGTCAGCTCAGCATCTCAGGACATTTAGCCCCACATCATCAAGAGATTCAATCAACCCCTCTTCCACTTCACTGGCAAGCAAGCACTGAGTACAGGTTTACATATGGCTGTGTCTTGCAGTACTGAGTATAAATTTATCAGTGTTATTTACAGGACTGTATCTTCTTTCACTGGTCACAAGGGCATGTCCCAGTCATTCTGAAGTTATGCCAAGCCATACAAGGTGGATGAAAAAGAAAAGAAGAAAAAAAGGCATTAGAGATGTTATCCATGCTGGATTGAAGAGTAATTATTGTGTCATTATTACTAATGTGTCCTGTCCAAAAATAACCAAAGACTGAAGTAGGGCAATTAATAGCATTACCAATGGCTTGGCTTACTGCAGGCATTACATAGAGAGGAATATTGCTTTTCAACACAGAAGTAAATTTGATTTCTATGTGTAAACACTCTGTTGTCATTTAGGAT
>OY757543.1:22773719-22816321 GCA_963584105.1 Alviniconcha strummeri | reverse complement strand
TAAACAAAAGAGCGGTCAAAATATTAAGGGAGAAAACAGCTTTGAAAATGGCGCGCACTGGCGGCTATTGCTGGTCGGCTGTGTGAAGGCCATGTGGCGGTACGCTACACGCCACGCTTCAAAACAAAAGCGTCGTCTGCTCCGGTTCCTGGGTTACTAACAGTACAGTAATGAAATTGCATGAATCTGATAACTGGGGCGGGATTGCCGTTAAAACGTATACAAAGAGCACTTGCTCACATTTATGTTTTAATTTTTCTTCTTCTTATTATTATTTTTGGCATTTTGTTATCAAGTGCTTAAGCTGATCAAATCATTGATTGATTGATGATCGCTTTTATATAGTATTATTCTCCACTTTCAAGCAGACTCGCTGCACTTTCATCGCATGATACTAAATGAACATTTTGAATATCTACCAGAGTGGTGTACTTGCAGCACTTTTCGGTTGTTACATGGCTGGTGCCATGTGAAACTGCTGCCATTTCTGCGCGTTCTGTGTACACCATACAACCATGCACCATGTCACGTTGCTTCATGCAAAGCTACATTGTAGGGTGTATACCTGCACTTCTGGCAGAATGACTGGGATCTTTTACTGTAACACAGGGGTGGAAGGGTGATACCAAATAAGAGTCAGCATAGAAAGTTGACCCAGGAGAAGAAAGTTCTCCCTGGGTCCTGTGGGGACTTGAACCCTACCTTTCGCTCACCACTGACTACTGAACTGTACCTGCTTGACCCTCCCCCCTCCCCCCGAAAAGTAGGGGAAGAGTGATGATCAATATATATACCTCATATATATAATATATAAAATGTGAACCATTTTCTTCACTTTCCCTGTTACTGGAACAATAACTTTTTCCACTTTCCCCACATCTGGAACAATCTCCCCAAAGACATCAGGCACTCTGCTACTCTCTCTTCCTTCGAAAGCAAACTCAAAACTTTTCTCAGAATATTTCAGTTAAGCAACATTGTCCTTCACCCCTATCAGTCTGTACAGTGTGTGCATGTGTGTGTGTGTGTGTGTGTGTGTGTGTGTGTGTGTGTGTGTGTGTGTGTGTGTGTGTGTGTGCATCTTTTGCATAGTTATGCTTGAACCCTTGGTGATGTGTACATTATGAGTTGTTGTTTTTCTCTTTTTTCTGATAGCATTTTCCATCTTGATGTACATTATGTGTGTTATACTATGCTTGTTCAGCTCTTTTTTCAAACTGGTATGGCATCAATAATAATACTAACTATGGAAATTTGTAAAGTGGCTGCTTTACAAATTTCCATTATTAGTATTATTATTGATGCCACACCTGTTTGAAAAATGTCTAGCGCCATCGCTCTATATAATATAGATAGAGGCACGCGCGCATGCACACACACACACACACACACACACACACACACACACACACACACACACACACACAGACACACACACACACACACACACACACACACACACACACACACACACACACACAGTTCTGTGAACACATTGTGCACTTAATGTTGATGGTTTTATACAGTATGCAGAAGTGTGTTTAATGGAACATAATTGTCATAGTGTGAAGTTGTGTGGTATTTCAGCAGCAAATTTTGGTGTATTTGGTTAGATGGTATTGTTTGGTACAATTTACACTTTCATTTTGTTCTTTTCTGCACCAGTGTATCAAGTTGTAATTTGTGTGTGTGTTGTTGTTTTTGTTGGGGGTTTTTTGGGGTTTTTTGTGTGTGTTTTTTTGTGTGTTTTTTTTTTGGGGGGGGGTAGGAGGGAGGGCAGGGTGGAAGGGGGGGAGGGCATTTAGGGGATGAACATATTATGGTTGTTATGTTGGGACATGTTGAATTTGTAGAATATTTACAGTTGAGTATTAACTGGTCAAAACAGAGTTGTGCATTTCTGAGTAAATGGTAAATGTTGTCTTCTTTTCTGTTTCAGTCCTTGGAAAGCACGCGGCGTATGCTATCATTATGCGAGGAGGTGAGTTGGTTTGTTTGCAATCAGTACTGGGTCTCTTATGATTACTTACGCAATATGACCATTTACGCAGTTGCATTCACTTGCCTCGTCCACATAATGCTTTAATAAGACATTCTCACTAGATTTAGTGTGCTGATTATTATGAGCATTTTGACCAAACTCATCTGAAGCTGGCAGAAAATCTAATGCTAAGAAATTAATATAGTAAAGGTTAAGAAAATAGTAAGAAAGAAAAGAAAAAAGGGTCTGCATAACTATAACTCAGCAAGATGTTATTGCAACAATATCAGACTCGATTTGTTAAATGCTATCATGCTACATGGGATACATTATTTTATGAAGATGATTGCCAGGCTTTTACACATGATAATGTAAATGTGAGGCTTTTACACATAATTACAGAGCTGTTAGTTGGGTAGCTCTTGGAAATTAACTTCCCGTCAAACACAGAATGTCACATGCAGGCACGTTGCAGCACTTACCTATAGGCAAGTACGAAATGCAGTCATTGTGTTATCTGTTTAAAGGACATGCACACAAACTGTGGAAACAACAGTTACACAAAAATGAATGTTAGCTAATGGATGCTGTGTGTAAGGACAGTGTTTTAAACGAAGTAAACAAGTCTCTTTTTATTTTTTTATTTAATGGACATTAACCTTGTGCTGCTTCTCTCACATGACCACTCAGAGCAAGGAGGCGGGTATAAAGACGCTCGTCATGTTGGACGAGCAGGGGGGTAAGTCGGCATCTGTCACAGATGTGGGGGGATCAGTATCTGTGCACCCTTCTGGCCCCTCACCCCCTTGGTTTCTGTTGTTATTTATTTCTGTTACTGTGGGGGAAGTAGTCATCTTGTTATTTGTACTCAGTTGACTTTTAAATAACCTCAGCCTGTCTCATTTCATTGCAGCCTGCATGAAGTCGTAGTTCATAGTTGAGTTGCTTCACATTTTCTGTTTTGAGTGGATTGATGTGTAAAACTCACTTTGATGTTGATAAGTTTCTTTTTTATTTTTATTTTATTTGATTTGACCACATGCAGTGTAACCTAGTTGTTATGATTGCCTGTTTTGCATTTGCTCTGTTAGTGTGTGTGTGTGTGTGTGTGTGTGTGTGCGTGCGTGCGTGCGTGCGTGCGTGCGTGCGTGCGTGCGTGCGTGCGTGCGTGCGTGTGTGTGCATGCATGCGTGTGTGCGTGTGTTGATGGGTGTCTTTTTTCTGTCTTGAAATACATAACTAGCAAGTTACATTTATTTATTTTTAATTTTTTTGATTTTTTTTTAAGAAAGAAGAAAGAAACAACAAGCTAAAATGAAAGAAAGAAAGAAAAAAATCTCACCGCAATGGGCACAGCTTATATAATTGTGTTTTTTAAAGACTTGGTTGTTTGATAACAGGTGTCTCATGTAACAAGACAGGTTGTTTCACAATAGGTTCCATTTGTGCTGCTATTAGTAATCTGAATCTGACCTTTTTTGGGTAATGAATCTTATTGATAAAAAACAAAGATCTTGTAAGACTGTGTTTAACACCCTGCGAGGAGTATGTGCCCTAATTTTAATAATAAATTTATTTGGATAGATCCATTATGCAATATACGAATATATATTACTGCCATCAGTTGTTGTTTACAGTTTTTTCGCCTTCTCCTCATTCTACTTCTTTGTGTGTAGTGTGTGTGCACAGTTGAACAAATAGGCAGTTGGTGTCACATCATTAGCTCAGAACTGTATAACAGTACCTTTAAGTTATTAACAGGCCACAGGGGACTCTACACTTTGACCTGTCCGTATTGGTGCTTGTTAGAACTCACCCAAACAATGGCTGGGGAAAGAAAGAAAAGCTGACATGTTGCGTGGTCTGCGAACAGAGCACCCCTCTGTCATTTGGCTTACAAACCATGTAACCACACCTTTAAGTTGTTTCGGGGCCACAGGAGGACTCAGCTGTCAGAGACCTGTCTGTATTAGCTGGAAGTCACGCAAAGTATGGCTGGCGAAATAAAACATTTCCACAGTCTTGTGCCTGCCTGCCCTGTGGCATTCAGCTACCCCCACCAGCCACATGGACTTGGACTGGTACCAACATACATCATAGAACATCAGCATGACCACTTTCTGGGCATTTTAACTTACCTGATTACCTGGACACCGCCAGCTGACCACCTTCCCAGCAGTAACAAACTTCATCGACCTTAAGAGGGGCAGGCATATAACTCAATTCAGCATGCAGCTGAGCAATGCTGATTCAACTCCCTGATGCACCAAGGGATTTATATTCCTGAGTCAACAGTGCAGACTCTGTTATGATGTTTGTACAGCCCCTGTGTGCATTCTCAGGCATTAATTAATATCTGTGCACACGATAAAATTCCCAGGCATTGGCAGCCATGCCATTGTTTGGACACATGGAAATACAGCACACACTAGGCTAACCCCTGAAGATGAAATTTGGCTGTGGAATTTAAAATGGTCATATATATATAATGTGCAGTTCATTTCCTGAAAAATGGGAGCTACCTCCATAAAAAGAGGAAGGCAAAAGAAAAAAAAAGTCTTTCACACAGCCTCAGGATTTTGTCCCATCCATCCCCTAAGTGGGATCTTTTCTGTCCCCTTTCTGGGCTAGGCCCACTGGAGGAAACTGGTTCTGTCTGCACAGTCGCTGGCAGCCAGGCATATGCACTAGCAGACTAAAAAGGGTTACTGCAGACATTACCCTGCAAGGTGATTGCATTTCATCTGCTGTCCCTGTAACACTAAAGGTGTTACAGCCTGTCAGCATTTTTGTTCACCAGAGAGCACAATTTGCAGTGTTGTGCAAGTCTCCAGTTAAATCCTGCCATTAGATCTTGCTTGGAGGGCACTGATGTCTGTGGATTAGTTTTGAAATGATTTGCATGTTGTGTTACTGTGTATACACCATGAAAAAAAATTCTGCATTCAGCATCTCATTGTGGTTTCAGAGTATTCCAGTTTGTTTCTGGTTGAGGTTCATAGCACAGAGTAATGTCTGCAGACTGGACATTTCGTTTAAACCCTTTTGGGGATGACATTCACTTTGTCTTTAATATATCAGCCCTTTTGGGGAAGAGATTCACTTTGTCCCTAATATGTCAACCCTTCTGGGGAAGAGATTCACTTTGTCCCTAATATGTCAACCCTTCTGGGGAAGAGATTCACTTCATCCCTAATATGTCAACCTTTTTGGGGAAGAGATTCATTTTGTCCCTAATATGCCAGCCCTTTTGGGGAAGAGATTCACATTGCCCTAAATATGTCAACCCTTTTGGGGATGAGATTCACTTTGTCAGCCCTTCTGGGGACGAGATTCACTTTGTCCTTAATATGTTAACCCTTTTGTAGATGAGATTCACTTTGTCCCAAATATTTCAACCCTTTTGGGGAAGAGATTCACTTTGTCCCTAATATGTCAACCCTTTTGGGGAAGAGATTCACTTTGACCCTAATATGTCGACCCTTTTGGGGAACAGATTCATTTTGTCCCTAATATGTCGACCCTTTTGGGGAACAGATTCATTTTGTCCCAAATATGTCAGCCCTTTTGGGGAAGAGATTCACTTCGTCCTTAATACGTCAACCCTTTTGGGGAAGAGAATCACTTTGTCCCAAATATTTCAACCCTTTTGGGGAAGAGATTCACTTTGTCCCTAATATGTCAACCCTTTTGGGAAAGAGATTCACTTCGTCCCCAATATGTCAGCTCAGCATCTCAGGACATTTAGCCCCACATCATCAAGAGATTCAATCAACCCCTCTTCCACTTCACTGGCAAGCAAGCACTGAGTACAGGTTTACATATGGCTGTGTCTTGCAGTACTGAGTATAAATTTATCAGTGTTATTTACAGGACTGTATCTTCTTTCACTGGTCACAAGGGCATGTCCCAGTCATTCTGAAGTTATGCCAAGCCATACAAGGTGGATGAAAAAGAAAAGAAGAAAAAAAGGCATTAGAGATGTTATCCATGCTGGATTGAAGAGTAATTATTGTGTCATTATTACTAATGTGTCCTGTCCAAAAATAACCAAAGACTGAAGTAGGGCAATTAATAGCATTACCAATGGCTTGGCTTACTGCAGGCATTACATAGAGAGGAATATTGCTTTTCAACACAGAAGTAAATTTGATTTCTATGTGTAAACACTCTGTTGTCATTTAGGATGCTGAATGCAGGGTAATTGATTGTACCAGCTGCTGTAGTTGATTGGTTTCTTTTTTCAGTTCCCTTTAGCTTTAGTTTGCATCTTTTGTTTCTTTCTGTGGGTGTCAGTGATGGGTGTCGTGTTGCTTTCAGAGCCAGGATGTGGGCATCAAAACTATCGTCATGCTCGATGCACAGGGCGGTAGGTAGCACCACCACACCCACCGTACATGTTGGGGATTCACTCCCAGCTTAAATGCTCTGTTGTGTACCTGTTCTAAGGTGGGCACACATGTTTGCTTGCAATGCATTGTTTGTTCGTCATATTTTGTAGATCTGTGTCCATTTAGTCTGCTATTAATACAGCAGTTTGTGTTGTGATCACTGATAACTGAATGTTTGATGGCACACATAGGTGTGTAACAGAATGTTTGATGGCACATGTAGGTACTACTTATCTTCTGACTCTGAGACTGCAGCTAAAATGTAATTAAGTTTCCCATATAAAATTATATATCCCTAATGCTACAGGTTTTGAGAGAGAGAGAAAGAGAAAGAGAGCATCTGGCTCAGAAAATCAGTATTCTTAATTTTATTCTGTAAGTATGTTTCGGAAGAGCAAGATACCATCATGTAACAGTAAATTGATCAGCAAAAAACTAGTGTCCAGTGAAAATTTATGGTGACTGACTGTGAGATCATGTTGGAGGAGGCAGTTTGACAGCCAGACTTCCCAGCATGGCAGGGCAAAGCCATAGGATGTGGAGAAGTCTTAACACGTCAGACAGGAAAATGCCAGAAAGCTCTGTCCCAGTTTTCTGCTTTAACTGCAAGACTGTTTGAAGACTGTGATTTGGAGCAATTTTTTTCTTTTTTTCTTCTTTGTCTTTTTTTTTCTCTTCTTTTCCTTCATTTTGACAGCCTATAGATTTATGTCTTTACCCTGAAATTAAGTCTGTCTCAGATCCATTGCCAGAGAATGATCAGCTTTGACAGTTCCTGAAGTCATTGCTGTTAGTGAAAAGGAGCTCACTGAGACACTGAGTGTCTCCAAGAAAAGCTAAAACCTAAAAAGAAAAGAAAAATCATCATGATAATATTAAAAAGGAATGGAAAGGAAATTGGTTTTTAAAGCCCAGTCAACCATGATGGTTGTGTCAGGACTAACACACTCTCTCTGTCTTACACACACACACACACACACACACACACACACACACACACACACACACACACACACACACACATGCAAGCACACATGCACACACACATAATAACAAGGAGGGGAGAGGAGGGATGCCAAGAATGTGTCTACCCTGTATGGTGATGTGCATGTTATATCTCTAACTCCTGTCCTTGTGTGCCGCATTTTAGATGTATGCCATGTTCATGGGTTTTGTTTTGTTTTTTAGTTGGCAAAATAAAGCTCTTTGTGCTAGATCTCTTGTACATTATACTGGGTGTGGGGTGGGATTACTCCTGTAAAAGTGAAACTCTGCCTAAGGCAAAGTGATCTTAAAATCCCTTCTGTGTACTGACTGCCCTTGCTGTATTTTTTTTTTATTTTTTTTACAATTTTAGTTTTCACAAAACATATTTCTGTTAAGAAGCCATTTTTGGTGTTCCTTCCTCTTTGTTAAGGTAATGACGAAGACATGGTCACAGCTGAATAAATTTAAAAGCTTGTAGTATTACACAGGTGCTCTCTGTAAAACATAAAAACAGACAAACAAAACAAAATGACTCACTTCAGAAAGTTCCAGTTCAGTTTGTTTTGCATGGTAATCTTTTACAAAGTTCCTTGAACAATTTTAGCATCAAAATTGAGAGTAATCATAACATATGTGCTTAGTTGTATGTGCCTGTGTCTACATTGATGTATTCATAATTGTTTGGAAAGTATGTATTTATCTTGTATTTAATGCCCTTAAAAGAGTGATTGGTTCCATTTTGGGAGTTGTTATTTTGTTAATAGCTCATTTGACCTTTATAAGATATTAGCCTCACAATTTTATACTGCATCATTGTGTTAAGTTTGATCAGTTTTTCAGTTGTTTCACTTATACATTTGAAATGTTGTAATATATGTACTTGTGTTTTGATCTTAAATTAATCCACACATCTACTCCTGCTAGAAAGTTACTTGATGTCCATTCTGACAGCAGTCTTTGGTGTGGAGTACATCATTGTCATATGATTCTTGACTTGTACATATGTAGCTTGAAGTTGTGGCTGTACACAGACTGTCTTAAGTTGTTCTGAGTCATGTGAAAACATGTAGCTTGAAGTTGTGACTGTACACAGACTGTCTTAGGTTGTTCTCACTAGGTCAAGTGAAAACTTATGTACCTTGAAGTTGTGGCTGTACACTGACAGTCTTAGGTTGTTCTCAGTCAAGTGAAGACATATGTAGCTTGAAGTTGTGGCTGTACACAGACTGTCTTAGGTTGTTCTCACTCAAGTGAAAACATATGTAGCTTGAAGTTGTGGCTGTACACAGACTGTTTTATGTTGTTCTCACTCAAGTGAAAACATATGTAGCTTCAAGTTGTGGCTGTACATAGACTGTTTTAAGTTGTTCTCAGTCAAGTGAAAAAATATGTAGCTTGAAGTTGTGGCTGTACACAGACTGTCTTCAGTTGTTCTCAGTCAAGTGAAAATTTATGTAGCTTGAAGTTGTGGCTGTACACAGACTGTCTTCAGTTGTTCTCAATCAAGTGAAAACATGTGTAGGTTGGAGTTGTGGCTGTACAGTGACTGCCTTTAGTTGTTCTCAGTCGAGTGAAAACTTGTGGCTGTACACAGACTGTCTGAAGTTGTTCTCAGTCAAGTGAAAACAGCTAGCATGGACTTAACCTCTTGTTGTGATGGGATAAGGGACTTTTTTTACTTCATTTGGGTGGATGCTTTTGCAGTCTTGTCAGTGCCTGTCTCGCTTTCGTGTGCACAGCACAGCAAGATCTTTGCTCAGGTTACAGACCCCACCCATCTTGGGTGTGGATCGAAAAAGGCCTGTAGTAGCTTGTGGTATCAGTCTACCGCATGGAAGTTACAGAGTGATGAGAATAATGCTTATGGCTGCATTGCTGTTGATAATGTTAACAGTGTTTTGTTGAACTATAGAGTTGGGTTTGAGTTTTTCATTTTGAGTTGTGGTCTGTGTGCAGAGCAATTGGATCGCATCGAAGAAGGGATGGACCAGATCAATCAAGACATGAGGGATGCAGAGAAAAACTTGGAGGGTCTGGAAAAGTGCTGCGGACTCTGCGTCTTGCCATGGAAACGGTAAATATTCTTCTGAGGTCAAGAACAGGACCGTTATTGCTTTGTTAAAAATGAGGAATTTGCCATGTCATCAGCATCAGCCCCAGCATTAAAGTTTGAATAGATGTGTTTGAGTAAGAAGAACAGATGAAGGTGTATTGCTGCCCTCACAGTCACACCCAGCTACTTGCAGGAACACAGGCACACATCTGAATTTACATGTGTGCTCACACACACATTAATACGCTTGTGTGCACACATACACATGCATGCCTGCACACAGATATGCATCCCCCATCCCCCACCCCACCCACTCCAGCAGACTCATGCATGCACAGATATGTAACCCCCCCCCCCCCCCCCCCCACTCCAACATACATGCATAGCACAATTGTTTTTGTTAACAATGCATAATATTGGCTACACAATCCTATCAAGTATCACAGCAGTTGCTAGCATTAATTCTAAACTCTCAGAATGACACTGACAGTAGCACTAAGCACAGTTACTTCCCTTTTTAGTTGATGGGTTTGCTTTTACTGTGGAGGAAGCTAGGGTCATGGCAATTTTCACATATCTGCCTCAGGTCGAAAAACTTCGAGAAAGGATCTGATTACAACAAGACATGGAAGGCAAGTGAAGACGGCCAGGTGAACACGAACGGTCCACGAATGGTGGTGGGAGATCCCAACGGCGCAATGGTCAGCGGTGGATACATCACCAGGTAGGTGCTCAGGGCATCAATAAGTGAATAACGATATTATTAGTATAATTATAATCAAAGTGTTCTTGAACTGAATTTAGTATTAAAGTGTGTGTGTGTGTGTGGGGGGGGGGGGGGGGGGGGGGTTAGGGTTGGTATACATAAAGTTATTGTTTGCTAGGTGATAATGGTAGACTGCAATATTTAAGGTTCTGTTTGTTGAGATGTATGCTAATGTTTTGTTGTTGTCATAAGTTGTTGGTACAGCGCAGTGAGTTTAACTCTGGTTAGAGAATAGCGCTTCATAAGAATTATTTATTATTATTGTTATAAGTACAGTATTATTACTGAATTGAATTGAATTCAGTAATAATGGTTTAAACATTGTTTTTTTCTCTCTTTCTTTAGTGTTTGGTTTTAACAAGCATGTGCCAGTTGTACAGCTTATTTGAATTGTGTCAGAAAAGTTAAGCATGTAACCTATAGGGTTCAGCTACCCTGTCCCTTCTTTCTACCACTTAGCATTGCCTCATGCCTTGTGATTGCCCCTTTGTGTGTTTTTATTTTGAATAATATGCCTTTTGAGATTGTGAGGAACACACCTTTGGTGGATTTTACGTGCCATGTATTTACTCACTGTGAGGAATGCGCCTTTGGTGGATTTTACGTGCCATGTATTTACTCACATGCCAGGTGATAGTTACCATAGGTGATTTAGGTCT
This sequence comes from Alviniconcha strummeri, assembly GCA_963584105.1. Lineage (NCBI taxonomy): Eukaryota > Metazoa > Mollusca > Gastropoda > Provannidae > Alviniconcha > Alviniconcha strummeri. Next base: position 22,805,484 of record OY757543.1, on the reverse strand, counting down.
CTGGTGTTGTGTCCCTTGTTGGACGTGTGGGATCTGTCATGGGCTGTTAATTCTCTTTCGTTGACATTAGATCTGAAGAGCCTGTTTGACAGTAGAGGCAGGAAATGTTTGCGCCCAGTGTCAGTGATGTGCTGTGCCTACACATGCTGTGATTCTGTGCCAGGATTTTGAACGACGCACGGGAAGATGAAATGGAGCAGAACCTGGGGGAGGTGTCAGGCATGATCAGCAACCTGCGCAACATGGCAGTGGACATGTCCACGGAGATTGACTCACAGAACAGACAGGTGGACCGCATCAACCAGAAGGTAATGTGTGGCCATGGTGCTGGACGCACTGGAGCTGAACTATGCCTTCAGCTCTTCCACTGTCTCGCTTGTCTGACATCTCTCTACTTGGGTGGATCTGCAGCAGTTTCATGCAACATCAAGCTGCTGTTTTTTGTTGTTGTCGGTTTTGGTCACTGTCACAAGTTGAGGGCCAGCAGCAGAAGTTAAGGCGTAACACACATGATAACGATCGCACAGACTTGAAAGGCATTTGTAGGGATGGCAGCTAGTGGATGCTCCAGGCTCAACAGATATGCTGAGGACCTACAGGGAAAGCTGTGTTCTTAGCCACAGTCTAGGAGAAAGAAGGGTATCAAGAGTCCCCACCCTGGCAGCGAGACATGTGGAAGAAAACCGTGCTGCTGCGGAGCAGTGATGTTTTTATGCTTGTGGACTAGTGATGGTTCTGTGTGCTCTGGAGACTTGAGAGACAAAATATCTGGGTGTTGCATGAAACGGCTGCAGATCCTGTGGGGATGCTGGCTGGTCTTTGCTGCTGCTGACTGATACCACAGAAGTCAGTCTTCATCATTCTTACCAGTGTGCCTTTGGACTGTCTTCAGACAAGGCTTTTGTGGTGATATGCACCTGAGCAGGCCTGATGACAATGTCCTTAAGAGTAACTGCATTCCTTTACTAGTATTAACAGCACATGGTTTAGGAGCAGATATGGGAAGGGGGGGGGGGGGGGGGGGGGGTAGACTATTGTTTCGCATGTGCTCAGCTCAGCCACACCCCAGCACCCAAAACTCTTGTTACCATGTTCACCAGTTAATGCTCCTCAAACCTTCGTCTGTTTATCAGTGGCATTGCATACGTCCTTCCCCTGTCTAACTGTTTCTCATCACTCAGAACCTGCTGACCATCTGCACTCTTTGCTGTGTACTCAGTGCTTGGAGTTGTGGACCTGTGTAACTTGTACCTTACCCCCCCCCCCCCCCCAGCCCCTGCCATCAGTGTTCATGTAACCTCATGCCTGTTCACTGAAGTGAGAGGTGTTTGCCTTAACTTTGTGCCCTTTTGCCTTAACTCTGAGCTCCTCTGCCTTAACTCTGAGCTCTTTTGCCTTAACTCTGAGCCCTTTTGCGTTAACTCTGAGCCCTTTGCCTTAACTCTGAGTGCTGTGCCATGTCCATCCCTTCCAGTCCCTGCCAGTAACTGGCCTCTCACCCTGTGTATTGTTGAAGTGCAAACCGCAGTTTCTTTTGCCTGTATTGATGGTGGCTCTAGCCCTGTGTACTGCGCGTTTGCCAGTGTGAGCTGGGTCCTTGTGTAATGTGTGTGCACTGTGCTGGCTGCAGAGACTGTGGTATTGCTTTCTTTGGCAACATGTTTCTCTGCACCCTGTGCTTTCAGCTGTGAGCTGGGCATTCTCTTACTGCTTGCGTTTTTCTGGCTGTCTTGTTCATGGCAGTGTCATTCTCTCTCTCAATTTTCCAGTTTTTGTGCTTTTGAGCATCAGCTGGAGCATTTCATATTGGTGTTCTTCACCAATAATCTCTCGTGGTAGTGCTTTCCATAGCAGTTTCTTTTTTCCACATCCCAGTATCTGATCTTTGGAGTTCAGCTGTCACATCTTTTGAAGCAGCAGCATTATTACGAGTATCCTGTCCCTGGCAACCAAATCAAGCACCTTTTTAGGTATGCCTGTACGTGTTCTCTGGAACTGCATCATCAGTTCATGTAGGACTAGGAATGGTTGCTTTTTATGCCATATATGTTACACTCTCTACCAGGTAACATTTTTCTTGCATAATTAGGGTCATTATGCTCAGGGTTTATGCATTGAAAAGTGGAAATGAGTTTCCTGTGGGTTTCAGAATATGTTTTACTTTTTTATTCAGTTAATAGAACAGCAGCATCAAGGAATCTGGTTCTTTATTTCACCTTCCGTGTCATGCCATCTCCAGTGTCTTCCTGACATCATGCAACCATGCACAAAGTGTGTATGTGTTATCAGAAACAGTGATGTCATGGCTCAGAGGTTGATGCTGTGTCACCTCCTGCTATAGAACATATAAACCCAGTTTTGGAGGTGTACACGTGGTGGTGGGGGGGGGGGGGGGGCAGTAGGTTCTTTGCTGAACTGATATTAGTGTGGTTCAGTTTCAGGGTACATGCAATTCCACTGGCATCTTTGTTTTTGCTGCAAAGTGTTAATATCTCTGTGCTTACTAGTGGTATCTTCCTTGTTAAAAACAACTTAAAGTGAAGCTTTCCTCCACCATGTTGTTGTGTTTCGCTCCCTTTGGGAGTCACGTAGAATTGGGTGAGATTTTCCAGGCACAGCTGTTTTCCTTCATATGTGCACATAATTATGTACATTAGGTGCATGCAGTATTCTTTGCCTTAAGGCAACTGCACCTGAAATCAGAGGAACTTCCAGATGTCTGTAATTCACTAGATGTTGGTGCAAGAGGGCTGGTCTGTTTATTTTGTTCAGTGAACACGTGTGGTATTGGTATGTGTTTACCAGTGGAATCACCAGTGTTGTTCCTGCCTGGTTCTCAGCTTCATAGGTACTTCTGCCCGCATTGTCGACCCATTTGTAAATCAGTATATCACTCTTGATCCTTCTCAGTTGTAATACTTCAAATGCCATGAAGAAGTAGTAGTTGCTCAGGCGAAAAGCTGGTTACTTTTAGGCACACAGCTAGTGGTGTCTTTTATTTTGTGGCACCCAGCTGCTGGTGTCAGGTATTTGAGGGAGCTGTCAAGGGGTAGACTTCAAGCAGCGGTACCTTGGTAGTTCTCCTTGGTCCTGATTTACCACTGTTCCCCCTGTTGGCCTTGTTGAATAGAAACCTTTTGGATGCTGGTTTTGGAGTGTGTTTACAGAGACTGAGAGAGAGGTCAACACATTTCCTTGGCTTTTCTTTAGCAATTGTCCTGCCTATGACGGTTTCAGAGTAAGGCTTGCAAGTTGCATGTTGCATTGTTTTGACGCCTGTAAATCTGTGATTAGGTTGCACAGGTTGACATGTTGATTTTGATCCCTGTTACTCTTCAGCTTCACTAACAGCTTTTCTTCTGGTTTGGAATGTGATGGGACAGTGAGTTCTGTTGTTGTGGGGTTTTTCACTCTCAAAAAATGGGACTGAATATTTGTTGCTGTCAAAAATGGGAGACTGCAAATTTCTTGCCACTCACTTTGTCAAATGGGAACTGGGGTGAATTGTTTTGTTACTTTCAGAGATGAAATCTGCAGTAGGCAATGTTTTATTTATTGTTCAGAAAACACCAAGTTAAGGTCAAGTCTTTGTCAGTCTGAATATTACATATTTTGATATCTGTGTGTAATATATGGGTATGTACCACAGGGTGTATTGTGGTACTTCAGAATGATACAAGAAAACAGAACAGTTCACGCTGGCTGGCATGGTCTAATGTTGTTGTTTTTCCATCCGTTTCAAGATGAGTCAAAAGCAAGAATCCCATCACGTTTCACAGAAGACAACGGGAAAAAATAATCCACTGAGTGTTGATTTTGTGTGGGTCTCCCACTGGCTGATTAACATGTCTCTACTTTTAACCACTTCTATCCTTGCAGGGCATGTCAAACGAAGTCCGCATTACAGAAGCCAATAAGCGTGCTACCAAACTCCTTACAACAAATTAGTCGCCAGGTGATGATGTCGCGGCACAGGGATGTCCCACTTGGCCGCTTGGATCGAGTGTGGTTGTAAAGACTCAGTCCTTCAGGGCTTGCTGTTCTGTCAGGAACAGACATGCTCCTGTACCTTGTGTATGGAGTAGTGAGACTCACAAGTCGTGAGTCACTGTGTTCGGTGCTCACAAAGGAACGCTTGCAGACTGTTTGTGTTGTGCTCGCAGCTAGTCGAGTAGTAGGAAATGTCATGCTGTTTCATTCCTTCTTTGAGTTCTGTGTTCCTTTGGACTGTTTCTGTGTCTTTTGATTTCCTGTAGTACGGTTCATTTTTTTTCTCCCCTTGGTTTCACATTTTGTTGGAATTGAGCGACTCTGAGTTTACAACATGATCATGATTTGGTCACTACTTTTTCTACACTTCCCCGTCCATTTTGTATCCACTTTTAATTTGTGTTTGAAGTTTTGGGGGTATATTTGAATTCTTCAGGGAAAAAAGAAGGAGCTGATTTTTATTTGAAAACTCTGGTTACATTCCGTTTTTGTCCTGGGCTTTTCTTTTTTTCCTCTCCCCTCCCCCCTCCTCCCAGGGGGTGGGGCCCTCTTTTGTTTCTGTTTGTCAGCATTGGTGGTTTTCAAGCATGTGTTCTTGTGCTTGTTTCTTCTACGTAGTGGTTCTCCTTAGTTGAATGCATGGTTCGAAACTTTGTGGTCACTGAATTACAGTTTCCTTGTCAAAGTTGAGAGTGGGGATGACAAGGAAGGCATGCTGTTACTCCAACTTTGATAAAAGGAGAGATGTATAGTACTGATTGTTATACTTTCATCTTTTATATTGCCTGTGAACATTTTCCTTTGTTTGAGATTTGATTTTCTTTCAGATTTTGTCATCGTTAGTTTTATTGTTGATGAGATATTTTAGTGTCAAAATAGAGGCAGACTGTGTAGTGTAACAGTTCTAGAAATTTGACATGTGCAGAGCTTCATTGGCAAAAGAATCACTTTCTAGAATTCTCAAGGCAAAGAGTAATTTGCAGTCATCATAGCTCATAAAAGTAGTAAGATACTTAGAATGATTGAAGCTCATCCTGTGAACATTTCTAATCATAATGTTTATCAGTGCCAGTATCAGCAAAGTAACATCTGCAAAAACAAATAGGGGGTGGCGGGGGGGTGGGTGGTTTGGTTTCTGTTGTGAAATCTCCCCTTCCCTTCCTCTGTGCACTGCACCATCCATGATTGAATACACCATCCACTTGCCATACCACTGTAGTGATCAGAGCTGCTGGAAGTAAGCAGACAATATAAGAGAAACAGAGTTGCTAATTGGTTTAGAACCCCTCCCCCCGCCCCCCTCCCCCCCCCCCCCCCCTGCCAATTCCCTTGGTTGCCCCATCCTACCCATCAGCAGCTAAGACAAGAGACAAACAATCTTGCTTCTTCCAGTGTCCATCATTCCACATGCATACTGTTAAATGTTCAGTTGGTTGGACTGCTGATAATGTGCCAGTCATTGTTTGCTTTGTACATTATGCTTAACACTTACGGCCCGGTCATGCCCCAGTCTCTTGTGTGTGTGTTTTGAGAACGTGTGTTCCTTTTAATGTTTGCATCATCTCCAAAGACCCTGGTTGATTTGCACCTGCCCAGAGCTTGCCATGCTTACACTTTTAATTTCACCGGTTCCAATGCTTTATACTGATCCCCAACCCTGGCTGCCCAAGGCTTGTGTGATGTCCAACAACCGTCTAGCTGTCTTTATAACTATACAGGTGGCAGTTATTGGTACTTAGAAATTTTGCTACCGCTTCTCAGAGTTATTCTGATTGAAAGTAAAGGCCAGCTGCCTTTTGGGGGTGGGGGTGGGGGTCTGGCTTTGCACCTTTTTTCAACTTTTGAAAACATGCAAGGCGGACTGATTTTCGCAAGGCAGGCTAACCTTTTCGGAGTGCATACGTTGGAACCCCCTTAACCCTGGAAAGCTTAAATCTGCATGCACAGTTAAGTGTAGAATACACTTGCCAGTGAAGGCATGCTTGTCTTCAGGTCCAGGCTTCACCCACAACCACCCTTGGTCTTTGAGGCAAAGGGCACAGTCAACTACATAGGGAGCATGGGAATTGTAAACAAGCAGTCTGAAATTGGGGGGTGGGGGGGAACGGGGGGAGCAGTCTGCAGGATCAATAATTTTGTGGTGGTGCATTGCAAAGAGGTTTTTAGGGGGTTTCAAACTGTCTCGTGCCATCACATTTTCATGTCCGGTTCTTTTCCCAAAAAAGGATTTTAAATGCTAGAATGTGTGTGCAGTAAAACATATTCAAAATATTCCATCATTCCTAAAAAGGGGTGCACTGTATTCACCAGAGGTTGTTGGACAACACATATGAGTATCCACTGGTGCAAATGGCCCCTTTGTGTGAAAACTTAGATACCCCTAGGCAGTCATGACTGCAGTCACACACCATGTGATGTTTTCATTTTTTATTTTTTTAAATTTTACAGTGATTTACTCCTTGAGAAAACATTTGTTTGTGTTTCCATAGACAGGCTTAGGATATTAGTTTATTTCAGCATGACAAACAGCTGTTTCGGCTTGTTTAGATTATGGAGATTGGTTCATTTTTTTTTTTTTCTCCCTCTCTGTCTCTGTCTCTCTCGCTCTCCCTGTCTCCAACTGGTCAGCCATTTTGCTGTTGCCTTTGTTGTTTGCGTTTTTAATGTAGTGTAGTTGCATTTTATTTTGTTTTCTTCCTTTGTTTTCTTTGCTGTTCATCCATCTGTGCCCGCCCTTCCTCGACCACACAAACAGGGTGGGTCGCTGAATGACAGAGTGGAAAACGCCAACAAGAGGGCAAACAAGATCTTACGCAACCAGTGAGAATGAAAACTCCATCCCCAAGGCCACAGCCAAAGGACTTCTCTGGACACTGCAGACAATCCTAATGCAGCGGATGGATGGACAGGCTGGAGGTTCTTTCAGCTCGGATGTGCATGCAGCCAGCATTTTATTGTTGGTGTGAGATTGTTTGGATGAGAGCGAGAGAAAGAGAGAGAGAGCTCATTTAGGCTGATTGGACTTCTTTCAAAAACGACCTCTTGTGATTTCTTGTTATGTCATTTTAGCAGCAGGGGTGGATTGCATGTGTGACGCTCTCTCTGTCCAGAAACAAAGCAGTTTATGGAAGACAGCATCTAGCGGTAAGGACAGAAACTACAGGAAAATCCATTAGTGCTCTATCGCAAGTGTCAGTATTATTTTCCCTTCCCGTCCGTAGTGTCACTACGATGTTAGCACGCTGTCATGTAAAGTGCTTTTTTTCTTTAGTTTTTTTCCCCCCTTCTCTTCCTCCTCTTCTGCCTCTCTCTTCTTCATCTTGTATGATAATTTATGTTAACACTTTCTGTCAATTTTTCTCCACTAAATTTTGAGGCGATTCAAGAGTCAGTTGAGAATCAGATGGTTTATTTGACCAGAGCAAGTGCTCATATTAACATCCACAACACAGTACACAAAACTAATGCACACATAAGCATGGGAATGCATCAGTTGCCAGTACTACAAAACCACTCATCTGTAGAAAGAGGCAGAGAAATGTGGGAAGAGGGACCACTCACACAGCACGGATCACAAGACTGCTTCAGTTGTGCGTGGAGGAAGGGGGTTGGCAGGGGCTGCAGGAGCTGAAGAAGAAAGATCATATGCACACACAAAAAATGCACGAGTTTTTTTGGGGGGTCAAAGTGGCTACACACCCTCCGCAATGAAGCCCAGAGTAATGAAATTATCAAAGTACAATGCAGTGTCAAGAAAACCCCAACCACCTAATGGACCTGCATATATATACAATTAATGACAGTTCCATTAGCTTCTGTAACATTACAGTTTGCATGGGTAATGGCACAACTGTGTGGTCTGCATGTATAGTTTGGCATTCATTAGACAAGAGTTGATGCATCAACTAGTTGATTTCTGCTGTAAGCTACATTGTTACAGTGACATGCATTGCTGCTGCTTGCACTCCACTCCACACTGTAGTGGCTGTAGCCATGTTGCCTGTTGTCAGGGTTTGCACTGCGCACTGTTTGGGATGCTGCTGCGTGGTCCACGGTATTCTCAGTGCAGTGGTGGTAGCGGCTAGCCAGCTGACCCAGCAGTTGCAAACCCCACCATGTGATTGTTGCACACCATGTGGTGGGATTTGCAAATGTTGTGCTATCCAGCCTGGTTTTCTAGTGGTTCAGGCAAGTCAGTCATGCATACCACCCCAGTTGTCTAACTGTTCAGACACCATTCATCAGTTTGGGGCACTACAGCAAAGGGAGGACACTGCTGTGATCACATGACGTGCCAGTGGGAACAAAAGGGATGGAAGCAGAATGGTATAAATTGTTTATTACTACATTCATGTGTGAGAGTCTGCGTGTGGGTTTTGAGAGTTTTGCCTGCATACATTTTGTATTTTTCTATTATTGCTTTTGTCTAGGCAGGCGGAAACATAAGCAGAGCGTTCTTGTTTTGCTCAATACAGTTGTTTCCTGTTATTGAGATATTTGGGGTGTTTTGTTTCCACTTATATTTTATGCAAATTATACATATGTATATGTTGTTCTACATATATATATATTTGTTTTGTATGCAGACCTTTTTTCCTTTTCCTCATCTTTTTCTTCTTGTGACAAGCAATAACAGTCAAAACTCGAGCAGAGAAAATTGGAATTTTACATTGTATTCCAGAATTTGAACTTGTGTAAGTTGAAGTGAAGACAAGTATGTATCACATTCAGATGAATGAAAAAATAAGACTGTGTCTGTTGGAATTGGTGTACTACATACTAATCTCGCCACCTTTTATGATTTGTTGATTGACAGTTTGATGACATTACAATGAATTGAGACTGGCAGTCAAGTTCTTGCATACATATGTCAGCTTATATTAAGACTTATTTGCCATCCTTTCATAATTTGTATTTTAAAAGACTAGTCTTGAAAAATGCCCATAGACTCCATTTTGGCCATCTAATTTGGAAGTTATGTCTGTTTCAGTGAGTTATGTTTTTTGCTACAATTGTTTTTAGCCTACTTGAATTTCTACAAACAAAACACGCCTGGCATTTTAAAGAGTTCTTGGGTTTTAATGGTTTAATGTTGTTGCTTGTAGTTTGTGTCTTTACGTAAGCTGTACACAGACTGTATACCAGTTGTGATTCTCGGTGATTTAAAAAGAACCAGAACTTCTTCAGTGAAACTCCAGGTACTTGCGCTTAGATGCAGGTCTTAATTACTTAACCCTGTCTCAGTTGTGAGGTCACAAATCTCTCTCTCTCTCTCTCTCTCTCTCTCTTGCTCAGTCTCTTGTTGGTACTCCCCCCTTCCCCCCTTCCACCCTCCACCCCTTTCTTTTCCTCTCACTGACCCCACAGACAATTTTTAAAAAAAATGTTTCAAGAATTTTCCAATACTAGCCCCCCTACCCCCCCCCATCACCTCCACCCCCTGCCCATTATTTATGTATTTTTTCATTATTCTTTTATTCTGGTTTGTTATGTTTTAAATTGTTAGAGGCTCTGTGTCCATCCATTCAGAGTTTCTTTTTGCATGGATTTTTTTGTGACATGGGATCAACTCATGGTACAGTGGCATCCTGTCTACCTGTTGGCTTGTGATGGTAAACTGATGAAATGACATGTTTATCTGCATGCTTGCTGACGTTGTGAAGTGTTGTTTAAACCCACTATGCATGAGCAAGAAGGGGGGGAGGCCCTGTATATGCATGAACAGAGAGAGGGTGGGTCACTATAAATATATGGTATGCAGAGAGAGAAAGAGAGAGAGAGAGAGAGTACTGTTGTGCATTTATTGCATTTGTGTTCATTCTACGCTCATTGTGTATAGCAGACAAGTAAATGCAAGGGAAACAATACATGAAGGATAGAAGGCACCAGCCCCTCAGCTTACCAGTTTATCCATCTTTAAATCACGATCACAATTACGATAGAGTTTTTGCAGGATTTGCAGCTACAAAGAAAAATGAAGACGGTGGAGTTTTCACAGGTTTTGCAACTACAGAGACAAAAAGAAGATAGGGAATTGGACATTGTCCCAGAGACGTTGTTTCCTGAAAAATAGCCATTTTCACCTGCATTCTAAACACCACGAATTCCATGGCAAAATGAGTGCAAGCACTCGGTTGAAACTAAAGGTGTTTAATGTTGGCTGCCCACCTGGTGGGTCTTGTGCGAAAACAGCCTGCCCATACTGGTACAGTATCTGGATGCAGTGCAGGTCTAGATCAGCAGGTCTAGTCTCCTGGTCTCTGTAGAGGCTCTTGGACCAAGGGTCCATGGACACTGTGTCAACCCAGTTAAGACAGCTTTGGAAAAGAAGGGAAAGAAACAGAATGTCTTGATGTGCTGAGACCCAGCATGCACCAAAAACGATTTAAAGATGAGCCAGCTGTTCTCTCTCGCTCCTGCTTTAAAGGTAGTGTGTTCCAAATTTCTTTGGGATGGTTTCTTTCTGTGTATCTGTTTCATTTTAGGATATCTCTATGTTACATCTGTGATATTTTGTGATCTTCTGTATTTGTACCGGTCCTGTTTATATAATCTACGATCTTTGACGGGAGTATGAACTGTCTAAAGAGCTGGTAGGGTTGAAGGGTTAAAGTTACTAACTGTTACGGTGCTTTCATCGGTGTATTGAAGCATTCATGGATTTTAAATGGTGTAAACTTTGTGGGTAGATCTTTTGTCATTTTTAGACTCCTATGAAAGAATGCCGGTCCATGTAATGGTCAGTGTTGGGCTGACCAGCAGTCAAGGCAGGTCAAGGACTTTATTAACACTGCAGTTTTAGACTCCTATGAAAGAATGCCGGTCCATGTAATGGTCAGCGTTGGGCTGACCAGCAGTCACGGCAGGTCAAGGACTTTATTAACACGGCAGTTTGTTCAGACACCATGAATTTCAAACTCTGCATGGTAGTACTACTCACTGGGCTTTAAGTTTAACTGTTTAGACTGCTTGCAATGAGTGACCTTGCCAATATTTGAAGGTCACAGCTGTGTCAAACAGTTTCAACTGAAAGTGATCTGTTTCCATTTGATTGGGTTAAAACTTTGTATGCTTGTTAATTATGTAAACCAAATCATGACCGTACAACATTTGTTGACTTCCATCTGTATTCAGGGAAGATCGTTAAACGTTTCCTGATTTGAAAAACACACACAAAAACTTTGGCTTTTCTCAGATGCTATTTAAGCAAGGTTTCAAACTTTGCATGATTATAGCATGGCTTGGGGTCTACAGATCCACAAGAGGTTTGCTGACTTTGTCCCTGTTTCAAGATCACAAGTATGTCGGAAACAGACTGCAAGTCATGTTTTTTCAGATTCTTGCCCAGGGTAGTTTTAAAGTTTCGTGGTTGCTGTATTAAACATGTGTGTCGGAAAGATTATTTACAATCCGCTTTGTGTGACTGGTGTGCATTTAAGGTAGGTTTTCCAGTTTTGCGCTTGAATGTGAGTCACACTCTTCTTGTTCTAATGTTCACTATTTCACAAACATTTTGGGTCTTTTTGAGAGCTGAACCTCAAGAAGTGGCTGCTCTGGCAGAATGTTAACGTGTCTGTATCATGCAAACAGATTCACTTTACTCCTGCATGGAGTCTGCAGACCATGGGATTACATGTGTACATAATTATGCTGTTGCTGTGTCTGTTGATAAACAGTGATTTCTGTTTACATTATCATGTTTCTCAGCATGAATTGGCAATTCAGTATTTCCGACTTTTATGTGGTCAACTACACAAGTTGCACATGTTGAAACAAGATTAACAAAATACCCCCACCCCACCCCACATCCACCTTACTGCTCCGCCCAACCCCCTTACAGGCAAATAAGGCATGAAATATTTTGCATATGGTATACAAGCGTATGGAAATGTCAGACTGTTAAAGGAATTATTGTCTATAAGCAAGGGATGTGCAATGGCCAAAGTATCACAAAGAACAATCATCACTGACTTTCTTCTTTAATTTAAAAACAAACTTTTTTTTTAGTTAATTGTTTAAGCACTCAAAACTGGTATATTTGTCATTATTCAAATATGTTTTTGTATGATTGCTTAAACTGTGTATGTTTTGTTGGTTGGTTGGTTGGTTATATCTAACAATAAAGAGGTGTAGTTCAGATTGGTGCACTTGCCTCTTTTCTTTTCATTTGTTTGTTGTTCACTGTATAACGTTTGTGTGTAGATCATTACATTGGTCTGTATGTTAATATGGTAGAAATAAAAAATAAAAATCTTTTTCTTTCTTTTTAACGCATTTCTTCAAGACTTATCCCACATAAATGTTCTTAGGGAAGTTGGAAGTTTTTTTATTTATCCGTCTAGTTAGAATTTATTATTAACTGTGGATTGTGTGTACGTTTTTATTTGCATAGCTTTAAGTAGTTCATAGAATCTTTACATTCCATTGTATGATGTATTATATTCACTGATATGCATATAGTTGTGAAGATTTTTTAAATTTTTTTTTTAGTCAAGTTTCTTCTGCTTGTTGATTTCCTCTGTGGTCTTGTGTGTAACATTTCTTGCTCAAGCTTTTTAACCATACAGATTTATGTAACACGATTTTCTCAGTCATGCGTATATCCATAATGGTGGAATACTTGCCAAACTGTTGTACTCATTGCTTTTGTCATTTCCTCCATTCATGTAGCATAATCACAGGGCCGTAAGATCAGATGGACTGAAAGTTTAATGTGAGAAAAGCAGCAGCAACAAAGGAAAACATCAACACTTTTGAGTGTTGATTGCACACAGGAAAGTTCCTTCACAGGCATCCGACTCTGCTTGAGCGTTGTTGTTGCATCTGACAGTCGTATCTGTGGGTCCCAATAATGGATCAGTGTTCTGTGTGCATTCATGTCGATTTGTCTCCATGGCATGTAGTGGGTGAAAAAGCACTCGTATTAGTAGTCAGGTGCAGATAACACTTCCAGTTGTCAGAATTTATCCATGAAACTTTGTAAGTATTTCATAGGTAAATAGTAACAATTGTTTGCATGTGACTTAATCTGTTTGTGTTTTGTTTTTTGTTGTTGGTGTGTTGTTGTTTTTATTGATAAAGCAATAAACATAATCAAACTTACGTTACCATTATACGTTATGAGTCAGTAGTGCCCAAACAGTAATTTGTGCCCAAAATAGATTGTGGTCATTGATAAAATGCTTTTATTCGTCATAACAGAAAAGCAATAAAGGAGACTTTGAGTACTTGATGTCTAGGCTATTTTGTGGGTAATGCTGTAAAGGTAATCATGCACACAAGACTTTGTTGAGAAATAAACAGAGTGTAACATTCGCTAACACCCATTTGTACATCTTAGCTTAATCACCACTGCTGGTGTCGTTTTGGACGGCAAAATCTGGAGGAAAAAGGCCTCTGCAGCTAATACGTACCCAGCTGTTGTGTAAATGGCAGTAAGGCATTGTCCTTTGTTGGGTTTGAAAAGCTGGTGAAAGGAATATGCTCATGCTCACTGCAGTCTCGACATCACTGTGAACGTGACAATGCTAGCTGTATGTGAAGACCTCCCCTCACCCACCCCCCACCCCAACTCCCCCTCACCCACCCCAACTCCCCCTCCCCCCAATCCCCACGATGTACAGATGTACACGCAGGGGTACATTTAACTAGAGATTGTACAGTTGAAGTGCTGTCTTTGGTCAAACCCCTGCTTTACAAAATATATGGTTTTGACACCCACAACGTTCAGGCCATGCAGACAAAATTGAAATGCGTTGAAAGTTAAGTTGCTGGAGTCGGATGCCTGTGAGCTCAGGAGAGGTCTGCCCACCCTGGGTAGTTTGCTGCAGTAACAGCCATATATATATAATACAAAAATGGAGCTGTTTTCACTACTAGTGCATGGCCCTTCTTCATGTGTTACAAGTCATGTTGATTCTCCAGTGCTTCTGAAATCATGTATATTCTTGATGCGATTGTAATGTATGTGACTCTTGAATGTGGTGATTATTTTCAGAGCTGGTGTTTTTGAAAGGGGCTGCAATTTCCGTACCATGAACACGAGATGGTGTTCGGGGAATGGGGGGAAGTTTTGTCTGTTTACAGGTCACATCTTAATGAGAAATTGCTATGACTATTTTTTTCTACCTTCTGCAGTGACCTGAAGCACTTTATTTTTATCCCTCATTCATTATTTTGCACCAAAGGCACATATGTGGTATATCCAGCAGTTACGCTGAAAACGGTGAAATTGTACAGCTACTTGCAAAGTTCTTTCATGTCAAAATCTAGGTGTCTGATTTTTAATTTTTTTTTTTTTTTTTTTTTTGTCATCCTGGTTTGATAGTGAGATAGAATCCGGGAAGATGTTGTAATTTTGTATGCTTACATTTTGTGTGAAAGACGGGATATAGCAAAACCTATTTTGCACAGAATTTTGCCCGGTTTTGTCATGATATGCCAAAGTTTTTTTTCTAAAAATAATGCCTAAGTTTTTCTAAATATTATTCATGACAGTAATTCTGAAGACAGAATAAAATTTTTAAAGAGACACCCAAAAGTGCATGTAATTGGAAAACCAGTCTTTATTTGACCTGTACAGACACCGCCATACGTTTTGGCAAATGTGTGAAACTGAAAGTGAACAGTAATAACACCACATGGTAAAGTAAAAGAGTTCCATGAGTGGTGATTTTTGTGTGAAGCCGAACCAAAACTGCTTTGAATTATATGATCTGACAAAATTATTTTGAAGGCAGGCGCAGTGAGCAGTCTTTGGGAGAGGCACTTGACACCCTTAATTCAGTTTTGTTACACTGTGCACTCACTCCATGGCTTAGCATAGTGTGATATCAGGTAATGAACAGGTGTTGGGCGCCTATGCTACGGAGGATTTCATCTCTTGTCTTCATGGTTGCTGCTTTTAAATCCATCAACGCAAAGTATTGTAAAGTTTGATAGATTTGTGCTTTCACAAAGGTCACCAGCTGTCCAGTTTGTTCTGCAGCTTCCAGATTCATTGAAATGACTGTTGTTGTGCAGTGACTGCGGGCATAGGTTCTGCGCTTTGAAACAAACTTTCTAGTTTAGGCTGGACTTGTTTAACTCAGCACTGTAGTTTGGTGTTCTAGTGTGCTTTGATATGGCGTGGATTTAAATTTAAAAGGACAGTAGTTCTATGTGATCTTGTGGGTGAAGGAATGGGTGTATATATAGATAATAGCTCTTGTCGACATTCCATGGGCAAAGTGGAATAGAATCACATTTATTATAGTAGTTTTGGAGCAGAGGCACCTGACGTCTGTTTCAAAAAAATCATTATGCACCGTTATCACCAGCATCGAGAGTTAAATATGATACGAATAGTTTCCTGGTGTCAGGCGCCTATCATTCAAACATCTGAGTTATGATTCATATTACAGATGCCCAACATATTGCTCACCCGAGTTTCATGAGACATGTTTATTAAAACATTCTCCAGGCACAAGAAAATGGGTTGTTCGTGTTGATCGAGACCAACTAATACTGGTGGAAATTTTCACTTTGACTGAATTCCAGGGCAAGACACTGCTGTTGAAGATTAATGAAACAAACGGATGCAGGCTTAGACTACATGTTGAACAGAGTGATCCTTGATTGTGATTCGTTTACTAAATGGCTGTAGCAATTTTGTGCAGCTTGCTGCCAAGGTATTCTCCATTATGCATTTGTATCTTCTTCTTTTTTTAAATTGTTCATGACCGTTCCAATTTTTATATGTTGGTATTGATTAATCAGACGGGATTGTCGACGATACCAGCATATCCTAGCCTCCGTATGCTTTTAAATTGTTTTTTATAACAAGGGTGATAATGAAAATTTGTGTTGATGTTTGTATATGTTTTGTTTTATATTTGTGTAACGACTGGTTTTGTAGATTTCGCTGGAGAAAGGGTATCCATATGAGAACTGAAATGTGCATTAACTGAAGACAAGGTTTGATCATCCTGAGATGACCCCTGGCGGTTGACAGGAAGTTCAGATCCTAACTTGGGTGTACAGTGGATTTGTCTTCAGGGGTACTGTGGAGCAAGGTGACTATGAAAGGGAATCTACCAATCAGACCGAAAGGATCACTTTTTTCAACCTTGTAAATTGAATCGTATCGGAGTTCAGCCATCCATTGATCATTCTCTTTTGACAGCTGTTGTTTTGACTCCAGTGGACCGTTCCCAGATTATTCATGAGGTGAGGTCATCAGGGTCACCGAGATCGAAAGCGAGGCAGGCGGCAAAATCTCTGCACGCTCTCACCACCTTTGTACACCCCAGCCTCGTTTTAGATCATGTGACACGCCGTGACCTTTCCCATTCAGAATGGCCCATATTCGGACGAGCGTATGTTGGGCAGTAAGGAAGTGAATATAGACACTCCCGCCCCTACCCCCCCCCCCCCCCCCCCCCGCCATCCTCCAAGCTGTTGATCACTATCAGTTCATTGTTTGTCACTCATGGTCTTGTCTTGTAGTTCCTTTCCCTTGTTTTTATCATCTTTAAACAGACTAACGCCTAGTCCGTGTACATTATCTTTATTCATTGATGTCATTGATTTTGAGATTAAACGTGCACTTCCACTCAAAACTCTTCTGGGATTTATTTTGTTTCAAGCGAAAGTGTGTGTCTCCACCGCCTCCCTTTCCGAGAGAGAAAGAGTATTAATATTTTGCAGGAATCGTAACTCTGAAAGAAAGGATCCCGGGCTGCCCTCAGCTTGACATAAATATGCCGGTTTGACACAACTCTGAAAGGATCCTGCCCTCAGACCGATATAATTATGTCGGTTTGACATAAATTATGTCGAACGTTTCTGCCTAATTTGATTCTTAAGTATACTCTCTCATACACACACACACACACACACACACACACACACACACACACACACACACACACACACACACACACACACATCTCACCTCGTTCGATTTCCAAACCGTTTACTACAAAAGCTTAAAGATAACACACGCGTGTTTGGAATTTTTGCCACAACATTTAAACAGCAGTTGCTCACGACATTGTTTACGTGACAGTTTAGTAATAAAATGTGTGGTATGAATATAGCTTTGTACTACTATAACTACTACAGCCTCAAATACAAAAAGATACAAAACTGTGCAGCATATTACCGTAACAAATAAAAAATAAAAAAGTAGTTATAAAATGCATTTTTACAGATTTTGTCGGTACCAGACATTTTTAGATCAAAGCACAAACAGTTAAAAAGAACGCGTATTGTAACGGGACAATGCAAAACGTGCACTTTTTGAGGGTGGACGCCTTTCCTCGGGCAGGAAACAGTCTACAAACAAAAAGATAACAGAAATCAAAACTCTTGGTTTTCAGTTGGTTCGCCCCGCACATTTTTATGCATAGTGACTAATGCCAACAGTTCGCTTATTCTCAACCTTGCACGCTTGACAATAAGATCAATCTGCTATGGGTATGGGGAATAATGTCAACAGCTGAACTGCTCTCGACTTTTCATCGTTCACAATGATAACGCCTATCGGTGTTTTATGTCTGTTCACGGCAAGGTGACATTAGACCAAAGGGGAAAAAAAGAAAGTTGTACTGATTAACTTACCCACAGGACTGAAAATCATCAATTTAACAATAGAAGTTTTAACATCAGTATTGTACAAAATATCTTTATGTTGTTACAAGCAATAAAGTCATATCCATTTTCCACACTTCACAATAATAACACAAATCTGCGATAGGAATACCTTGCATGGTTTACAATGATAGCACCAAACTGCTCTAAGGAATAAAGGCGATCGCTTGGGCTATTCTCGATTTTGCATCGTTTAGCCTACATTGATAACGCCAATCTGTTGTAGGCAATATCGACTTTGCACAGTTTAGCCTACTATGATAACATCAATCTGTTATAGGGAATATCGACTTTGCACAGTTTAGCCTACAATGATAACGCCAATCTGTTATAGGGAATATCGACTTTGCACAGTTTAGCCTACACTGATAACACCAATCTGTTATAGTGAATATCGACTTTGTACAGTTTAGCCTACTGTGATAACACCAATCTGTTATAGGGAATATCGACTTTGTACAGTTTAGCCTACACTGATAACGCCAATCTGTTATAGGGAATATCGACTTTGTACAGTTTAGCCTACTGTGATAACACCAATCTGTTATAGGGAATATCGACTTTGTACAGTTTAGCCTACACTGATAACGCCAATCTGTTATAGGGAATATCGACTTTGTACAGTTTAGCCTACTGTGATAACACCAATGTTATAGGGAATATGGACTTTGCAAAGTTTACAACCATAACACCAATCTGCTCTAGCGAATCAGTAACAGCGATCACTTTGCTGTTCTTGACATTACACAGCTTACAGTGATAAAGCACTTTTCTGCACAGACCTTGCAGAAGTTGTAATAAAAACAATTTGAGTAAACAACTGACCTTGCAGAAATTGTAATAAAAACAATTTGCTGTGTAGGGAATAATGTCAAAAACTTTTTTTTTTTCTTTCGACTTTGCACAGTTCACAACGACAATATGACCATCTGCTATGAAGCCAGGAATCGTTTCAACAACTGAGCTATTCTCGACTTTGTACAGTTCACACTGATAACGCCAACCTGCTATGTGGAGAATGATGTGAATAACTGAGTTATTAAACTTTTCACAGTTCACAATGATAACACCAATCTGTTACGTGGGTAATAATGTGAACAATTGAGTTATTCAAACTTTGCACAGTTCACAATGATAACACCAATCTGTTATGTGGGTAATAATGTAAACAACTGAGTTATCCAAACTTTGTACAGTTCACAATGATAACACCAATATGTTACGTGGGTAATAATGTGAACAACTGAGTTATTCAAACTTTGCATAGTTTACAAGAGTAACATCGATCTGCCGCACAGAGAAAAATGTCAACAATTTTACAAACAGTATCACTACTGATTTCAAATTCTGTCTTCTTTCTTTCAACCACCGCCTCCTCTCATTTCTTCTGTGCGCTGTGTGTATCTATATGAGAAACACTATGTGGTGTTTATATACTATTTTTGAGGTTTACATATATATATATACATCGGTGAGATACCGCGCTGTAGAAATTACATCTATTATTATTATGATTGTTGTTATTAATGACTGAGCTAGTCTCTGCTTTGCACAGTTCACAAACAATAACACCAATCTGTTATATCTTAAACAACACCAATCTGTTGTATTTTAAATAATGTCAACAACTGAACTATTCTTAAGCTTGCACAGTTTACATTCAGTGGTAACACCAATTTGCTCCAGAGGCTAAATAGCTGAACAACCGAGCTGGATTAAACCGAACTTAACTTGATGTAATGATAAGTTGTGTTTGCTATAATGGCAGTAACGCCCTCAACTGACCATCCGCCCATAGCAAGACGGCTCCGCCCACTTAGACAAGCGACACAACAACATTTGAACAACACGTGTTTCAGCTCGCGCTTTTTGCCAGACAGCTCCGCCCACTTAGACAAGCGGAGTAAACGACACAACGTGTGTTCCAGCTCGCGCTTTTAGCCAGATAGCCCCGCCCACATAGACAAGCGACACAATGACATTTAAACGACACTATGTGTGTTCCAAATCGCGCTTTTAGTCAGATAGCCCCGCCCACTTAGACAAGCGGAGCAAACGACACAACGTGTATTCCAGCTTGCGCTTTTAGCCAGATAACCCCACCCACTTAGACAAGCGAAGTAAACGACGACACAACGTGTGTTCCAGCTCGCGCTTTTAGCCAGATAGCCCCACCCACTTAGACAAGCAACACAATGACATTTAAGCAACACAACGTGTGTTCCAACTCGCGCTTTTAGCTAGATAGCCCCTCCCACTTAGACAAACGGAACAAACGACACAACGTGTATTCCAACTCGCGCTTTTAGTCAGATAGTTCCTCCCACTTAGACAAGCGGAATAAACGACACGACATGTGTTGCAACTCGCGCTTTCCACGGACACGTGCTTTGATTACATTACAACGGTGCTTGGACATGCTTGGGCGGACTTGCCTATGGAGGTGTGCTTGTACACAGGCGCTGACTGACTAAATGCTCATCAAGGCTGACGATGGCGAGTAGCCGGCCTTGCTCGTATCCCCGACAGCTCACAGGATGCTTCCCCTGCGCACCCTGACGTAATTCTGGCCCGGAAGCGCGTCGCACGAGAGGTCGAGCACGTGCATGGGTTGACCCCACATGCTGGCCGTGTGCCTTTCGGAGCTGTAGAACTTGACCTGCATGGACGTGTTCAGCACCAGGTCGTTCTCCAGCTGCTCACAGAGGAGAAGAAGGAATTTGCAAGGTTAATAATTAGACTAGAGCTCGAAGGTACATCGCTTCCAGATACTTAAGATTACACTGGAATCACATAATTATGTGCCTTGGCTTGGGCTGTGTTACAATCATCTCCAGAAGAGATTACTGGAATCACATCCGCCATGGCTTGGCCTGTGTTACAATCATCTCCAGAAGAGATTACTGGAATCACATCCGCCATGGCTTGGGCTGTGTCACAAGACACTGGTACCAGCGGCATGAACACGAAGGCTGCATAAACAAAAGGTTGTTATGCGCTGCATTGTTATGAGGGGGACTTTCTTCAGCCGTGTCAAACTCCTTGCATAACAACATCCACCCTCCGAAAGTGGAAATCCTTCTCTGAAGACAGCTTGCGACTGCGCATGTGGCCGGGTAATGAACACGCACGCACGCACGCACGCACACACTCACACGCACGCACGCACGCACGCGCACGCACGCACGCACGCACGCACACACACACAAACTGATTTACTTAATCAAGGCAAGAAAGCGTTGGTCAACTTAATTTCTGTCTGTCAAATCCAAACAAACAAGAAAGCGTTGGTGATGTGGTTAAAGTCGCTGTGTGTGTGTGTGTGTGTGTGTGTGTGTGTGTGTGTGTGTGTGTGTGTGTGTGTGTGTGTGTGCGCGCGCGCGCGCGCGCGTGCGTGCGCACGTGCGCACGCGCACCAATATTTTAATATTGATGTGCTTTTATTTGTTGTGATTACACCGCACCCAAATGTCTTGTCCTTATAAGAACAGTAAAAGATTATCGTTATATCTCATCACAATACAACGCCGATAAAAACAAAGACAAAAAAAAAATAAAATAAAAAAAAAATCTGATTATAATCATGAAGCAACAAAGCGTATACATGTAGGTCATAGGAAACTTAAGGCCCAAACCTGACCTGGAAGTGCAGTCTGAGTTCATGACGATGGCCATCTTTGGTGACCCTGCACCCTTTTGTGGACCAGACAGCAGTGTAGGCCGCCATGTCCTTGTCCATCTTCTTCGTGGACTCGGCAAGCTCCGTGAAGGACAGGCATTCGTCTTCCACGCTCCAAATCCTGCCGAAAGGAAACAAGCGGAAACGTTACAAACGGGGTTACTCGTATACAATTATAAGGGACAGTGGACGGGCGTAAACTGGTTGGTTGCTCGTATAGAATTATAGGGGATAGTGGATGGGCGTAATATTTTTGTTTTTATTGCGATCAGTATTAGTAGCATTTTCTTTTTTTAAAGTCGCTATACACTACCATTTGATCTCTCTCCCCCTCGTGTGTGTGTGTGTGTGTGTGTGTGTGTGTGTGTGTGTGTGTGTGTGTGTGTGTGTGTGTGTGTGTGTATAAACGCACTTTTGATGCACTAAGCCCCTACATTAAGAGACCATAGGCTACACGAACGGGGGGAGGGGGGGGGGGGTATGTCTTGAATATCCATGAACAAAGTTACAAAAGTGCACACCATATGGCAGTAAATATACATACGACAATTACAAAACGACACTTAAACAACAGTTAAACCGTAAAAGACACTCAAACAACAGCTGAACGGTGAAAAGGTCGTTTTTCACGGTTTAACTGTTGTTTAAGTGTCGTTTTGTAGCTAACTGATAAAAGGGATTACGCCGAAAATTCGCATGTTGTGTCTTGTCCTAATAAATAGCGCTATTTTGAACGTTTCATGTGTTTGGATCTTGTTTTAGAACGTTAGCAGTCATTCTTGTTTCAGATTTTCTACTCACATAAGTTTGTGCGCTGGTCTGAAGAGAAGGTTTAGGGTGTAGGTCTGGTCCACGCATAACTTGACGGTTGTGCTCTTGGCGAAACGCTGACCGTCCTGCTTGAAGCTGACCGGTTTGCCGTCCGGTCTGGTCTTCAGTTCCAGCAGCAGTTCGAACCGTGTCACCATGGTTACAAAAGCCGGAAAATCTTTTCCTTTCTTTCTTGATAGATTGTTTTGTGTTGTGTTGTTTTCTTTTGTTTTCTTTCCCTCTCCGACTTTTTTTTTTTTTTTTTTTAACCCTTCTTGCCTGCTGTTTGTCGGTCTGGCAGGTCTGCCTCTTTCTCTCTCCGTGTATCTGTCTCTGTCTTTCAGTCTCTGTCTCTGTGTGTGTCTCTCCGTATCTGTCGGTCTGTCTGTCTTTGTCAACCTTTGTCTCTGTCTGTCTCTGTCTGTCTCTCTCTGTCTCTGTCTCTGTCTCTCTCTGTCTCTCTGTCTCTGTCTCTGTCTCTGTCTCTGTCTCTGTCTCTGTCTCTCTCTCTCTCTCTCTCTCTCTCTCTCTCTCTCTCTCTCTCTCTCTCTCTCTCGATCTTTCAATGCACAAAGGAATGCGTTCTCGTTTATTAACCAGTTCCTTATAATAGTGAAAGAAAATTGCTATCACTGATTTAGTACGTGCATCAAATCAGAAACACAACAGTTAAGAGATATGTTTCACTTTTCATCGTCGCCAGGTTTTTCGCCAGTACCTGCAGGATGTTATTCAAGTTGAGTAAGTTCTAAGCTGAAACAGATACAACGTCTTTTTTGTTGTTTTTTGTTTTGTTTTTGTTGTTGTTGTTGCAATATTATAAAGCTGAAGCCCCCTTTTTTAACAGCAAAAATCCTTTCATAGTCGTCTAGAGCTTGTAATTCCAGACGAGTACAACCCACAGTCTTGAAGCTATAACCTTATGGATAGAAGCTTTCTCGGAAGAAGAACCAAGTGTTGATTTGCGGGAATTTTCCTTTCACCAGTAATACACACGAGCCTTTCAGTTTAAGCACAACAGAACTTTAAACGAACTTCACTGCAACCAGCTCTTGGCCTTGTGCCTTGTCTTTTTAATTCCTGAATATATCAGCAGTTGTCGTCTTCCATTGGCTCCTCACAGCATGAGCACGAGTGAAGATATGCAAATGTGCTGAGGTAAACTTTACGAGTCTGAAATCGAATGAACGTGGTAGCCATAAAGATTTTGCAGTTGAACAGTAGTTTCCTCGCAGTGGGTGGAACAGCTACTCCCGGCTTTGGACGGAAAATCCCGTGATCATGAATTAGGCCGAACATATACTGCAGAGATGCCCACTTCTGCAGACAGCAAGAACAAACGTGTGGCCAACGGCAGTCCAGCTAAGCTATAACTTATATACACACCAAACTCTAGGGCAGCAAGGAGCAACTGGAGAAGACGGCCACATTCATCTTGCAGACTGCACTCTCGGTGTACAGCAGCGATCGAGAAGAACAAGAAGAATTAATTAGTGCATTTCACATTTTGTCCGTCGTGAAAGCGTCTTCTCAGCTTAACTATCATACGCCTTACTCTACGCAGTTAAGCCTACCAGTAGCAGCAACTGGTCCTCTCTGGCGTGTCGTGTTGTTGTCACTATGCAGGTGTCGTCGATTCTCGACTCGTGTTAGGGAATTCGTTCAAACGATGAGTGTAGGGGGTTGGGGTTGGGGGCGGGAGGGTCTCTCTCTCTCTCTTTTTCTTCTTTCTCCTCGCAACAGCTTTTGTTTGTGTGCGGCAAATTCAAAATAATCGAATCTGGTGTTGACAATGCGGCAGGTTTGAGAGGAACAGTGGTTCCTCTGTTCGACCCTTTCTTCGCGGGGGGCGGAGTTGCAGTGGGAGTAGGAGATGGGGCCGACCTGCCATTTTGTTTAGCGAAAGCCTTGATGGAACAGGAACGCGCTGGTGAACGTAATGCTCGCGGTAAATTCTAGCCGTAAAAGATCAGCAGTAGCCAGTAAACGTGGTAATCATATTCCAGTTTTAAAATTGAGGCTGTAATTTTACATGAATTGTTGATTTGAACAAGCGCACGCGCGCGCGCACACACACACAAACACACACACACACACACACACACACACACACACACACACACACACACACACACACACACACACACACACACACACACACACACAACACGCACGCACGCACGCACGCATGCACGCACGCACGCAGGCTCGCGCGCGCACGCAGGCACACAGGCACACGCACGCACACACACGCACACGCACGCACGCACGCACGCACGCACGCACACACACACACACCAGTGGTGGCAGGGCCAGTCGATGACGAGGACTGGGAGATGGACTAAAGGGGAGGAGAGGAGAGGGTAGCGGACGGAGGGGAAGGGAGGATATAAAAGTACCTCTTCTGTGTTAGCTACGGTATGCGTCAGTCTAACTCCTGGAAAATCATTTTCTGGCCAGGGGAGTACGTGCCTGAGAATGTGTAACAGCGATTATTGATAGATTAGACCTAGCTTCCTGTCAAAAACATGGTTCACTCCAGTGGGGTTGCAGTGGTGGCCGATTTACGGTGAGTTCGAGGTCGCTTTATTAGAATGGAGTTCTATATGCACCTCCGTCCTCCCCCCCCCCCCCCCTGCCCGCCTCCCCTCCCCCCCCCAAAAAAAAGAGAGAAAAAAAAGCAAAGAAAAAAACAAAACAAAAAACAAGAAAAACAAGAAGAAGACGAAGAAGAGGAGGAGGAGGAGAAGAAGGAGGAGAGAAGAAGAAGAAGACCGAAAATGCATATATATATATATTTCTGTGTGCCTACTGATCTAGTCGAGTGCTATTTGCAACGAAGGTATACAGTACACATTCATATCTTTACTTTGAGTTCGCTACCAGCCAGCAAATCAATTGTCCATCCATGCAGCCATCCATCCATCAAAAACTCACTCACTCACTCACTAGTTCGTTCGTTCGCTCACTCACTCACTCACTCATTCACTAGCTCGTTCGCTCACTCACTCACTAACTCGTTCGCTCACTCACTCACTCACTCAATCGATGAAGTGAATGAATCAAAGTTGATCGACCTGGACCAACAAATTGACCGGTCTGCAGACTGGCCCAAAAGTCAACTAATCAGTCAGTCAGTGGGTATTCCATCTTACCAGTAAAACTAATTACACCCCTTTACCGAACTGTTAGTCGTGGCTCAACGTCACACCCTACCACAAGACGACTAATCAACTCAACGTACTCATTTGCACACCTCCCACAAGACGACTAACCAACTCAACGTACTCATTTGCACACCCTCCCACAAGACGACTAACCAACTGTTAGTCGTGGCTCAGCGTACTCATTTGCATTCCCCCCCCCCCCTCCCCCCCCCCCCCCGCCCTCTCCCCCGCAAGACGACCGACCAACTGTTAGTCGTGGCTCAACCAACGTACCCATTTGCACAACCACCACAAGACATACCGACCAACTGTTAGTCGTGGCTCAACCAACGTACTCATTTGCACAACCACCCACGAAACGACCACTACCCGAAGCTGGTTAAGCCGTTGGCTGCTGCGTTGATATTGCTACTAAACCAGACTGAAAACCATGAATGATTTTACATGAGTATTTTAACTACGATGTCGTACTGTTTTTATCAGTTCATCTAAAAAAAATAAAAAAATAAAAAAAATTGAAGTTATTAAAATTTCTGTCCTCATCAAAACCTCTTCACTTAGTTTTGCCCAGCAGGTTATGGAAAAGATCAAAATTTAAAATCTTGCTTTTTGTTTGAAGTTAAAGTGCTCTTTAAACTGAAAAATTGTTGGGGGAAAAACAAAACAAAAAAACCTTTCAGCAGCTGTGAGGAATATAGTCACAAACAGAGAGCTCAGGAGCTGCGTGAAAGTCATACCTGTCAACCCATACAGTTTACTGGTATAAATACAGTTTTTGCATTATTTTGGGAGGATATGGCCATACTGGAAAATGGATACAGGAAAACACAATTTTTATGAGATTTTGTTGTTGTTTTAAACTGAGCGAAGACTGAAAAAACTGTCGAACGAGCAGCCGAAAAAAAGCTATCGCCAAATGCACACTGATTGGCCTAGTGCAATAGGCTAAGAAATCTCAGTCAGTGAAGTGAGATTTGAAGTTGTGCATGCATATTTAGCACAACATTGCTTCTTCCTTCTACTGCCACACGTGTCGGTTGGAATTCAAACTGCCGCTGCTGCCAGCGAAAAAAACAAAAGACCCTGGCCTGCATAAGGGAAATACAGTTTACAAACTCTGGACTAAAGTTTACTCCCAAAAGGAGTGGACAGCTATGGAAACTCCGGAGGTGGCCGTCCTGGGCTCCCGTCCCTAATAAGCCTACGGTTTCAGTCTGTCACGGTACGCCGTAAAGCAACACTCAGCCATAAGGTCACAAAGACAGAGTCCCGACAACCAGCTGTTGAAACCTGAAGCAAAGGACAGTCCCGCAGCTCACAGTGTGAGCCCAGTTCCACCTCCATCTCAGTTCAGGCTGCTCCTGGGCTCTTCTGAAAGAGGAATTCCGCTTCGTCTTCATTTGAAATGTTGCTGTACGTCCACTGAGACAATAAGGACTGTTAGGGACCAGGAGCCCAGGACGTCCACCTCCACTTTCACACAGCTCCTGAGGTCTGAAAGCGAGGAACATCTTCTTTTATGGTGCTTTACGTCCGCATAAATCGTGTGGCTTATTAGGGACGAAAAAGAGGAAGAGAAAAAGAGAAGCAAACAAACAAACAAAGCAACAACAACAACAAAAAACAAACAAACAAAAAGACAGAAAAAAGCAGCAAGTGCTTTATGCTTGAGGGGAACTGACTCAAGCATTTCCGAGAAATTAATGTTTGATCAGAGTTGCTTCCCTCTAACCATGCGTTCACGGCGATCGTTCCTTTGATTTCTTGAGGATTTTCAACATGTCGTTTATGATCAGGTAGCATTAATATTGCCGGATGATGCATGAGCTGCATACTTTTTTGACGTAGCGAGAGCGTGTACAGATGATTTATTTTTATTTTTTATCTGAGATGCCGCTAGCCAACAGTGTGCGCAGTGGCGGCGATGGGCCGAGGCTCGTGATAGTTCCCGCTCTTTTTGGATTTGGCGGTTTATTGAACACAAAGCGCGTCCACATAATGTAAATAATGAATAAATTGTAACTGAATAAATTGTAACCTAAAGGAAAAGAAAGACAAACAAAATAGCAGTAAATAAAAATATTAACCTTTTCAGCATACAATTTTCTGTATATATAAGTGTAAATGCTCTTGTTTGACAGTTGCCCGGTTAGCTCAGTCGGTAGAGCATGGGACTCTTAATCCCAGGGTCGTGGGTTCGAGCCCCACATTGGGCGCATATCTTTTTATATTTTTTTCCCCCCCTCCAATTTATATATATATATATATATATATATATATATATATTATTAAATAAAGGAAAAAAATGTTTTACCACTCAGGCGAGTCACCGCAAGTTTGGGGGAATATCTTACTAATGTGTGTGCGTTATCAACTTACAGTATCGTCAAAGCTTTCGTTAACTGATGCATTATGGACAGCGACCTTCGTGCAGAAGATACGGTCGCTGTCACCTTCGTGCAGAAGATATGTTGATACTTTTAAAATTATTATTATTGTCTAAAATCAAAATCCAGCTCAGGACTGAATGTCAGAGTCATGTTTACCCTCATATAATTATTTATAAGGCGTTAACATGACTGACATTCAGTCTGTGGCTAGCACCACTGGTCTATCTAGGTTTGTGAAAAAGCCTGTCTTTATTGTTGTACTTGTGTCAGTTACGTATTTCGAGCGCTAAGTAATTTGTGTGTTGACTTAAACAACAGTTAAACGGTGAAAAATTACTTGAAATGTAGGCCGTACTCAGTTACTGATCTGCTTTTGGTCATTTGTGGTGTTTTTTCGTGTCATATGTTTGGAAGAACTTTACTGGCGTGACAATGACGTGTAGCGAAATAGGCGTGATATAATGAACATTCCTTGTTTCAGATTTTCAGGCAGCGCACTGAATTTTTATTCTGCAAAAATACTCGGATTTGCGCTGTATAAGAGCCATCAATTATTATTTTAAATATATATAAAATAATAATATATATATATATACAGATTTCATGTATAAAACTGTTAACATATATTTTCTTGGTTTCAAGTGTATGTTATTTCCGTGGAATTCAGGCCAGTGTTTAAAGGATACTATTTTCCGTGGAATTCAGGCTGGTGTTTAGCGGGTACTGTTTTCTGTGGAATTTAGGCCTGTGTTTAGTGGATACTGTATTCCGTGGAATTTAGGCCTGTGTTTAGTGGATACTGTTTTCCGTATAGGCCTACTGTATTTGACGGATGCATGCTAAGTGAATATTTATTTTGTGAATATGTTATGCAAGATCACACACACACACACACACACACACACACACACACACACACACACACACACACACACACACACACACACACACACACACACACACACACACACACACACACACGCACACACGCACGCACGCACGCAAGCACGCGCTTGCACACACTCACGGCCCTCACACATGCACACACGCACACACTGTGACACACCCACACGCGCGCGCACGCACGCGCTTGCACACACTCACGGCCCTCACACATGCACCCACGCACACACTGTGACACACCCACACGCGCGCGCACACACTCTCACACATTATACACACTCATTTACTTACTATTTGTTTGTGTTTATTATACCTTTATATATATATATGTAACCGAGTGCATTGTCTACATGTTTCAGGCTATGACACTTTAACCTTTCTTTCCTGTCCTTTATCCTTTTTTGATTGGGTATGGAGTTTTATTCCCCCAGTTATCTAAGGTGTTAAAACTTGTGCGCTGGGCCCGCCGGTGAGCCCGGTGTGGCCTAGCGGTAAGGCGTTAGGCTGGTAAGCGGAAGGACCTCGGTTCGATACCGCTTCGGCTCTCCTTTCTCTTCAAAAAGGTTGTGTTTTGTGGACACTGTCTTGTGACTTTGTCCATCACTTCCTACTGAAACATTAAAAATGGCTCTCATCGCTGCCCATCTTAATGCAGGAATCATTCTGGTGGTGACTGTGTAGCGATAGGTATCTAGTCTCCCTCTCCCCCCACCTCCATGCCCCCCTTCCCCCCCTTCTCCCCGTCCCTAATAAGCCTTATGGTTTCTGTGGACGTTAAGCACTATGTTTACTTACTTACGCCGGTTTGGCCTAGCGGTAAGGCGTTAGGCTGGTAAGCGGAAGGACCTCGGTTCGATACCGCTTCGGCTCTCCTTTCTCTTCAAAAGTTGTGGTCTTGTGGACACTGTCTTGTGACTTTGTCCCTCACAATTAATGAAACATTAAAATGGCTCTCATCACTGCCCATCTTAATGCAGGAGTCATTCTGGTGGTGACAGTGTAGCGATAGGTATATAATCTCCCTCTCCCCCCACCTCCATACCGCCTTCCCCCCTTCTCCCAGTCCCTAATAAGCCTTAGGGTTTCTGTGGACGTTAAGCACCGTGTTTACTTACTCACGCCGCGTCCTCTTTCCCCCAGTGTCCCTGCAGTAGCAGGTCGTCAGTTGGTAATAGTTCGAGCTGCTGCCTATGCATCTGATTCAGGGGAGAGCCTACACTGTTTCCTGGTTGGTGCAAATAAAAGTTATGTTATGGCAACCTCTGACTTGTGACTCTTCATTCATGCTTCCAACCTGCTTCCTTCACTCCCCACTCCGCTCCCCTACATACAGGCTGGTGTTTAGTATACTATTTTTTTTCGTGTCATTTAGGCTGGTTTAGTGGATACTATTTTTTTCGTGGAATTGAGATGTTTGGGATTTTCCATAGAATTCAGTTGTTGTTGCTTTTTGTGGATAATATTTTCCGTGGAATTGAGGATAGTGTTTTGGACAGTATTTTACGTGGAATTTAGGCGCTTGTTTGGGATATTATTCTGGTTTCTGCATTCTACTCACTATCTTTCGGGCGCTGTTCCCCCCCCCCCCCCAGGTGTTCTGTGTTCAAGTATATCTGTGGTATTAAGATTGATGATTTGGCATTAAAGCGGGTGCTTTTAAATCGGTTTCTGCGGAGAGAAAACGTATAGGCCTACTGTATTTGACGGATGCATGCAAAGTGAATTCACACCACACACACACACACACACACACACGCACGCACGCACGCACGCACGCACGCACGCACGCACGCACGCACGCACGCACGCACGCACGCACAATGGCCAAGGCAATACACCCCCGCCTCCATCCACCCTCCCACACATCCTTCGACTGATTATGTTGGCTATAAGCATACGTCTGCGTCAGAACTCCTTGATATCATATTTGTGTCATGTCTGGGGTTCTCAGTTCACGTTTTTGCACTCAGTGTCTCAGGCTATTTTTGTTGTTGGTCTCTCTGTTCTCTCTCCTCCGTTTTAAACGTTTTGCTGAAAAGATCAAAGATCACACAGATGGCCGCCATGATTGAACTGACACATCCATCTCGCTGCCCGCGATTGTACGGGCAAAAGCCTTTTGACTGCTCGGCTAACGTACAGGCACGTATGTCTTGAATCGGAGACAGGCAGGCAATTGGATTTTCCCCTTTACTTTGAAACAGGTACGCAGTTTTATTACAGCTTTT
This sequence comes from Alviniconcha strummeri, assembly GCA_963584105.1. Taxonomy (NCBI): domain Eukaryota; kingdom Metazoa; phylum Mollusca; class Gastropoda; family Provannidae; genus Alviniconcha; species Alviniconcha strummeri. The sequence goes on along the minus strand of OY757543.1, from coordinate 22,774,685 downwards.
TGTCTTCGCTTGCCTTTTCTGCACTGTCGCAGAATCGGATCGACTCAAGGACGTACTTTTTTATATATTTTTTTCTATTGTTTTGTCTCCAATCGTGAAACTGAAGCCTCATTTAAACGAAACTGCATAGATTTCAGCGGAAAAAGATTGGGTTGAGACGACTTGGTGTTAGTTTCAAATTAATAGAATTTATATGAAGGCTACGAGGCCCGTTTTTTGAGTGGATTACCGTGAAATAACGGACACGAGTTGTGCCCGGAAAAGCTGACTATGCGGCAAAACATATAAGTAGTGGTGCAGCAGCCAAGGGTTTTCAGATACACGTGTTGCTCCCCCTCCCCCCCCCCCCCCACCCACCTTCTCCTCCCAAGACAGATCAAAACACACAAGAGGTTAAACATAGCGCTATTTTAATCAGACAAAAACAAAGCATGCGCAAACTTTCAGTGCAAAATACAGGCAACAAACAGATAGTACACCAACAAACGATGATACTGATGGAATCTGACTGCTTATCTTTCAGTGCTGGAGAAAAGATAAGCAGCCAGATTATAACCATATCATCAGTAGTTTTCTCCAGCAACTGTAAAATAAGTAGGCCTGGTACGCAGATTTATTACAGCTTTTTGTCTTCGCTTGCCTTTTCTGCACTGTCGCAGAATCGGATCGACTGAAGGGCGTATTCATGTCATCCTTCGTTAGTGTATCAGCTATCTGCTTGATGCTAGGAAAGGTGTTTGCATTGAACATTTGGGCATGTTTTGTACTGTCTTATTAAAATAATGTTCTTTTTAACCCCGGGTGCCTGGTTAACGTTTTTTACCAGCTGAGTTTGTTTCAATACAGCGTCTTCTTCAGTCGACCCCCACACCGAAAGTTTTCATTGTGTTCAAGGCCCGCCAGGTTTAAAATAGACTGCCCTTACTTGTCTGTTGCTCAGCTGTTTCTGTTCTTCCAATGGCTTCT
>OY757543.1:22762274-22772274 GCA_963584105.1 Alviniconcha strummeri | reverse complement strand
CACTGATCCACGCACGCTCTTCTGTGACAAACGTCAGTCATTTTTGACTTTGTCTTTCAGAATTTGTTTCTTCTTCTTCTCTTCTTCTTCTTCTTCTTCTTCTTCTTCTTCTTCTTCTCCTCCTCCTCCTCCTCCTCCTCCTCCTTCTCCTTCTTCTTCTTCTTCTTCTTCTTCTTCTTCTTCTTCTTCTTCTTCTTCTTCTTCTTCTCCTCCTCCTCCTCCTCCTTCTCCTCCTTCATTTCTTCTTCTTCTTCTTCTTCTTCTTCTTCTTCTTCTTCTTCTTCTTCTTCTTCTTCTTCTTCTTCTTCTTCCAGTTCTTTTGGCCTTTTTTTCTTCTTCTTTTTTTTTTTTTGGGGGGGGGGGGTGGGGTGGTAGGGGACGGAGGGTGAAGGTGAGGGTGTGTGTGTGTGTGTGGGGGGGGGGGTTAGGAGGGTATTCAGGATGTCAGGACGTGTACGTATTATTATTATACCTCCTATACAAAACTTTCAGTCGGAAAATCGATATGTCACCGTGCCTTCACGGTTTGGGTCTTTTCACATCGTGCTCAGCTGCTGTGCACGAATATCAGGTTGCGTCTGGAACAGATCTTTTTACTTCGCTTTAATACTTCCTTCCTTGAAGAGCCAGTCCTTCTCATTCTGTACTTAAGCCTCGGCAGTCGTTACCCAACCCACACACTCACGTAATATGCACACACCTATGCATAGCCTACGTGAGGGGATTTCTCCGTGTATGCTTTTTTTTTTTTTTTTTTTTTTTTACTCTCGACGTAATTATACATCTTGATATTAGAACACTGCCGCCGTGCGGAATTAGGCCTTTTTGCAGATTTTTTACGCCTCATTTGCTGTTCTTATGTCGCGTGGAAGTTTGCCTCGTGAATTTGTACTTTTCCTTGTACGTCTGCTGACTCTCGCCGCGTAGAATTTAGTTACTGTGATATTTATTCAGTGAGTGTGTGTTGTTGTTTTTTAAAGGCATGTCGAGCCAGATGGAAAGAGATAATAAAACTGTATGTCATTCTACTTGTTACACCAGCTGATGTATGGCTTCCGCCATGTTAACCTTAATCTCGACCAGGTTTTACACATGATGCTACTGCGTGTGATTTTTTGTCCAGTTCTGGACTCTCTCTCTCTCTCTCTCTCTCTCTCTCTCTCTCTCTCTCTCTCTCTCTCTCTCTCTCTCTCTCTCTCTCTCTCTCTGTTATAGAAGGCTACTATTTTGGGGTTTCACCAAATAAAGAGTTAGAGATTTAAAAAAAACTGCGACAATTTAGAATCAGAATTTAAGCATTAGTGAAATAAATGCACACTCTACTTAGCGGTTGATGGTCGGTCGCCATTTCAACCCGGTCTTTTTTCTCTTTTTTTCCCTATTTTTCTTCTTCCATTTTTCTTCTCCTTTCTTTTATTGCTGTTGCTATTGTTGTTGCTGTTGCTGCTGCTGCTGCTGCTGCTGCTGCTGCTGCTGCTGCTGTTCTCGTTGTTCTTGTCTATGTGTTGTTGTAGTTGTTGTTGTTGTTTCGTTTTGTCTGCTATTGTTGTTGCTGCTGCTGCTGTTTTGTTGTTGTTTTTTGTTATTGTTGTTGCTGTTGTTTGGGTTGGGGCGAGGGGATGGGGGACAGGGGTGGGAGAGAGGATACTTTTCGTATTTAGCCCCTTTTTTATTGGGCGAACATTTGCTTCACGAACCTAGTTCGGCGAACATAGTTGGTTCTTAATTGGGCCAACTTTTGCTTCGCGAACCCAGTTCGGGGTATTCGTCACTCTGCGACGAAGCTATGTTAGGGGTCCGAAAAGCTTCGCTGAATATCTTCTGGGAATATTTTATTCGCCCAATTCGGCGAACCTTGCCTCTGATTGGTTAAGAGCAAAGAGAGCTCTCCTGTGGATGAGGAAGAAAAAACAAACAGAAATTGGATGACGGTGTCGATACTTCACTCGCTTCGGAGGTAACTGACCTATTTGTTGATTTTGTGGGAAGCGCAGCCTTATCTCTGGGACTGAGAATAATTATAGTAGTTAGTTGAATTACCTTGTGAACGATGATTAAAGCATACTGACTTGACCTGACTTGACTTGACTTTAGCCTACATTTTGGATCATGTTGTCTGCTGCGCTCCTGCCGCCAGTTCGGGCCGAAGCTTGCATCTCATTAGAAGCCGGCAGTTGATAAAGAAGTGTAGTTCGTCGAACTGTCCGAACCCTGGCGAACTGAAAGTTTGTCCGAGCGCAAATTAAAAAAACGAATTATAGTTCATCGAACTGTCCGAAGCATTTTCGGCGAACTCAAAGTTCGCCCAGTTAAGAACGGGCTTTTAGCCCACTCGACGAATATCCAGGGGAGGCTCTTTCTAGTTAGGTAATACACACGAGTCTGTACTGACCAAGCGGTATCTTCGCGAGGCTCTAAACCCTTCCCACACGCCCATCAAACAGACGGAAGTTGCGTCACAGACAGAGTCCGCAGCGAGGCAAATGCCCGGATTAGATTACGAGCTCTGATTGGCTGATTACGCCATGGTGCTATGAAGTCTGTGATGTTCTAGGAGCGACCAGAAACGGGGGGGCACGTGCTGCTGCCGCTCTTGCTGTCTGTCGCCGGCAGATGGCCTCGTGCGCTGATAGCGCAGATAATGTTCGGAAGTGTGGTGCCAGAGAATGTACATCATCGTTGTTTGTTTTTGGTTAGTGCCTGAAAAATGGTGGCTCGCTCATTTTCAACTGACTTCAAGGCGTCCCCAGTTCCGACTTCAATCCTGGGGATTTCTCGCTCCGGAAAACCAGTCGCTCAGGAAATAATATGTGAAAATGAGGTGGCTGCTGTTGTTGTTGTTGCTGCTGCTGCTGCTGCTGCTGTTGTTGTTTTTCTGAAAGAGAGAGATGGCATTCACAGTTCTAAACACTGAGATGCATTTTCCATTTTATTTCTGTTGAAAATATATCAGCACCCACTCGAGATTTGTATTACAATTTAGGGAGGGATAAACTTGTAATGCTTGAATACTCATTGATGGATACAGACACAAATGTATTATGGTTGTTTGTTGTCTGCAAGCGAGGTGTGTGCTTTTGTTTATTTGTTTTTGTTTGGGTTTTTCGTGGGTTTTTTGTTTTGTTTTTTAACATAAATTTCTATTGGTGCATCTTGCTGATACATGTTGTTAGCATGATAACTGTAAGATCAGTCTAATTATGTGAAAAGACTTTAACTAAAAAAGAAAGGGAAAAATTGAACTCTTATTTCAGAGGCTCTTGATAAATATTTTTTGTTACAGTAAGTAAATGTCTTATTAGTTTTACGCTCAGTCAACCTGCACGGTTATACCAGGGCCATTAAATTTTCAGTTAAAACTCCACACCCACGGTAATTATCTTTGACAAAACAGAGCAAGCTCAGTCGGTCATATGCAAGCAAAAAGATATTTTTTTTACTACAGTCAACTTGTCTGAGACCGATCGTCTGTTCGCTGTCCTGGGGCTTTGAATGGTGATCCTTGCTTTTTGTCTCTAAGCTAAATTTGCTTATTATATGCGAGGTGAGGGGCTACATAGGTGACCATAATCTCCCTCCTAACCCCCCAAACCCCCACCCCGTCCCCTCCAATCCCCAGCACCTTCCGGCTGTCAGAACGTCAGAAAACTCAGACTTACAAAGGACAACTATCGAATGAATGCTAGTGAAAATAACTTTGTCTTCCGGTCTTCCTGCCTGGCTTCTTTGGGAGAGTACGTTTGTGTCGGTCTTTACCGTCAGATTTAAAAACACGGTTACTTAGTTTATTGATGTTGACGAGTTTAGCCAAGTGCATTTTGTATTGGAGGAAGAAAAAGACAGAAAAAAGACAACAACAACAAAACAAAACAAAAAAGGCGCTGCTTTAAATAACACAATCTGTGGCAAATATTTAATTACTGAATTTTCCAAAAATCTGAAACAAAGTTGACTACTAGCGTTCTAAAACAAGGTCCAAAAGCACACAATTGTGTAAAAAGAACCCTGATTTTAAATGGACAAAATAAACAGGCGCTTTTCACATTCTTATCCGAATCAAAGCTCTCTTTAACCTATTCTCTGTTTGCATTAAACATAAACGGAATTAGCAGAATCAAAACACATGAAAGGTTCAACAGAAAGCTTGTGTATTAGGACAAAAACACAATCCGCAAATTTTAGGGGTAATCCCCTTAGTCAAGCTACAAAACGACACTTAAACAACAGTTAAACGGTGAAAAACGATGAATTAGCAGACAGAAGCATAAAATTTGTTGGGGAAGCCTCTGAACTTGGCAGCAGTCAACTGTTACAAGGTTACTACCTTCTGTAAATTGAAATTAGAACCACGAGGGACTGCTGGTATGTTTTGAGCAATAGATGGTGTGTGGGGGTGTAGGGATGGGATCGGGGTTGGGGTGCAAGGGGGGGAGGGTAAGGGGGGGGGGGGAGCGGAGAATTTTTCTGACAAATGCACGCAGATTGTTTCTGGAATTCCAGCTTTAATTCCGCTCTCGTGATGACGAAGAGCTTTGACCGAACTGCACGGATTCGTTCGTCACTGAGCAGCGGCGGGCACGTGCGGCAAGCCAGGCAAACTGCACAAGCAAAACAGCCTTTAGAGGGGACAAGTTCCCTTCAGTAGTAGCCGGCCGAAAGATTCTCGTAAATTTCTCACCAATTATACTGACTGCTGCCTTCCCTCAGATCTCATATCGCACCCGTAACTAAATCAAAGGCGGGTAATCAGGCAGAGCACGCGAAAGGCTATGAGGGAGTGTGCGAGGCTGCGTGGCCGGGGAACGTAGACCCAATTGTCCAATTCAATTTACGTCCGACTTCGGCCGGGCCGAAATGCAGAAAATGGACGGTTCTGTTGACGTGCGCTAGTCTAGCATCCTAGCTTTCCGGATTCTGCTCAGACTCATGAGCAACCTCGGGGCCGGACATGGTAAATGGGAAAGGGGTACTGGGTGGGAGGGGATGGGGGTCCTGAAGAGGCGGGGTTAGATCCTATAACTATGTACAACTGCCGGGTACCTGAATCACTTCCAATTTGAAACACATACCGGCGCGCGCACTCACTCTCACACACACACACACATGCACACACGCGCGCACACACACACACACACACACACACACACACACACACACACACACACACACACACACACACACACACACACACACACACACACACACAGAGCAGCTCACCCTTTACGCTTACAAACATCGTTATTTTTAAATGGGAAAAAAAAGGGGAGGGGGGGGGTCGGAACCCCTGGACCCCCATCACTACCTCCCCCCCCCCCCCACCCCCCCATCACCTCAGAACCTTTGTTACTGTATTTTATGTGTTTCCATGTCTCCGGCCGTTAGGCGTTCTCTTGTCGATGGGTGCAAGTGGGATATTTAACATGCGCAAGGAGTCCCGACACGTGCTGTTTACACACGGAGGCGAAGGAGGCACTGACCATCACACAAATACTGATTCCGAAGAATGAAAAACAGCCCTTCGCTGGGTCTGTGTCTAGATCGGGAGTTGGATCCACGATAGCTGTTTTCACCGGACTGCCAGCGTGGTCTGCTTTACCACTGAGAGATAGAGAGAGAGGGAGAGAGAGGGGGGGGGGGAGAGACAGACAGACAGACAGACAGACAGACAGACAGACAGACAGACAGACAGACAGACAGAGAAACTGCTGCCGTCTCGGCGCAAGTTCTGTGTACACCATACAGCCATGCTTCATGTCACTTCATGTAAAGCCACATACGTAAGGTGTATGCGTGTTTAGCTGTAAACTGCCACCTGCACTTTTGGCAGAATGACCGGGATCTTTTAAGTGCTACTGCGGTAACACGGGGGTGGAACGGATACTGAAATAAGAGTCAGCACAGAAAGTTGACCCTGGAGAAGAAAATATCCTCCACAAGTGTTACCTGGCGTTACTGATTGTGTGACATTTCATTTCGGGTAGTAAATCCCGGAATATGATACAGTGGACACAAATGTAAAGGTCCACACTTATCCGTCTGATGCATACGTTTTTAGTGAACAGTAAAACCTGATGAGGGCTTCTACGCCAAAACATTTCGTACTGTCCCAATACAATTGTATTGTCTTTTATTGTTGTCCCAGTTTCTTTTTCTTTTCCTTTTTTATTTTGTTGTTGTTGTTGGTAGTGTTTGTTTGTTTGCTTTGTTGTTGTTGTTGTTGTTGTTGTTTGTTTGTTTGTTTTTTCCTTGCTTGCTTGATTGTTTGGTTGGTTGGTTGCTTTTTGCTTGTTGTTTGTTTTGTTTTTGCTTTTTTTTTTATTTGGATTATTTGCTTGTTTTGTTATGTTCCTCTACCAGCAGTCAGTCCCTAGTTTTGACCGATATTGAGATAACCCACTCCCCGTCCTCAGTCCCCTACCCCCTACTGCCCTACTGTGCAGAAAGCTGAATTAAATTTGCTCCGTATGAAAAAGCTGTCCTGTTTCATCAAAGTATAATAATTGGCAAACAAGGCTGTCGTTCATTACGCAACACTAGGTTTACGATCAGCTTGGATGCTGAGAACTCGTGAGATTCGACTAGTCTATTATTCATGCGAGTGCATTGTCGGGTGGACACTACTTTGCAGAGCATCGTGGGGGAACATTTAACACCCGGGTTGGATTGACGGCAGCTGGTCCACGAGAGGTGCACCAGCCGTTAACTTTAATAGCTTACCACGACCAGGAGCTAAGCCCTCTGGAACAATGGCAGCTGTGCCTCCAGGGAAAATAGTGATGCTATCTCAGGGAGCCGCACCGAATGTCACCGAAGTAGGTCAACATTTTAGAAACATGAAAAAAAGGGTAATTAGCAGGATTGGGTAATTAGAAGGACTCTCACGGGGACACAACGTATTTCCCATGGACAACCTTAGCATCTCCATTCTTACTGCCAGTGGCACAGCATGACTGGATAATCAGCAGGAATTTCATGGGGACACAAAGTATCTCCCAGGGGCAACCTTAGCATCTCCATTCTCACTGCTGGTGGCACAGCGTAGACGTCCAATGGATCCATATTTACCTCCATGACAATAAAATCCACAACTAAATCTATCCGAAGAAGGAAGTTTTGTTCTGTTCCTCTACCAGCAGTCAATAGCTTGTTTTGTCCGACATTTAGATGACTCGGGTCCCTTACCTCTAACAGGGCTACTGTGCATAAGGCTGAATTAATTTATTATGGAAAAATAAAAAATAAAAAGATAAAAAAAAGATTTAAAAAAAAAAAAAAAAAAAAAAAGCTGTGGCGTTTCATCAAAATAAAATAATTGGCAAACAAGGTAGTTATTCGTTCCGCGACACTAGTTTCGCTATCAAGTGCATTGTTTGAAACTCGTCAGATTCCATTGGTCTGTTTTATTCATGAGGGTGAATTGTCGGGTGGACAGTTCCTTGCATGCATCGCACCGTAGGGGAACATCTGACACAGGAGTCGGATTGTCACAAGTGCACCCGACGGCAGCCGGTTCGCGAGAGGTGCACACACCTTCAACTTTAATAGCGAGCTACGACTGGGAACTAATACCTCCCGTGTGGCATCACATTGGGCTTATTCCACTAGGCACATTCCTGTTGAGCCTATTCTACTTGACATATTCCCACTGGGCCTGTTCCACTGGGCATACTCCCAGTCGACCTACAGAATGCGACCCGTGTAACTTATTCTTCTCGACCTACTGACGAGTATTAACACTGTTTGATTGTTTGTCCTTCTCGCTATCCTGCTCGCTCGTGTGTGTGTGTGTGTGTGTGTGTGTGTGTGTGTGTGTGTGTGTGTGTGTGTGTGTGTGTGTGTGTGTGTGTGTGTGTGCGTGCGTGTGTGTGTGTGTGGTCTGTGTGTGTGTGTGTGTCTGTGTGTCTGTGTGTTAATGTGTGATCAAAAGAACCGTAGGCCTACAATAGGTTCAGCGGGACATACACAAACTGTAAGCTGACTGGAAAAGGAGACCGAGTGGGACAAACACTTCCAGCTAAAAGTGTCCGCTGTGAGAACAAAGAGTAGGCCGAGCAGGAGTTGTAGTCTCCCTCCCCCCCCCCCCACCCCCACCCACCCCCCCCATAGCCCCCCACCCCCACCCCTGACTCCTCACTCTGCACCCACTGCCCCCACCACTAGCCCTCATTCGCACCCCTAACCTCAAACTGATGATGAAAATAACTATTTTCGTCTCAATTTTTCCTGTACCTTATCACGCTTGTTATTCTTGCTCGTAGGCCTAACGAAGAAAAAGAAGAAGAAAAAAGCATTTAAATCTTTATCTGCTTCTGGTACTCCCAGACTCCAGACATCTCGTACGCGTACCAGACTTTCCACGATTGGTTCCTGCACATTTTCTGTCTTCGGCGTCTCTGCATGGAATGTATGTCTGCTTACTAGGGTCAAAAGAGATAATTCCTAATTATGTGCTTTTGACTCACACAGCTAGCGGCGTACTTGCCTCAAAAGCTCACAGTTAGTAATTATGTCCACATAGTTACTAATTATCTCTACATGCTTGGTAAATATTAACATAATTAGCCATTAAGTTATTTAGCAATAGCGGTTGATTGCGTAAGGCAATTGTTCAGGCGGTCAGCTTGGTACTGAATCCGACCTTTACCCATGCTTTCAGTCTCTGGAAATCAGTCCCATTGATGATGTATCTTTGTGGAAATCAGTCACACTGATGACGTATCACTGTGGAAATCAGTCCCACTGATGACGTATCACTGTGGAAATCAGTCTCAGTGATGACGTATATTTGCAGAAAGCAGTGTCTGTGATTATATATTACTGTGGAAATGAGTCCCAATGATGACGTATCTGTGGAAATCAGTCCCAGTGATGACGTGTCTCTGTGGAAATCAGTCCCAGTAATGACGTATCTGTGGAAATCAGTCCCATTGATGACGTATCCCTGTGGAAATCAGTCTCACTGATAACATTTCTCTGTGGAAATCAATCTCATTGATAATATTTCTCTGTGGAAATCAGTCCCAGTGATGATGTATCTGTGGAAATCAGTCCCAGTGCTGACGTGTCTCTGTAGAACTCAGTGTCAGTGATGACGTGTCTGTGACAGTCAGTCCCAATGATGACTGTGGAAATCAGTCGCAGTGATGATGTATCTCTGTGGAAATCAGTCCCTTTGATGACGTATCTGTGGAAATCAGTCCCACTGATGACGTATCGGTGGTCTGCTACAATGTCACAGGGGGCATGATTCCCGCCCAGAAAATCGTGCAAAATCAGACCTTAAAATTGATTTGCTATCCTTCGCGCATGCGTTGTCCGTGATAATTATTAACTGTGTGTTTTTGACGCCAATAAGCCGTTGAGCGAAGCACGAAACAATCATTTCATCATAATTATTAGTTTCAACATTATTAATTATTAGTTACGTCAGCATTATTGCTAATAGTCCCTTCATAGTTACTAAATATTCTTGTTACGCTCGGTGCCAAACAAATAAACAAAAGTCACTCAAAAACAACAACTACAAAACTGAATAAACGACAGAAAACTGAACAAGTGCCTTAAACCTGAACAAGTGGCTGAGAAAACTGAACAACTGGCCGTGAAAACCGAGCAAGGGGCTGAGAAAACTGAACGTGACTGAGAAAACTGAACAAGTGGCCGTGAAAACTGAACAAGTGACTGAGAAAACTGAACAACTGGCCGTGAAAACTGAACAAGTTGCTGAGAAAAGTTAACAACTGGCCGTGAAAACTGAACAAGTTGCTGAGAAAAGTTAACAACTGGCCGTGAAAACTGAACAAGTTGCTGAGAAAGCTGAACAACTAACTGTGAAAATCGAACAAGTGGCTGAGAAAACTGAACAAGTGGCAGAAGAAATCGCCTGAGACATTTAACGGCTAATTAGAGCGGGCGCTGATTAGGTCGTCCACTCCACGTCTCATCCCTGGGGCGACCCCCGTGGCCGTGTTGACCCTGCCTGTCCACTCCACAACAGCTG
>OY757543.1:22741667-22757074 GCA_963584105.1 Alviniconcha strummeri | reverse complement strand
ATGCGTGTGTGTGTGTGTGTGTGTGTGTGTGTGTGTGTGTGTGTGTGTGTGTGTGTGTGTGTGTGTGTGTGTGTGTGTGTGTGTGATATATATATATATAGAGAGAGAGAGAGAGAGAGAGAGAGAGAGAGAGAGAGAGAGAATTAAGGCTCTCTGTGACTCCTGGGCACCGCACCGTGAAGGAAGGACTGAGTATGGTGTCGTGTAGAGAGAGTATAACAAAGTCCAAGCATGTTCTGTCAAGCCGACCGGGCAGACCGTAACAATGCCCTCAAGGGCGAAAATTTGGAGTAAATAGTTTCCAATATTAGTCAAGCCGACCGGGCAGGCCTTGACAAAGCCCTCAAGGGCGAAAATTTGGAGTAAATAGTTTCCAATTCAAAACATGCTAGGACTTCGTTATACTCTCTCTCTCTCTCTCTCTCTCTCTCTCTCTCTCTCTCTCTCTCTCTCTCTCTCTCTCTCTCTCTCTCTCTCTCTCTCTCTCTCTCTCTCTCTCTCTGTGTTTCTGTCTGTCTGTCTGTCTGTCTCTCTCTCTCTCTCTCTCTCTCTGTGTGTCTCTCTCTGTGTGTGTCTCTCTCTCTGTCTCTCTGTCTCTGTCTCTGTCTCTGTCTCTGTCTCTCTCTCTCTCTCTCTCTCTCTCTCTCTCTCTCTCTCTCTCTCTCTCTCTCTCAGTGTTTCTGTCTGTCTGTCTGTCTGTCTGTCTGTCTGTCTGTCTGTCTGTCTGTCTGTCTGTCTGTCTGTCTCTCTCTCTCTCTCTCTCTCTCTCTCTCTCTCTCTCTCTCTCTCTCTCTCTCTCTCTCTCTCTCTCTCTCTCTCTGTATACAATGCTGCAGAACCATCAGTTATATCCAAATTTTCATTTTGTGTTTCTTAAAATACTTGTCCATCCGTGTGCAGTCGGTTTGTGTTTGGTAAAATACTTGTCCATCCGTGTGCAGTCGGATTCCCCCCTCCCTGAAATATTGCCGTTGTCTGGTCAGGTTTATACGGAATTTAACCATTCGATGTTTAGGTTTTGGTGGTGCTGTTTTTGTTGTTGTTGTAGTTTCTGTTTATTTGTTTTTGTTTTGGGTTTGTCGTCATTGTTGTTGTAAGGGGTAGTGGTGGTGGTGGTGGTGGTGGTGGTGGTGGTGGTGTGTGTGTGTGTGTGTGTGTGTGTGTGTGTGTGTGTGTGTGTGTGTGTGTGTGTGTGTGTGTGTGTGTGTGTGTGTGTGTGTGTGTGTGTGTGATATCTTTATCTTTATTCAGACAGAGAAGAACTGCAGATGTACCGTGCTGGATTTCCCCTTCTCCGAGTTGCCCCAATTTATGCGACATCTGACCTGCTACGCTTGGAAACCTGTAGTCATAGCGGTAAGTATAATATACACGATCCAGCCAACCGAAACTGAATAATAATAATGCTAACACATAACTACCGCGTGCTGTATTAACCCTTTCACTGCCATGCTTGCTGCGCCGTCAACCCGAAAACGACCAATAAAAGTGCCAGATTTGAAACCATTATGGCTTTCCGCCCCCTTCGTGTGAGCACGTGAGAGGATTTCTGTCAAAATGCACAGCATTGAAAGTAGATTTGTTACAGGACCATCAAATATACTGCTTGGAGGCGTGTATATGTGCACTTTTCTGCCCGGACATTTTAAAGGCTGTGGTATTGAAGGGGTTAAGAATGCACCATTCATTTTCTGCAGTCACTATACAGCCCTAACACTCCGAGTGAAATTCTCCTCGGCGCCCGCTGGGGAACGGGATAACTCAGTGGTTAGAGCTCCAGACTCGTGATTGAAAGGTCGCGGGTTCGAGTCCCGGCAGGAGCGGCGGGAGAATTTTCTTCTCCGGGTTCAACATTCTGTGCTGAATCTTATTTCGGTATCCGTTCCACCCCGTGTTACCACAGTAGCACGTAACAGATCCCGGTCATTCTGCCAAAAGTGCAGGTGGCAGGTTACAGCTAAACACGCATACACCTTACGTACGTGGCTGTTCATGAAGTGACATGGTGCATGGTTGTATGGTGTACACAGAACTTGCGCAGAGACGGCAGCAGTTTCATGTGGCAGCAGCCATGCCAGCGCTGTAAGTACACCACTTACAGCTTGTCACTCGTGTAGAATCACATGCGAGCGCAGTGAGTCTGCTCGAGACCGGAGAATAGCGCTACATAAAGGCAAACCTCATCATCATAATCAGTCCAAGAGGAGGTAGGTGAGCTGGACTCTCAAGACGAAGCTAGCGCAGAAGAGATCAAGAACAGGGAGGTGGTGCTGGGCTATAGAGACAGAGCTGGTCTTCTGCTTCAGTTGTTTCCCAACGGCGGAGCTATTCCTGCACAGCAGTTGGGACAGCAGTTGCGTGGTGCTGTGGTCGCTGCGCAATGCCGGAAGGACGGACACTGCCTTAATTAACATCCTGTTGTTCTAGCGGCGGTCCACGGCAGCCTTGGTCATCCGCGTTGGCGCCTGTTTAGAGGTTTCACTCTTCTATCCCCCTTTCCCACTCGTCCCCGTCCCCAGTAGGCCTCGCCTCCGTGGACGTTAAGCAGCAAAAACTCACTCATAATCAGTAGGGCAGGTTTAAGGGAACACTGTTCCTGTTCCTTCCGCAGTCGCTGCTACACAAGGCGGAGTACTTGCTCTGGATGGATGCCTGCATTCGCTGGGAGGACTCCGCCTCCCTGGAGAACGTATTCCAACGCAGCAGGCAACGTGGTGTCCAGTGCATCAATGACACCGGGTCCATAGCTGTGCGGACTGTCCAGTCCACGTTTGAGTTCCACGGTGACCAGCCGTGCCAGTATTCGCCGTTCGCTGAGCTTCTCAGCGGGTTTGAGCTGTTTTATCATGACAGGTTTGTAGGTGTTTGAGTTAATTATTTATCTCTCTCTGTGACACGGTAGGCTTGGTGTGAGAGAGGAATTGTGTATTGGAGTCTCTGTGTGTGTGTGTGTGTGTGTGTGTGTGTGTGTGTGTGTGTGTGTGTGTGTGTGTGTGTGTGTGAGTGTGTGTGTATGTGTGTGTGTGTGTGTGTGCCTGTCTGTCTGTCTGTCTGTCTGCGCTCGTGTGCGTGTGTGTGTGTGTGTGTATGTGTGTGTGTGTGTGTGTGTGTGTGTGTGTGTGTGTGTGTGTCTGTCTGTCTGTCTGTCTGTCTGTCTGTCTGTCTGTCTGTCTGTGGGTATGTCTGTCTGTGCTCGTGTGTGCGAGTCTGCCTGTATGTCTGCGCTCGTGCGTGTGTGTGTGTGTGTGTGTGTGTGTGTGTGTGTGTGTGTGTGTGTGTGTGTGTATGTGTGTGTGTGTGTGTGTGTGTGTGTGTGTGTGTGTGTGTGTGTGTGTGTGTGTGTGTGTGTGTGTGTGTGTGTGTGAAGACCATTCAGTGTTATTTAAATGAACTCCTCATTAGGAAAAATACTCTTTTTTTAAACATGAGACGATGACGACGACAATGAGGAGGACGCTGAGAATGATGGTCCATCGACGGAATACAACGACGACGACATGATGATGATGAAGATGATAAATGGCAATGACGAACACGACGGACGACTGATGCCCCATTGTATTTCTTACAACCAGGTTCACGCGGGAGGCGCTGATAGAGCCGTGGCTGTCGTGCGCCTTCGACCAGAGGTGCATGTGTGTCAAGGACTTTTTCTCCAACTTCCACTGCGACTCCTCCCCACCCCGCCGTTACGGCCGCTGCCACCGCTTTGACCAGTCCGGCCTGGGCATCATCCTGTCCAAGCTGCTGCTGGACCAGCGGCCCATCGTCTACCTGCCCCGGGGATCTGTGCGGGTGGCCAGAGGGGAACTAATGAACTGGTTCGAACCCCGAAAGGAGAGCGCCGTTGTCTTCGTAGCGGCGATGTGCTTCGTTGTGAATGTCGCGGTGTGTGTGCTGTGGATATTGTTGGCTCGCTTTTTGGGTTGGACTTCGAGTCTGGTGCCCGTTCGTTCGTGTGACATGGGTGTGCTGGTGGCAGAAGTCGTAGTTGTGGGGTGTTTCCTCTGGGTGTTTGTGTGAACCAGAGAGAGAGACTGCCGTGGTGTTAGTACGTGAGCGGATGCTCAGTTTTGATGTGTTTGTGACCCAGAACCTGGCTGTTCCTTTGGGTGACCCCAAAGCTGGCTGTTCCTTTGGGTGATCCCCAAAGCTGGCTATCCCTCTGGGTGACCCCGAAGCTGGCTGTCCCTTCGGGTACCCAAAGCTGGCTGTCCCTTTGGGTACTCGAAGCTGGCTGTCCCTTCGGGTACCCAAAGCTGGCTGTCCCTTTGGGTACTCGAAGCTGGCTGTCCCTTCGGGTACCCAAAGCTGGCTGTCCCTTTGGGTACTCGAAGCTGGCTGTCCCTTCGGGTACCCAAAGCTGGCTGTCCCTTTGGGTACTCGAAGCTGGCTGTCCTTTTGGGTGACCCCAAACTGGTTGTTCCCTTGGGTGACCCCACAGCTGGCTGTCCCTTTAAGTCACCCAGAAGTTGGCTGTTCCTTTGGGTGACCCCAAACCTGGCTGTCCGTCTGGGCGACTCCAAAGTTAACTGTCCGTTTTGGTGTTTTGGCTGTTCATTTTGGGTGTCTGGATGACCCCGCTGCTTGCTGTAGGTATGGTTGTTCGGGTGACCCCGTTAGTGTGTTTGTTGGGTCAAATGCTGGCTGTGTGTTTGGGGGCTTTTGTCAGCAAAACATTAATATGGCTGTCTGAGTGCTGGGATGGCCCAGAATCTGGCCATTCCTTTGGGTGTTTTGGGCCCGTGACCCCAAAGCGGGCTATCGGCCCGTTTGGCTGAACCATTCAATGGCTGCCCATTTGGGAGTTTTGGGTGAGCCATAAATGGGTGTCCGTTTGTTTGTTTGTTTGTGTGAGCCAAGTACTGGCTGTTCGTTTAGGTGTTTGGTTGAGCCAAAAGGTGGCTGTTCCTTTGGGTTTTTGTGTGCTTTATGTGAGCCCAAAGTGGCTGTCCGTCTGAGTGTTTGGGTGAGCCAAACAGTGACTGTTCGTTTGGGTGTTTGGATGAGCCAAAACATGGCTGTCCGTTTGGGTGTTTTATATGAGCCAAAAGTGGCTGTCCGTTTAAATGTTTGTTTGAGCCAAAAGTGGCTGTCATTTTGGGTGTTTGGGTGAGCCAAAAGTGGCTATCCGTTTGGGTGAGCCAAAGGTGGCTGTGCGTTTAGGTGAGCCGAAAGTGGCTGTCCGTTTGGGTCGTTTGGGTGTTTGGGTGATTCAAAACATGGCTGTCCGTTTGGGTGTTTTATATGAGCCAAAAGTGGCTGTCCGTTTGGGTGAGCCAAAGGTGGCTGTCCGTTTGGGTGTTTGTATGGGGCCAAGCAATGGCTGTCCGTTTGATGTTTGATTTAGCCAAAAGCAGATGTCCGTTTGTGTGTAAGTGTGAGCCAAAAGCTTGCTGTTCTTTTGGCTGTTTATGTGAGTTGTCGGGGTTCTTGTAGGGGAACTGTTTGGCTATGCACTCCGTTTATTTGTTTGTATGAACCAGAAAGTAATTGCCGTGGTGTTCATGTGGACACACTGACTGTGCCAGTAGTGGAACTGCTTGCTTATGTAGACGCTCTCCCTTTGAGTATCTGCGTGAACCAGAAACTGTTGGTGGTGCTTGTAGAGGAACTGGTTGCACTACTTACTCCCTTTGGTGCCTGTGTGAACCAGAAACTGGCTGTACTGTGGTGCTTGTAGGGGAACTGGTCGCACTATTTACTCCATTTGGGTGTCTATGTGAACCAGAAACCGGATGTCATGTAGTGCTTGTAGGGGAACTGGTTGCACTACTTACTCCCTTTGGGTGTCTGTGTGAACCAGAAACTGACTGTCCTGTGGTGCTTGTAGGGGAAATGGTTTCACTATTTACTCCCTTTATGTGTCTGTGTGAACCAGAAACTGGATGTCCTGTGGTGCTTGTAGAGGAACATGTTGCACTACTCCTTCTGGGTGTCTATGTGAGCCAGAAACTGGCTGTCCTGTGGTGCTTGTCAGGGAACTGGTTGCACTACTTACTCCCTTTTGGTGTCTGTATGAACCAGAAACTGACTGTCCTGTGGTGCTTCTTGAGGAAATGATTGCACTACTCCCTTTGGATGTTCGTATGAGTCAGAAACTTTAGCGGTGTTGACAGGAAGACTTTATTGTTCTGGGATGCTTATTCGTTTTTGATTCATTGTGTGAACAAGAAAATGGCTGCCGTGGTGTACATAGGGGAGAAAATAATTTCACGTATAACATTTCTGTTTATGTACTGACATGTGTTGTTTAAGTATTGACATGAGTGTGAGTGATTGTCTCTGGCACATTGACAATGTTGCTTGTGCAGTGATCTTGTCATGTGGCAATAAATTCGTATTCTACTATACACATTGTAAGTGATGCTCCGTTTTGGTGTTTTGGTGAACACGACAATGATTTTAGTGGTGTTGATCTGGGAACCTGTACCACGTTTGGGTGTCAAAAAACAAAATTACATTTATTGATTGGGTTTATTTGATTGGCCTGTGGCTTTCACAAAGGGTTAGACTGATTATTACAATATATATATGAAAATATACAAGAAATGTGAATGGTTGAATGACGTGCACAAACGTAGTTATAATTATAGTCGCGTCACCTTCATTTACTAGAAATTTCTCTTCGATTGAAGGCTAGAATTTGTCAACATTCGCAATAATATTTTTTAGTTGACGGTAACAAAATAAGTCTAAATGAACTTGGCTGGCTGTAACATGTATTGGGTACAGGCATCTGACGCAAATCATTTAGAGCAGAACAACACAGTGTGAAATGCACTTCACTTTATAAGAACTATCTAGCTATCGATCTATCTATCTATTTATCTATCTGTCTGTCTATCTATCTATCTATCTATCTATCTATCTATCTATCTATCTATCTATCTATCTATTATTAATGTATTAATTTATTTTCGACAGAAGCTCCACTCAAAATGATGTGTGGTATCTATGTAAGCACGTGTTTCTATATCGCAAAGAATGAACAGCAATGGGACTTACACCAAATCTAAACTTAATAAGCCAGTTCCTAATATAATAATTATAAGCAACAGAAAGATATATTGCTTGCACCTGACTCGTCTTTAAGTGTGTGTAACAACTAAATCTATCACTTGCTTTAGTTCGACTCTTCCAGTCCTGCCAGCGGTGCCCAATGAGTCTGAATTGTCTAAAACAACGAATGAGAAAAACTTACTTCCAGAACTCCTTTGTTTGGCCATACGTACCCAGAACCAAACCTAAACAATGTTTAGCGAATTTTGACCATCTTTTTACTCTTTCTGTGTTTGTCTAAATGCACTGACTATAGGCTTCATCCGGTAAACTTATTTTCTTCTTTTATTCCCCCCAATAATTGCATCGTGCAAACATACTCATTTATATACATTGGGTACCTTGCAGTATTTCTATATAATTATCATATTGTTTGGTGTTCTTTGACCAACCCCAAGAAAGACAAAGAGAGACAGACAGATGAGTGGAATCAATCAATCACTGTTTTATTTTATGTCTGTTTACAGCAAGGTGATATTAGACATACAGACCAACAAAAAAGATTCATAACAACAAAAATCATACATTAGACAACAACAACAAAATTATATATTAGTAAGTTATACAAACTTACCCACAGGACTCTGAACAATCAAGTTAATAGAACTTGCAACATCTGTCTTATACAAAATATCTCTTACAATGTTACGGGGATTAAGGTCACACCCATTTTTCTATAATAACACTGTAGTATGTGAAATGAAATGATATCGGTCTAGTCAATCAATCAATGTTTTATTTTATGTCTGTTCACAGCAAGGTGATATTAGACATCATTGTAAAGCGTGATGGGAAAACATAATACACTTTTGATAGCAAAATAATTTGACCCAACATTTATTCTTCAGAACTCTCCCGTTTTTGAGACAAGAACTTCCTGAGTCGTTCTTCATTTTTCCACCGACTTCTCTCACGCATTACGCTCAGTGCGTAAAGCATGGGGTTGACAGCTGAGTTAACGGGCAGAGCGAAGATGGCCATTCTTTCGTCGCGAGTCTGTGATGGATACCCTCATTGCAAGGCCGTCGAGGACGAGCGGAACTGCCAAACGTTGAACACAATGACTGAACAGATTTCAATAGACCGTTTTCCCCTGCTCTGGTTGACCTAGACGAAGGACATACTCCTCAGGACCTCAGGACATACTCCTCAGGACCTCAGGACATACTCCTCAGGACCTCAGGTCATACTCCTCAGGACCTCAGGTCATACTCCTCAGGACCTCAGGACATACTCCTCAGGACCTCAGGACATACTCCGATCTTGTTCGGTCGTGGTCAAACGGTCAGGTGGAGTGTCCAGAGACCCACGTGGAGTGTCCATGGAACAACTTCTGCATACCTGTCTATCTGAGGTGTAACGGGGTCTACGACTGTCCAGAGCACGAGGACGAGACAGGATGCGACTGTCACAGGTGTCCGGGGTTCTACAGGTGCCGCGGGTCCACGGCGTGTCTACACCCCGCTCACCTTTGTGACGGCTGGGCGCAGTGCCCGCAGCACGACGAGCTGTTGTGTAACCTGACGTGCCCTGACAGTTGCACGTGCTGCGGGCACGCCTTTTTCTGCACACAGCCACTCCAGGCCAGCAGTTACACCGAGCTCCGCTTTCTGGAGGCCCCAGCGTCTGGTGTGGTCCCTGCTGACGTCACCAACAACGTCATGCTGGTGCACCTGGGTCTGGCGGAGTGCAGTCTGACGTCTCTAGAACTGCCGCGACTGCCCAACCTGCACAGCCTGGACCTCAGAGACAACCTGCTGCAGCACCTCACTCTTCATCACATCCAGCACGTGAACAACCTGAGATCTCTGTCTCTAGCGGGAAACCAGCTCATGTCCTTTCTAGATTCAGACTCCGTGTTGATTCTCTTTGTAAATATCCGTGTTCTCGATATCTCACGTGGCCATCGAGACCGTCCACCTCCCCGAGCTCTCTGAGTTAGCCACCAAAGCGTTGAACACCAGCCGCCTGTCCCTTCCGCCCAACCTTCAGACCTTGAACTTGAGTGACAGTGGCGTGCAGCGCGTGCTGGGGGAGGGGTTCCGGCCGCTGAAAATGCTGCAGACGCTGGACCTCCGTGGATGTCCCGTGTCCGAGTTTCCGCCGGACCTGTTGCAGGGCCTGACGGAGCTACGTGTGATCCACACAGACAACTACACGCTGTGCTGTCCGGCCATTCTGTCCAAAGGATTCAACGTGATCAGCTGCCAGGCTCCGTCTGACGAGATATCGTCCTGTGAATCCCTGTTGCGTTCAAACATTTACCGAGTTTTCCTGTTTCCCTTTGCCGTCCTCGCTCTGATAGACAACGTGGGCAGCTTAGCTAGTCGACATTTTCAAAGTAAAAAGAAAAAGACAATAGGCTTTGATGTTTTCGTTACCAGTCTTTGCATTTCTGATTTGTTAATGGGCGTGTACCTTGCCGTGATCGGTGTGGTGGACCAGCTGTATCAGGGCGACTACATGTGGAAAGACATTGAGTGGAAAAGCAGCGCAGCCTGTCAGTTTGCCGGCTTCCTGTCCCTGCTGTCCAGTGAGGTGTCGGCCCTCATCATCTGTCTCATCAACGCGGACCGCTTCCTGGTGCTGCGCTTCCCCCTCAGCCAGCTGCGCTTCAGTACTCGTTCCGCTCTGCTGGCTTGCTGCGTGGTGTGGACCCATCACCCGGAACGACTTCCCCGGCCACGATTACTCCTTCGGCATTCTCATCGTCACCAACTTTGTCCTCTTCCTGCTGATCGCCGCAGGGCGGGTCACCATTTTCACGTCGATCCAGCCAACAGACTGCACGTGAACGAGAACACGACGAGGGCCAAGGACCTGACCATCGCTCGTCGGCTGATCGCCATCGCTGTGTCCGACTTTCTGTGCTGGTTCCCATCGGTCTGCTGGGGCTGCTGGCGGCAGGGGGTGTCTCCGTCCCCGGAGAGGTCAACGTGGGCATGGCCATCTTCGCTCTGCCCGTTAACTCAGCTATCAACCCGTTCCTGTACACACTGAACAGGGCACTGGAACGCAGAAAGCAGGAACAGTACGAGCTGTTAAAAACGCTTCTTCTTCAAAGGCCAGAGTTTGAAGGATTAAAAAAAAAAAAATGTTGTTGCTTCCAATCGTTTCGGATTTACGATGCTTCTTCTTCAAAATGCTTCTACTTCAAAGGCCAGAGTTTTTTTGTTTTGTTTTTTCGATATTCCATTGACGCTTTTGACATTTTATCAAGCATTTTTCATGCTTTATGTCGAAGTGTAGTCAAAACACAAAAGCAAGCAAGTAATGATTGTTAATGCGTTAATTAGATTTTGATCTGGAAGATGTTAAACAGAGTAAATCCGACGGTAATATCAAATGAAATGTTGATATCAGGTCAAAAGAGTCTTACGGCAATTTTCATCATTACTACACACTTTCCTCCCAAAAACTATTACGAGTTCAAGCAGGAATTTAATGTCCGATATATAAAGTAGCAGTGATTAAATATTCACTACAAAATTCTTCTGATTGAATATCAGCATGAAACTGACCATTCTTTGTTTTTGTTTTTGTTTTGTTTTAATAGCTTTTTCTATCCCAGAACCCGCTTCAGATTAATCACATCCTTTTTGGCTGTTTGAATAGACGCTTACATAGGGAATTTATTTTGTATATAGTCTTTTGTGAAGTGGTGTTCATGTATTCATTGAACGACTCTTTTGATTTGAAATAAACATAACGAAAATGCCTTATTCAATTCATTTCGTCTTCTTTTTTTTCTTTCTTGATATGTGGCGACACAGTGCTATCTTTTAATGCCTGTTGATGTATATATTATAACAGTGCTATCTTTTAATGCCTGTTATGTATATATTATAACAGTGCTATCTTTTAATGCCTGTTGATGTATATAACAGTGCTATCTTTTAATGACTGTAGATGCACATATTTATATGAACACTTGTCGAGCGTCTCATCTAGAGATGAGCCTTAAGCGCTTCACAGTGGCGACTATAAATTATATCGCGATATTCTTTGCTGCCGAGCAGACCCGCTGCGATCTAGCCGTACTCGACCCTGAATTTCGGAGTATTAGTTTGACGTGAAAGTATCAGAAGTAGCAGTATGACAGTGCGTGTGAATGAGCGAGTGAATGTGCGTTGTACAGGATGGCTGAGTATTAGTATGACGTGAAAGTATCAGAAATAGATGCAAATGCATGTGTGAATGAGCGAGTGAATATGCGTTGTACAGGATGGCTGCGGAGCATTAGTATGACGAGAAAGTATCAGAAGTATCAGATGCAAATGCGTGTGTAAATGAGCGAGTAAATGTGCATTGTAGAGGATGGCTGCATGTTTTTGAATAAACGTTCCACAATGATGTCCTTGAAGCCATTTTTCCTTTTTTCCCTTTTTTATTTAAAGTCTTTTCACATAAGTGATATCAGACTGATCTTACAAGATAACAAGATAACAAAATATGTCAACAAGTTACACCAAAACAACAACAACAATAACAAAGCATTATTTGCTGTCAAAAAGAAAAAAAGAAAAAAAAAGGCATACATTTGTATATGTATCCATACACATGGTTAATTTCACCCCGGATCAGTACCTCATGCGCGCAGGATCACATGCACGTCCACGTACTAACACATTCATACACCTTAAATGCCGTGTAAACAATATACATTGTAATGATTGTATAGAAACTCTCTGATATTATCTGACACAATTTATCTATCACACATACTTTCACTTCATCCACCCCTCTCCAACCCATACACAGATATACTCTCACGCATATACACAATCCCCATCCCACTCCCATCTGATGGAGAGGAGAAAAAATAACGAGAGAAAAAGACAGCTCACACATACATGATTCAAAGTAAATGACCAATGAGACTATTGATCCTGTGATAAGCGTCTTTTCAGCCAGAGGTTAGTGGTGGTGGTGGTGGGGGGGGGGGGGGAGGTGGTAAACGATTCTTGGTTTGTTCTTTATATTTAACGCCCAGTCATTCACGAAGGTCATACGAAGGTGATGCACATTTCACAATTAAAAGTCCGACCAACTGCACATGACAGACGGCCGTAGTTTCGAAGAGAGGCCTGGGAAGAAATGAAATTGAATGAACCAGAAAAGTTGGAACTAGACGGACAAAACATCCTGGCCTTAGGCGAAGCATGTGAAGCCATATTCTGAACACCCCAGACTAAAAGTGCATATTATTTGATAACTCTGGATTTTCAGCAGAGGGGTAAGCGGGGGTGGAGGTGGGGGTAGATCTTGTACTGACCCGCATCCCGTAAGAAAGGGGGGTGGGGCGGCTAAACGTTTGCCTATGAATGTTGAGATAAACGAACAGAAAACGCAGTTCGTTGTATCATTAGCTAGTGCAGTAAGGCTGGGTTTACCGCTCCGAGAATCCCATTTCCTATCCCTGTCTCATTTATCTTGATTGTATATCGCCACATTTATATTATCCCCCCTCCCTACCCCCCACCCCCCGTCCGCTCCCCACCCCCCACCCACACCCACACCCCCACCCACACCCCCAATTCTCTCAGCTTTGGTTTAAAAAATATTCTCATCCGAAACTCCAGCCCCCTTCCTCTCGATCTTCGAGTTAGTCATCTAATCATCCGTCGTCATTTTCTGTTTTTCTGAGAATCCATTCAGTCAACATAAAACCGTAGACCCTGCTGGGCGATGGGAAGAAAGGAAGGAAACTGTAGTCTTTTAGCGTGTTGAGATGTAGGTGAGTGTGGTTCGTTATGGCAGTACAAGTGTATTTAGTATAACTTGATCATGTGCGTGCGTGCGTGCGTGCGTGCGTGCGTGCGTGCGTGCGTGCGTGCGCGCGTGTGTGTGCGTGTGTGTGCATGCGTGCGTGCGCGCACGTGTGTGTGTGTGTGTGTGTGCGTGTGTGTGTGTGTAGTGCGTGTGTTTGTTTGTTTTTCAGTATAATACTTTATGTATAATGCTTTGGTAGGACTGTGCTCTACATGTGTATAAAACATCATATTTAAGTTAATATGTATCATGTGAGCGTTCAGGGCGTTGATAAGTGTGATAATGTACACTATTATTATTATTATTATCAATGCTAACATCGACCACAATAATTATAACATAATCATCGGCGCTAACAATGATCGCAATGGCGTCAAAAAATGAGAGCGCACGTGGCTTTAACAAACAATTTCTATCGCATTCAAAAGTCACTTGTACTTGAATTCCTGAGAGGTGTCACATACAGGGACTTCACGCCAATACAACATTGCACAACACGATATGCAGACATGCAAATGCACGCCAATATGACGGAGCAAAATAACTGGAAGTACGCCAAAATAACGCTGTATAGTTAATAGTCCTAACACACTGCAGGACAACTGGTGAAATGTAGACAAGTACAGTAATACACGATTCCGGGACAAATCTAACGACACTAGACGACCGTGAAATTTCCTCGTGAACGCACGTACAACACATACGGCCGCGACCGCACCCGCCAACGCATACACGCGCGCACGCGCGCACGCATGTATATACACACACACACACACACATACACTCGCTCACAAAAACGTGAGCGCGCACGCACGCATGCATGCATGCACGAACGCACGCACGCACGCACGCACACACACACACACGCACGCACGCACGCACGCACGCACGCACGCACGCACGCACGCACGCACACACACACACACACACACACACACACACACACACACACACACACTCACTCACACACACTCACACACATTTGTACTGATTCTAATTCACGAAATAGAGCTTGTCACTCTCGATCGTAGCCAGATCCAGTTATCTCCCTTAGTAGTGAGGCATTCATTATCTCTCAGTAGAAAGTTTGATTAGATTTCGGCGCACGCATAATAACAAAAAAGATAAACGACAGGATACCTGTCACAATTTTTGCTCAAACGATGATCAGCAAAGATGATTATCATACTGGTTCGAGAGTACATGAAATATTACCCTGTGCAGTAAAGGTAGATTCTCGTGCATATACTGCTCATGTGTGGTGATTTGTCGAGATCCAGCGTACCGCTGTCACATTTATTTAGAAATTTGTCTTTCGCTTCCACAATATTCTGCACGTGGAATATTATCTTTTCTTCAATTAAAAATATGCTCAGCTGATAGAGTTGTCTTTTATTTCCATTGAAATCATGTTATGCTGATGCAATATTCTTCATTTCAAGGGAACTCATACTTTGCTCGCGGAATCGCCTTCCATTTTTAGTGCCGTCATATTCTGCATGTACACAGAAAATTTCCTTCACTTCCACTGAAATTACGCCATGCTGGTGCAATGCCCTTTATCACCAGCTACACGAAACAGAAACTAATTGCTCCGCCCAAACATCCTCTTCATTTAGAGGAGCCACTGAAGCTGTGAATTCTGCATCGCTGAAGAACGGTCTCTGAGACTTACATAATAGGCCCCACACACGTCATCTTCGTGCTAGCATTCTTCAACACTTCCCAAACATGTCAGCGCCAACAACCGAAACAGAATCAGTAGAAAAGTTTCTTCTTCTTAATTTTTATCTATCATCACAGGGCGTAAAACACCAAATTACTTACTTACTTATCTATCATCGCTGTTTTGAAAAAGGCGTTCGCCCCGGAAATTTGCGCATGTTTTGTGTTGTCTTATTAAATTCAGCGTGTTTGGTTGCTGTTGTATTTTCAGCCTGTTGTGTGTTTGGGTCTCAGAGACTGCCGAAACGCCGGCTGTGGGCCTAACCAGCTTTGCGTCTTCCGTGCTGGCCAACGTTTCCCTAGCTTCCGCTCTCACGTTGTGGACGGTGTGTTGTTCCCGTTGCAGGTGGGTTCGTGATGGATGAACGACGTCTGCAGTCCATTAAAGTCCGAAACGGCCGTGAAGCCGTCTCCTTGGTCGTCGTTCGTCACGTAAACGGTAGACACTCCGTTCTGGACGTTCGTGGTCGCCTTTGAGGGAGAAACGGAAACATCCTGTCTTCCTTCTGTGGTCCCACGCGCACGCTCGTTCAAACCGTCCCACTTCCGGCGACAGAACCAATGAAAAAGGCTTTCGGACAGGATGGCGAGAAGTGCCATGACGATCCCGAGGAGCAGCAAATAGAAAGCGCTCTGACAGTCCTTCAGGGTGACTGTCTTCACCTCCGTCCTTACGCTCGCTCCGCACTTCTTTCCAGCGTCCTGCCACCAGTGGGAGGCCCACAGCAGGTCCAGTCCGCCTTCGTTCATCTGCAGAATCCTGAAACACCAGCACAGCAACAAAGGATGGCTTATTTCTCTATATTTAAACCCCCGGCTAGCTGCTAAGGTGTAAAGAAACAAAACCT
>OY757543.1:22729167-22734167 GCA_963584105.1 Alviniconcha strummeri | reverse complement strand
GAACAAAAGCAAACCCAGAAACAAAAATCAACAAAAGTTCAAAATAATCAAGAAGACCTCAGTGCGGCATCAATTATTCTACTTTAACCAGCGAAGTAGATCTCACTGTAAGAGTGAGTGAGTGAGTGAGTGAGTGAGTGAGTGAGTGAGTGAGTGAGTGAGTGAGTGAGTGAGTGAGTGAGTGAGTGAGTTAGTTAGTTAGTGAGTTAGTTAGTTAGTTAGTTAGTTAGTTTGCTTGCTAGCTTGCTAGCTAGCCGGCTGGCTGGCTGGCTGGCTGGCTAGCTGGCTAGCTAGCTAGTTAGTTAGCTAGCTAGCTAGCTAGCTAGTTAGTTAGTTCGTTCGTTCGTTCGTTCGTTCATTTGTAGATTCTAACGTCCCGTTAACCGCATAGGGCCACTTCAGGACGGCTGAGTGTAAAGAAATGTGCCTTTATATAATGCACAGTCATGTGTATTTGGAGTAGAGGTACAATGTGTGTCAAGTTACTAAATCAAACTGAGAAGCAAGCAGCAACACTCACGTGAAATTCAGAGACAGCGACAGAGCTTTCAGCATGTCTATGCACAAGCCGCTGTATTCCTGTTTTCCGTTTGTCTCCTTCACCATTACGAAGGGTTCCCACTGCACAGGCAAAAAGAGAGAGACTAAATACTGCGCAAAGCGGCCCAACAGATTGGGGAGAGGGGCGGAAGAGAGTGTGTGGGTGAGAAGTTGGGGGCTGGGGGGGGGGGGCTGGGGGGGGGTCTAGAAAGCGGGACGGTCAAATTGGGTTGGTTATGGAAAGAGATGGAGAAATGGGAAGGAAGAGAGATGGAAGATGGGAGTTAGTAAATGGATTTTAATGTCCTGTCAACCGCACTGGGTTACCTCAGGACAAGGAGAGTGGGGAAGACAAAGAAGGGGAGGGAAGAGGAAGAGGAATGAGAAAGAGAAATGGAGAGGGGCACAGAGAGAGAGAGAGAGTGGAAGGGGGGAAGCAGAAGATGAGAGACAGACAGACAGAGACAGGGGCACAGAGAGAGAGAGGGGGGGAAGCAGAAGATGAGAGACAGACAGACATAGACAGAGACACAGAGACACAGAGAGGAAGAGAGAGAGGAAGAGATGGATAACTGGATAACTGGATTATAATGCCCAGTTAACCCTGAAGATTATATCAGGCCGAAGGGTAAGAGGGGGTAAAAGGGGGGCGGGGATAGCTCAGTGGTTAGAGCACCGGACTCGTGATTGAAAGGTCGCGGGTTCGAATCCCTGCTGGAACGGCGGGAGAATTTTCTTCTCCAGGGTCGACTTTCTGTGCTGACTCTTATTTCGGTATCCGTTCCACCCCCGTGTTACCACAGTAGCACGTACAAAATCCTGGTCATTCTGCCAAAAGTGCAGGTGGCAGGTTACAGCTAAACACGCATACACCTTACGTATGTGGCTTTTATTGAACCGTGCTTCGGCATTGGTCACAACTTGTCCCTAATATGTCAAATGACATCTGAGGACATTAAGCATCAACTCATCATCATCAGGGGGTAAAAGGAAGATGGGAGAAAGAAAGAGACAGAGGGGAGAGAGAGGAGCGAGAAAGGAGGGAAGAGGAAGAAAAGAGACAGAGATACGGAACATAACCAGAATTACGCTTCTCCACATTCAGGGTAATTCTGCCACAATTGCGTCAATCCGGTTGCTCCCTAGCAGAGGTATATTTTGTTTTATCAAAAAAGTTGAAAGGCCACCCGAAAATGTACCTGTGCCTTTCACGTACGCATGAAATTCGATACAAGGTTCTGACCATACAAAGAAATTATATTCCACACTAAGTCAAACAGCTAATGCTAAACCAGCATTAAAAAAATATTAAAAAATCATGATAATGATGACATCACAAGCGACACACTCCACTCAGCAACACTGCCTCCCGTCCTTTTCCTTTCTGCAAATGGCGTTTGACCACTTCGTCGATATTTCTCTGTGGAATCAGCAAATACCAACAGCACATTGTCCTGTTCACAATTTCGTGACCCATGACATTGGAATGGTCTTGAACTGTCATATCGGCGAATCTTCCAAACACGGAAGAATACATCTGTGGATACGACAATAAGCTGAGACTGTAGCTCTGTTTGACTCTTATTTCGTTGGGAATGCAGCTGAGAGGATGAAAGGGCGCTTTCAAAAGATGGCGGACAGAGGTTTGTATTTGATTCAAAGCTTAAAATCACAGCACTGGTGTACCGGCATTGCATTTGTCACTTTACATGAAACGTTGCATGGATGTAAAAACAACAACAAAGCCGAGAAAAAAAAAGAAAAGACGATAGCCATCAACTGCCACTGATTGGAGTGTGCGCGAGCGATTCGTACAATTGCTGTGGCAACGATAAACTTCTGCCTGTTCAGCCGCCATTTTGTGTTAGGGAAGAGTTCTGACGTCATGACCATGTGACCGCGGTTGTCGCCGAAACCAGCGTACGACAGCGTCCGACTTCCGTTTGACGTCACCAGCAGTGTCTGAAGGCGAACACAGTCCTGGACAATCAAGCAGTACAACAATAAGAAGGTAGCACATGTTGGCGAGGTGCCACAGACATTGAATGTCTGTGCGAGATGCAGACAAAACGTACAGATAAGACGTTTCTCCTATTTCATTGCTTTCGTATGAAATAACTGGTTATATGTTCACTGCTTAAAAAACATTAAGCTAAAAATTCATGTATGGCACAACAAAGATACACTATTGGCTTGTCTACCACGTATTAAAAGGCATTCATTCCCAAACGTTTGTACTATCTCCTGGTGCAGCGATGGTATTTCAGTTTAATTCATTGTTTCATAGTTTGTTTTTGACTCACTGAATTTTAAAAGCCTGCTTCCTGGCCTTAAGTTGAATTTTCAATACTATATTATTATTAACAAGCTATATAAACGGGGAAAAATTAATGATATAAACTCATCATTTCTTGAACTTGTGCATAATTATGCTATTTTTTTTTTTCTTTTTTTTTTTTTTCTTTTTTTTTTCTTCTTCTTCTTCTTCTTCTTCTTCTTCTTCTTCTTCTTCTTCTTCTTCTTCTGTTTTTTTTTTAACCCGAGCTTACCTCTGCTTTCCATAGCACGGCCACGTGAAAGAGGTGTTGCACCATGTTGAGAATGTTTTTAATTTCCTGAGTAATAATACTGAAATTTCCATGTGAAGCAGCAAAGTTCTGTGTGCGGTTGCCAACAACGTCGTGTAGTTGCTGGCTGGCAGAGGAGTAGGTCTTTGAAGCGACCGACGTGCTGATGATCAGAAGCCGCGTCATGTGCTGAATGGTGATGATATTTCCCCAGTTTTCTGCGTCCATTGCCATCTGCACATAGCATAGTAACCACAGTCAATTTATTCCCCAGTTTTCTGCGTCCATTGCCATCTGCACATAGCATAGTAACCACAGTCACATTATTCCCCAGTTTTCTGCGTCCATTGCCATCTGCACATAGCATAGCAACCACAGTCAAAATGTCCCCAGTCTTCAGTGTCCATTGCCCTTTGCACATATCACACACACACACACACACACACACACACACACACACACACACACACACACAGTTAACATTTGAAATAAATGCTCTGAAAAAAGAAAAAAAGAAAAGATTCCGCTTTGAAGTGGATCGGAAATAAACCGGACGGCTGACTTTGAAATGTAAAGGAATCTCGAAATTAGGGACTTCCAGATTCTGGGCAGAAGACGTACGAACCAAAACATCCCCGCATTTTTCGTGATTGATTTTCGTCGAGAGAAGTGAACAGAACTTTCCATTGTAAGAACTGTCTTTTGGGGCTACCTACATGGTAAAACTAGGCAAATTTCATCTTTATTTGACTTCCGAACAAACTCGTACGAGTCATCTCAGCGTGTTGATGAGCGAATTCAAAACGCTGAAAGCAAAAATAGAATAAGGTTGTTAGAACGGTGAGAAAAAGTGATTACAATACTCCTGTGTGTGTGTGTGTGTGTGTGTGTGTGTGTGTGTGTGTGTGTGTGTGTGTGTGTGTGTGTGTGTGTGTCTGTGTGTGTCTGTGTGTGTCTGTGTGTGTGTGTGTCTGTGTGTGTGTGTCTGTGTGTGTATGTGTGTATGTGTGTGTGTGTGTGTGTGTGTGTGTGTGTGTCTGTGTGTGTGTGTGTGTGTGTGTGTGAGAGAGAGAGAGAGAGAGAGAGTGTGTGTGTGTGTTTGTGTGTGTGTGTGAATGTGTGTGTGTGTGTGTGTGTGTGTGTGTGTGTGTGTGTGTGTGTGCGTGTGTGAAATTAAGACAATGAATTACAGAAGCAGATCACTGAGGCCTAACTATCTGACTGCCCTCCATATAGAAGTAACCAAACGGGTTTAACTAATCAGATCTTTACTGTAACCAACAGGCAGTCACTTACAATATTAACACTGGAACACCTCCTAGCTTACAGTAAAACCAAATCTGATCCGAATGAAGAAAACAACGTGAACAATTATATCAACACCAACCATAATAACACACACAATAGCAAAAGTCTCCAAAATCTTCCTAATGATGCACACCAATCTGAAACAAGAATGACTGCTAGCGTTCTAAAACAAGACCCAAACACATAAAAGACTCAAAGGAACATTGTTTATTAGGACATAATTTATTTTTTGTCCTAATAAATAGTTTTTTTTTTATGTGTTTGGATCTAATGCTGCACAGCTGGGTGCCTTGTAAGTGAAGAATACGAAACAAACAAGAGAGACCACGTAATGCAGAAACAGCCAACCTACTTTACTAAGAAAGCTGCTGACGCACGGGCTGTCGCACCAAAGTAAAATGTTCGTGTAGTCCTCGAAATCCACCACTTGTCTCGATCCCAAGTCCCAGTAGCTGCTGTAGACGGTGTCGACCCTCTGACCGACAGCCAACTCGGCGTTGTGTAGTATGTGCAGCACTCCGTGCTCGGAAAGCCCGTCGCTGAGACGGACCAGCTCCATGTCTGAGCAGCGTGAGAGAAGGAAAA
>OY757543.1:22714167-22724167 GCA_963584105.1 Alviniconcha strummeri | reverse complement strand
CACCAGACACTTTCTTTAGCACAGCTAGGCAATATGAACATTAAGCAAAGCAACACATAAAAACTATTTACAAAACCAACCATTTCGCCATGAATTAACACTTACCGGCATGAAGCACGTGCAGTACAAAATCAACCTTTTCGCCATTAATTAACACTTACCAATTGTGTAGACTTCTGGCATGAAGCACGTGCCCTCCACGCAGTACAGCGCAGAGTTCAAGGTCAGAAGCCAGCACCACACAAACTTCATGTTAGCCTTCTTCAAGGCCACCGCCCTCGGCAAGTTCATTCATCCTCTAGCGTCCCGCGAAACTGTCACTTCCGTTCCAATTATTGTTAGTGGTCAGCGGGTTCACTTTATCGATCGTCTCGCCTTTGTGGGCACAATGCACGTGCGTCAATCTGTCACATTGGCGAATTATACCATAGTGCCCAGTCCGAAATGTATCTAGCGAAGACATCTTCGTTCTCACATTGTATCAAGCGATCAGCCTACTGTAAACAACTTATTTTAACCAGCACATTTCATTTTCATTAACCGAGATTTGGAAATATGTTCAAATATCTCTCTCTCTCCTCTCTCTCTCTCTCTCTCTCTCTCTCTCTCTCTCTCTCTCTCTCTCTCTCTCCTCTCTCTCTCTCCCTCTCTCTCTCTCTCTCTCTCTCTCTCTCTCTAAGTCGCGTGCTAATGCGCCAGTGGCTGTGACTGACGGCAAAACAAACACACACGACACTAAAGCACATAAAACAACAGTAGAATCAGCTCGACGGTTTTTTTTGCGAGAATTAAACCACCGTTGGTGGCCGAATAATGTCGACATATCACAGTCTGATGATTAAGTGAAGTGCTCGGCACTTTACTAGGCTGTGGTCCTACTAATTTCTGTTCCTAGCTCCTGGTGTGTGTGTATGTGTCGGTGGGCTGTGGCTGTCCCGGCTGGTATGCCGACGGTATCAGGCGTGCAGAGGTGTCTCCCAGTGGTGGAAGGTGGCTCTCCCGGCTGGTATGCTGACGGTATCAGGCGTGTACAGGTGTCTCCCAGTGGTGGAAGGTGGCTGTGGGTTAAATGAGAGCGTGTCCCCTAGGCAGTCGACCGCAAGGGCGCTCCCTTTCCACCGCCTATCTGCAAAGTAATGTGATTATCATTGAAACATCAGTGTTACGTGTGTGGCTATGATGAGAGGGTGTGTTAGTGTGTGCGTCCGTGTGTGGGTGGGTGGGGGGGATTGCTGACATGGGGAGGACGGGTGGGTGGGCACGAGTGCGTGGGTATGATGGTGTGCTTGTGTTCTTCTTCTATATTGTGTGTGTGTGTGTGTGTTCTATATCTATATCTTCGCACGAAGAAGAGAGAGGGCAGTAGGTGTGAAGGCAGTAGGAGAGAGGGCAGTAGGTGTGAAGGCAGTAGGAGACAGAGCAGTAGGAGTGAAGACAATAAGAGAGAGGGCAGTAGGTGTGAAGGCAGTAGGAGAGAGGGCAGTAGGTGTGAAGGCAGCAGGAGAGAGACAGTAGGTGTGAAGGCAGCAGGAGAGAGGACAGTATATGTGAAGGCAGCAGGAGACAGAGCAATAGGAGTGAAGACAGTAAGAGAGACGGCAGTAGGAATGAAGGCAGTAGGAGAGAGGGCAGTAGGTACAGCACTGTGCTTGTGCTATGTCAGGGCAATGGAACTGACGAAAAGGTCTGTAAACGGAGAACGGTTTTCAGGGGGAAATTTGAAAGAACAGACAGAAGAAGATGCATGAAGGGCAGTAACAGATGGCTGGATCCTAGTAACAGAAAGAGTGCTGGCCACTGGCCTGTGTGCGACGTAGCCACGTAGTCTCGTGCTGATGTAACCTACGTGGTTGACTTTATATTAAATAATAGTTAGTGTCATAGGTACTAAAGCTTTCCAGCGATATATCTATACCTCAGTCATAAGTATCCGAGATGTACTGCACATCCGTACCTCCATCGCACATAGTTATGACTCCTGACACACCCATATCTCCATTACTCGTACCCAAAATGTCCTGCACATCTGTACCTCCATCACATGTACCCACATGTCAGGCACATCCATGCCTCCATCACACGTACATAGGACTCCTAGCACTTCCGTACCTCCATCACACGTAGCTAGGATTTCTAGCACATCCGTACCTTTATCACACGTACCCAGATGTCCAGCATATCCATATTTCCATCACATTTACCTAGGATTTTCTAGCACATCCGTACCTTTATCACACGTACCCAGATGTCCAGCACATCCATACCTCCATCGCACGTACCTAGGACCATTAGTACATCCATACCTCCATCACACAAACCCAAGTGTCCAGCACATTCGTACCTCCATCACACGTACCCAAAATGCCCGGTACATCCATACCTCCATCGCATGTACCTAGGACTCCTAGCACCTCCATACTTACATCACACATGCCTCTATCGTACGTACCCAAGACTCCTGGTAGATCCGTACCTCGATTTCAGATACGCCTCTTCAAGTGCCTTAAAGCTTATGGTCATCTCTTGATACTTCAAAGTTAAGAAACTCATAGTGTCCTTCACGTAATGGGTAATTCTGTTTAGGTACTCCAGTCATATGTGTCTTGATAAACCCCCCGAGGTTCAGTGTAAAATCCGGTATCTCAAATTGCACTGGACGTGACAGTAACATTAAAATTGATTCTGATTCCAAAATAAACGGCATAGCCGCCCTTCCGTCTTTGCATCCTTGTTTTTTATTCAGGTCGTTGAACAACAGCACAATCAGCTAATCGGTAGTCTGCATCCTGCAATTGCACACGCTGAACATTTAACATCGATTCTTGCCGGGACAGCTTGATGCCGCTTCATTACGGCTCGCTAAAAACTGTCTTGGATAGGCCAGCACGTGAAACGCGAAACAACCATTACATAGCTTTGTTATTTTTCTGTGTTGGTCGATATCACATGTACCACCAAGACTCTGGGGTTGGTGGTTGATTGGTTTCTTTCTTTCTTTCTTTCTTTCTTTGTTCTTTCGTTCCTTTCTTTCTTTCTTTCTTTGTTTTCTACTAACACAAAAATCACCATTAGCCTATGCATTCCACACTCTCTGTTTGTGAAATAGAGTGCAACCCGCAGTGTGTGCAACTGACGTATGGTTTTCACGTGTCCTCTACTTGGTACAGTGTGCGTGTGGAACTGGTCATAAGTTCAATGGCAGTAACCCAGTGACTAAGTTTTTAACCCCGTAGTGGTTTTGTGGACATAGTTTATTAAGGCTTGAACATCTGACTATCGTTGTGAGTATGCATGGTTTGCACATGCAAAAAGCATGTGAGGTCGTTGCCTTTAATAATACCACTGTAGGGGGAGCGGGGGCGGTGAGTGAGGGAAGCAGGTTGGAAGCATGGATGAAGAGTCACAAGTCAGAGGTTGCTATAACATAACTTTTATTTGCACCAACCAGGAAACAGTGTAGGCTCTCCCCTGAATCAGATGCATATGCAGCAGCTCGAACTATTACTAACCGACGACCTGCTACTGCAGGGACACTGGGGGAAAGAGGACTCGGCGGGCCCCAGCGCACAAGTTTTAAACACTTTAGATAATTGGGGCCATTAAACTCCTACCCAATCAAAAAGGAAAAGAAACAGGAAAGAAAAGGTTGAAGGGTCATGGCCCGAAACACATACAATACACTCGGTTACATCCCCCCCCCCCCCCCCCCCCCCCCATCTCAATCCTTTATAATCACATAGCAATCAACAAAAATAAAAGTGTGTAGGGCAACTAAGAGTTGACTTAACAAACCATCAAAGTGGTACCCAATACATCCACGCACAAAACTGTACCCCTTTCTGCCAACATAGCAGTAAGAGTCTGGCTAACTAAAAAAAATAGAAACATCTCCAAGCAATGATTGCATTGCAGTAAAGGGCGAAATGATTACTGCATTTAAGCCAAGTAAACCAGACAGACCCAGAACGCATTGCTTAAAACAGAACAAAAGGATGAAAAACAGGATTCTTTGTGTTAATGATGAAAACTCCAAAAGAAACAGCTGTTCTTATTGCATTTCAAAAACCTATTGCCGTCTGGGACATAAAAATGGAGGACGTTCCACAATTGGCTGTACAAGACCTCAAAACATGTTCGGAAAAACAACAACACAGCATACATTGCAACAATCGAATACTACATATTGCATGTCATTTACCCACATGAACGGCACACAAGTGATGTCTGCCATCTCAAACCATGATTTCAATACCAAGCCTTATGTGAAGGCCCCGCGGAACGTTAAAACGTCTCGCTAGAGAAATACACACACGAAAATACAGGGCCTTATATAAAGGTTAACACGTATACTCGTAATAAACATAATTCTCACTCACAGACAACACAACGCTCAGTGACCCTGATGTGGACACTGTCCCGTTACTACTCAAATGAACATATATAATGCTATGAAGTAATACCAGATTAGCGGCCAAGCCATCTAAGTTCGATCATGATGAAATAAATACACACTAGGGTCATCACACACACCGCTCAGGAAAATGAAAAATGGAAGTTGTGGCATATACGGAGTAACAATCAACTAACAGAGATGTAGTCATACTCACTGAGAACCCTAATCAACTGTATAAGGCGGGTATATATAACCATTTGCATACAAATCAACATATACAAAATGCAACACAGACACAATCAGTCCTGATTCGCCCTTTTGCTTATACATATCAAGCAACTTTCCCGAGGTTAATCAACGTATAATTGATACTTCAACGTCTCTTGAGCATGTCTACCAGAACAATCCATACTAAATAAATGCCACATCCAATCCACATAATCAAAAGCAATTGTGCAACCTACGTATATTTACCTCAACTCAACAAAACGGCATCAACAATCAACACACTACAGGTCCATGCGAAAGGAAACAAGCTAAATCATAATAGCTACTACCATGCAAGGTATACACTAGAAATAGCAAGACAGTTTAAGTTACATGCTAAATCTACACCGATGCCACTAAGTTTGAACAAGTTAAGGACCCTTAAGGCAACCCATTAACAAATACAAGGCATTACCGAACGACCATACCAAGCATCATATCCCCTTCCTTTTTCCTAAAGTATGGCACCACAGTGCATCTCTCGCAGCTGCTGATGTAGTCCCTGACCTCTCTTGGGACATCAGGGCCGAAGTGAGCTGGGCAGAATCAGCTGTTCAAGGGTACCGCGACGTTGGTCAGCCTGCCCACGACGGAGGATCCCATTCTTCAGGATCCGTCGAGGGTACTGATGCACCAACGCCCGCGTGGAGCTTTCCCTCATGTTGGAGGGATTGGCTGGCCAGGCTGCGAGCACCGGGCGAAGGACTGGATCCTGTTGCTGTAGTTGTAAATCAGCCATTAGTGCAGGTGATGCTTGGTGGTCAGATCCCCTCGGACTGCCTCAGTGCCGGACAGCTCCGCTACACTGTCCCAGTGCCTCCCGACAGCTCTTTTACACTGTCTCAGTGCCTCCAGACAGCTCCTCTACACTGTCTCCTGGTCGGTGTGTGAGTCTTCTACTTCGAATCCTGCTCGCAGCGCCAGGTTTAGTAGGGGAGCGGGGATGGTGAGTGAGGGAAGCAGGTTGGAAGCATGGATGAAGAGTCACAAGTCAGAGGTTGCTATAACATAACTTTTATTTGCACCAACCAGGAAACAGTGTAGGCTCTCCCCCGAATCAGATACATATGCAGCAGCTCGAACTATTACTAACTGACGACCTGCTACTGCAGGGACATTGGGGAAAAGAGGACGCGGCGGGCCCAGCACATATGTTTTAACACTGTAGGTAATTGGGGCCATAAAACTCCCACCCAATCAAAAAGGAAAAGAAACAGGAAAGAAAAGGTTAAAGGGTCATGGCCCGAAACACATACAATACACTCGGTTACACCACTTTTGTATATCGTGAGTGGAGTGGCACAGTTTGCCTCCCCCGTTGTTGTTGTTGTTGTTGTTGTTGTTGTTGTTGTTGTTGTTGTTGTTGTTGTTGTTGTTGTTTTTATGTGTGTGTGTGTGTGTGTGTCTGTCTGTCTGTCTGTCTGTCTGTGTCCTTCTGTCTGTCTGTCTGTCTTCATGTCCCTCTGTCTGTCTGTGTATCTGTGTGCGTTGTTGTTGTTGTTGTTGTTGTTGTTTTTTGTTGTTTTGTTGTTGTTGTTGTTGTTTTTGTTGTTGTTTGTGTGTGTGTGTGTGTGTGTGTGTTTGTGTGTGTGTTTGTGTGTGTGTGTGTGTGTGTGTGTGTGTGTGTGTGTGTGTGTCTGTGTATCTGTGTCTGTCTGTCTGTGTCTAGTCTGTCTGTCTGTCTGTCTGTCCTCGCCAACAAAGACAGTGTCAACGTCCAGTGTGGCCCTTTTTATCAGTCTTCTCTTTCCGCCTACACAGACGCTCGTCTTTGACCTAAAACTACGCCATTGTTCCACTCCGTGCCTCATTATATTCACAACAGCTCCCCAAATAGGCGAATAGTGTACGTGTACTGCCTCTTTGTTCTGGTAGTATTTGTACTTGAAAATAATGTATGTTAATTGTGTGTCACCGTAAACACCTCGATTCTAGTGGGCAAGGAAATGGGATTAAGCCGATTGTGAAGGGGACTAGCGATAAACAAGACAACGGTCCTGCTTCCTTTCCGGAGCACCGTTTTGTGGTTGCAGAGAATCGCAGTATAAAGGGAGCTCACACACACACACACACACACACACACACACACACACACACACACACACACACACACACACACACACACACACACACACACACACACACACACACAAAGATGAAAGAGGTGCTGTTGGGGTTGCGAAGATGAAAAGAAAATGATTTCTTTAACCAAAGACGCAGAGCTGAACCAGAACGAGGCCCAGAGCGCTCGTGCAGAATCAACACACAAGGGAGTTAATTATTGTTCGAAATACGTAACACAAGTACAACAAAGACCTGAGACCAGAGTCTGGAGTTTATGTACCTTGTATCTACACGCATGCCAGGTGAGAGTTACCGTAGACGACTCAGGTCTTTTTTGTTTACTTGTGTTACGTATTTCAACCCCTAATTAACTCCCTTGTGTGTTGAATCAAAGACAGAGAAAAAGTGTGACCGTGAGGTTAGTTGTTTCACCAAAGACAGAAAAAAAGTGTAACCGTGAGGTTAGTTGTTTTAACCAAAAATAGAGAAAAAGTGTAACCGTGAGGTTAGTTGTTTAACCAAAGACAGAGAAAACGTGTAATCATGAGGTTAGTTGTTTAACCAAAGACAGAGAGAAAAGTGTAACCATGAGGTTAGTTGCTTAACCAAAAACAGAGACAAAAGTGTAACTATGAGGTTAGTTGTTTAACCAAAAACAGAGAGAAGTGATCGCTGTCTTGATCTTTGACGAAGCGACGATGGCTCTAGACATGTAAAACGGTCGATATCAGCATCTGAATTTCATGTGGAATTAGATTGTTGTTGCTGTTGTTTTGCATTTGTTGTTGTTGTTGTTTGTGTGTGCGTGCGTGCGTGTTGTTGTTGTTGTTGTTGTGTGCGTGCGTGCGTGCGTGTTGTTGTTGTTGTTTTGTTGTTGTTGTTGTTTTGTTGCTGCTGTTGTTGTTGATGATTTTTTTTCGATGTTCAATGCAAAAGACTTTGTACTTTTGAGAATTTCAGTGTAAAAACAGTGGCTGCGTGGAATTATCCCTTTTCCAAATTTCTCTGATTGTCGGTTCG
Organism: Alviniconcha strummeri; assembly: GCA_963584105.1. Lineage (NCBI taxonomy): Eukaryota > Metazoa > Mollusca > Gastropoda > Provannidae > Alviniconcha > Alviniconcha strummeri. Next base: position 22,716,423 of record OY757543.1, on the reverse strand, counting down.
AGATAGCAGCATTTAAATCAATGTAACATTTCCATACAGTTTATAAAATTACCCAACAACTAAAAATAACTGGAAAAACACGTCAACACTGACAGAACTGGAACTGAACGAAGATTTCATAATAAACTGTCATTCACCAGACGTTAGGCTACAGTGCTCCCCAATACAGACGGCTGAGCAATGTGGCAGTTCCGAATTTGTGGCGAGGTTGAAAAGGCAGGCTACCCGATGTTTACGGGGGGAAGCAGACTATACCGTCGACACAACACAAAGCCGAAGCGCGACGCAATCAGAGACAAGGGGACCACCAGTACTATCGGGAGTCGATCTCCATAGAGCATTGAGCGTAGTCGTTATCATGCACGTGGCAATACACAGCGGCACACAGTAATCACAAATACATTATTGATTGAATTCTCTCTCTCTCTCTCTCTCTCTCTCTCTCTCTCTCTCTCTCTCTCTCTCTCTCTCTCTCTCTCTCTCTCTCTCTCTCTCTCTCTCTTTCTCTCTGTTCTCTGTACACCCACACGCACATTTAAAAAAAAAAAAAATCACTCACAAATAAATCATGGAAACGCACAAAAGAAAAAGACGAAAAATTTGAACGCACACACACACACACACACACACACACACACACACACACACACACACACACACACACACACACACACACACACACACACACACACACACACACACACACACACACACACAGAGTGAGGGACAAAAACGGAAAATCCAATTGATTATCAATCAATAACCGTGTCAGCGTTCGTCTCGAGACAGAAGCGGGCGAACAGCTATCAGCGAAATATGACCGCGTGGTGTGAACTGTGACACCAACTTTATAATATACACTCAAACTCAAAAGTTACGTAACTAGTTACAACAGTGCACAAATAAAATAGAAAAAGATAAAAATAAAGAAAAAGAACAACAACAAAACTCAATAAACTACTTCCACAAAACCCTCCACAGGTGAGGAGCTAGTTCGCTACCTTCAGTACAATACAGTTTTATCTTTGCCAATATAATTGCGCTCGGGATGTTTTGTGGTGCCAAGTACAGAGAGATGGACAGACAGAGACAGAGAGAAGATAGCCCATGATCCGACCACATAAAAGGTTCAAAAGAACGCTTATTTATTAGGACACAAACACACAATCTCCTAATAAATAAGCGTTCTTTTGAACCTTTTATGTATTTGGATCGTGTTTGAGAATGCCAGCAGTCATTCTTGTTTCAGATTTTTAAAGATAGTCCATTAAAAAGAGGACATTCAACATGCAATCAGTTTCACTCATACTCTATACTCGCGGAGAGAAATGTGCCCTATGTGTGTCAAAATTACAAGTTTTTCGTGTATTTTGTACGAGTGAAACAGTTCAGGCTTAGGAGTCCTTAACTGAAGCGATGCCATCGGATGGCACAGCCTTGGGTTAATTCATTATGCAACTGATAAAGTTTCACGCATCAGCTGGCAGTCAACACGCTGGCTCTGTGCCAAGTGGACAAACACGCAGCCACAAGCGTCAATGATATCCGATCCACAAAAGTAATCATCCACTCTGTCATTGATTTTACACACCATTATCGACTTCCTGAAATTGCTGAGTTTATTTAAAGAAAATATCAGAACGCGTTTCGCTCCGTAGTACTCCTTGGTTGCTTAACTTTTGGGCTTCAGTGTACTTTATTCGCGCGTACTGGTGCATGGCGGAGTGTCAGGTTATGGGTAAATATTTGATCATGACGCCCAACAGTACCGAACGACGAAGCAAAAGTCATCAAGCACATATTCATAGGCGCGCGCGCACGCTCGAACACACACACACACACACACACACACACACACACACACACACACACACACACACACACACACACACACACACACACACACACACACACACACACACACACACACAAAACAACAACAATTATAGTTATAGGCGCCAGAATAATCGACATGTTGATTGTGGGCCCTTAAATGAAAGAAGGAGAACAACAGCAACAACACATTACACCATCCACACACACCACCACCACCACCACAGCACACACCACCACCCCACATCAGACTACGCACACCACCACCACACACACACCACCACACACTACACATACATACGCGCGCGCAGTAGGAGAGAGGGCAGTATTAGTGAAAGCAGTAGGAGATGTGGCAGTGCGACAAAATGACAATACGAGTGAAAGTAGTAGGAGAGATGGCAGTGTAAGAAATGGCAGTAGGAG
>OY757543.1:22685269-22713967 GCA_963584105.1 Alviniconcha strummeri | reverse complement strand
CACCGCCTATCTGCAAAGTAATGTGATTATCATTGAAACATCAGTGTTACGTGTGTGGCTATGATGAGAGGGTGTGTTAGTGTGTGCGTCCGTGTGTGGGTGGGTGGGGGGATTGCTGACATGGGGAGGACGGGTGGGTGGGCACGAGTGCGTGGGTATGATGGTGTGCTTGTGTTCTTCTTCTATATTGTGTGTGTGTGTGTGTGTTCTATATCTATATCTTCGCACGAAGAAGAGAGAGGGCAGTAGGTGTGAAGGCAGTAGGAGAGAGGGCAGTAGGTGTGAAGGCAGTAGGAGACAGAGCAGTAGGAGTGAAGACAATAAGAGAGAGGGCAGTAGGTGTGAAGGCAGTAGGAGAGAGGGCAGTAGGTGTGAAGGCAGCAGGAGAGAGACAGTAGGTGTGAAGGCAGCAGGAGAGAGGACAGTATATGTGAAGGCAGCAGGAGACAGAGCAATAGGAGTGAAGACAGTAAGAGAGACGGCAGTAGGAATGAAGGCAGTAGGAGAGAGGGCAGTAGGTACAGCACTGTGCTTGTGCTATGTCAGGGCAATGGAACTGACGAAAAGGTCTGTAAACGGAGAACGGTTTTCAGGGGGAAATTTGAAAGAACAGACAGAAGAAGATGCATGAAGGGCAGTAACAGATGGCTGGATCCTAGTAACAGAAAGAGTGCTGGCCACTGGCCTGTGTGCGACGTAGCCACGTAGTCTCGTGCTGATGTAACCTACGTGGTTGACTTTATATTAAATAATAGTTAGTGTCATAGGTACTAAAGCTTTCCAGCGATATATCTATACCTCAGTCATAAGTATCCGAGATGTACTGCACATCCGTACCTCCATCGCACATAGTTATGACTCCTGACACACCCATATCTCCATTACTCGTACCCAAAATGTCCTGCACATCTGTACCTCCATCACATGTACCCACATGTCAGGCACATCCATGCCTCCATCACACGTACATAGGACTCCTAGCACTTCCGTACCTCCATCACACGTAGCTAGGATTTCTAGCACATCCGTACCTTTATCACACGTACCCAGATGTCCAGCATATCCATATTTCCATCACATTTACCTAGGATTTCTAGCACATCCGTACCTTTATCACACGTACCCAGATGTCCAGCACATCCATACCTCCATCGCACGTACCTAGGACCATTAGTACATCCATACCTCCATCACACAAACCCAAGTGTCCAGCACATTCGTACCTCCATCACACGTACCCAAAATGCCCGGTACATCCATACCTCCATCGCATGTACCTAGGACTCCTAGCACCTCCATACTTACATCACACATGCCTCTATCGTACGTACCCAAGACTCCTGGTAGATCCGTACCTCGATTTCAGATACGCCTCTTCAAGTGCCTTAAAGCTTATGGTCATCTCTTGATACTTCAAAGTTAAGAAACTCATAGTGTCCTTCACGTAATGGGTAATTCTGTTTAGTACTCCAGTCATATGTGTCTTGATAAACCCCCGAGGTTCAGTGTAAAATCCGGTATCTCAAATTGCACTGGACGTGACAGTAACATTAAAATTGATTCTGATTCCAAAATAAACGGCATAGCCGCCCTTCCGTCTTTGCATCCTTGTTTTTTATTCAGGTCGTTGAACAACAGCACAATCAGCTAATCGGTAGTCTGCATCCTGCAATTGCACACGCTGAACATTTAACATCGATTCTTGCCGGGACAGCTTGATGCCGCTTCATTACGGCTCGCTAAAAACTGTCTTGGATAGGCCAGCACGTGAAACGCGAAACAACCATTACATAGCTTTGTTATTTTTCTGTGTTGGTCGATATCACATGTACCACCAAGACTCTGGGGTTGGTGGTTGATTGGTTTCTTTCTTTCTTTCTTTCTTTCTTTGTTCTTTCGTTCCTTTCTTTCTTTCTTTCTTTGTTTTCTACTAACACAAAATCACCATTAGCCTATGCATTCCACACTCTCTGTTTGTGAAATAGAGTGCAACCCGCAGTGTGTGCAACTGACGTATGGTTTTCACGTGTCCTCTACTTGGTACAGTGTGCGTGTGGAACTGGTCATAAGTTCAATGGCAGTAACCCAGTGACTAAGTTTTTAACCCGTAGTGGTTTTGTGGACATAGTTTATTAAGGCTTGAACATCTGACTATCGTTGTGAGTATGCATGGTTTGCACATGCAAAAAGCATGTGAGGTCGTTGCCTTTAATAATACCACTGTAGGGGAGCGGGGGCGGTGAGTGAGGGAAGCAGGTTGGAAGCATGGATGAAGAGTCACAAGTCAGAGGTTGCTATAACATAACTTTTATTTGCACCAACCAGGAAACAGTGTAGGCTCTCCCCTGAATCAGATGCATATGCAGCAGCTCGAACTATTACTAACCGACGACCTGCTACTGCAGGGACACTGGGGGAAAGAGGACTCGGCGGGCCCAGCGCACAAGTTTTAACACTTTAGATAATTGGGGCCATTAAACTCCTACCCAATCAAAAAGGAAAAGAAACAGGAAAGAAAAGGTTGAAGGGTCATGGCCCGAAACACATACAATACACTCGGTTACATCCCCCCCCCCCCCCCCCCCCATCTCAATCCTTTATAATCACATAGCAATCAACAAAAATAAAAGTGTGTAGGGCAACTAAGAGTTGACTTAACAAACCATCAAAGTGGTACCCAATACATCCACGCACAAAACTGTACCCCTTTCTGCCAACATAGCAGTAAGAGTCTGGCTAACTAAAAAAAATAGAAACATCTCCAAGCAATGATTGCATTGCAGTAAAGGGCGAAATGATTACTGCATTTAAGCCAAGTAAACCAGACAGACCCAGAACGCATTGCTTAAAACAGAACAAAAGGATGAAAAACAGGATTCTTTGTGTTAATGATGAAAACTCCAAAAGAAACAGCTGTTCTTATTGCATTTCAAAAACCTATTGCCGTCTGGGACATAAAAATGGAGGACGTTCCACAATTGGCTGTACAAGACCTCAAAACATGTTCGGAAAAACAACAACACAGCATACATTGCAACAATCGAATACTACATATTGCATGTCATTTACCACATGAACGGCACACAAGTGATGTCTGCCATCTCAAACCATGATTTCAATACCAAGCCTTATGTGAAGGCCCCGCGGAACGTTAAAACGTCTCGCTAGAGAAATACACACACGAAAATACAGGGCCTTATATAAAGGTTAACACGTATACTCGTAATAAACATAATTCTCACTCACAGACAACACAACGCTCAGTGACCCTGATGTGGACACTGTCCCGTTACTACTCAAATGAACATATATAATGCTATGAAGTAATACCAGATTAGCGGCCAAGCCATCTAAGTTCGATCATGATGAAATAAATACACACTAGGGTCATCACACCGCTCAGGAAAATGAAAAATGGAAGTTGTGGCATATACGGAGTAACAATCAACTAACAGAGATGTAGTCATACTCACTGAGAACCCTAATCAACTGTATAAGGCGGGTATATATAACCATTTGCATACAAATCAACATATACAAAATGCAACACAGACACAATCAGTCCTGATTCGCCCTTTTGCTTATACATATCAAGCAACTTTCCCGAGGTTAATCAACGTATAATTGATACTTCAACGTCTCTTGAGCATGTCTACCAGAACAATCCATACTAAATAAATGCCACATCCAATCCACATAATCAAAAGCAATTGTGCAACCTACGTATATTTACCTCAACTCAACAAAACGGCATCAACAATCAACACACTACAGGTCCATGCGAAAGGAAACAAGCTAAATCATAATAGCTACTACCATGCAAGGTATACACTAGAAATAGCAAGACAGTTTAAGTTACATGCTAAATCTACACCGATGCCACTAAGTTTGAACAAGTTAAGGACCCTTAAGGCAACCCATTAACAAATACAAGGCATTACCGAACGACCATACCAAGCATCATATCCCCTTCCTTTTTCCTAAAGTATGGCACCACAGTGCATCTCTCGCAGCTGCTGATGTAGTCCCTGACCTCTCTTGGGACATCAGGCCGAAGTGAGCTGGGCAGAATCAGCTGTTCAAGGGTACCGCGACGTTGGTCAGCCTGCCCACGACGGAGGATCCCATTCTTCAGGATCCGTCGAGGGTACTGATGCACCAACGCCCGCGTGGAGCTTTCCCTCATGTTGGAGGGATTGGCTGGCCAGGCTGCGAGCACCGGGCGAAGGACTGGATCCTGTTGCTGTAGTTGTAAATCAGCCATTAGTGCAGGTGATGCTTGGTGGTCAGATCCCCTCGGACTGCCTCAGTGCCGGACAGCTCCGCTACACTGTCCCAGTGCCTCCCGACAGCTCTTTTACACTGTCTCAGTGCCTCCAGACAGCTCCTCTACACTGTCTCCTGGTCGGTGTGTGAGTCTTCTACTTCGAATCCTGCTCGCAGCGCCAGGTTTAGTAGGGGAGCGGGGATGGTGAGTGAGGGAAGCAGGTTGGAAGCATGGATGAAGAGTCACAAGTCAGAGGTTGCTATAACATAACTTTTATTTGCACCAACCAGGAAACAGTGTAGGCTCTCCCCCGAATCAGATACATATGCAGCAGCTCGAACTATTACTAACTGACGACCTGCTACTGCAGGGACATTGGGGAAAAGAGGACGCGGCGGGCCCAGCACATATGTTTTAACACTGTAGGTAATTGGGGCCATAAAACTCCCACCCAATCAAAAAGGAAAAGAAACAGGAAAGAAAAGGTTAAAGGGTCATGGCCCGAAACACATACAATACACTCGGTTACACCACTTTTGTATATCGTGAGTGGAGTGGCACAGTTTGCCTCCCCCGTTGTTGTTGTTGTTGTTGTTGTTGTTGTTGTTGTTGTTGTTGTTGTTGTTGTTGTTGTTGTTTTTATGTGTGTGTGTGTGTGTGTGTCTGTCTGTCTGTCTGTCTGTCTGTGTCCTTCTGTCTGTCTGTCTGTCTTCATGTCCCTCTGTCTGTCTGTGTATCTGTGTGCGTTGTTGTTGTTGTTGTTGTTGTTGTTTTTTGTTGTTTTGTTGTTGTTGTTGTTGTTTTTGTTGTTGTTTGTGTGTGTGTGTGTGTGTGTGTGTTTGTGTGTGTGTTTGTGTGTGTGTGTGTGTGTGTGTGTGTGTGTGTGTGTGTGTGTGTCTGTGTATCTGTGTCTGTCTGTCTGTGTCTAGTCTGTCTGTCTGTCTGTCTGTCCTCGCCAACAAAGACAGTGTCAACGTCCAGTGTGGCCCTTTTTATCAGTCTTCTCTTTCCGCCTACACAGACGCTCGTCTTTGACCTAAAACTACGCCATTGTTCCACTCCGTGCCTCATTATATTCACAACAGCTCCCCAAATAGGCGAATAGTGTACGTGTACTGCCTCTTTGTTCTGGTAGTATTTGTACTTGAAAATAATGTATGTTAATTGTGTGTCACCGTAAACACCTCGATTCTAGTGGGCAAGGAAATGGGATTAAGCCGATTGTGAAGGGGACTAGCGATAAACAAGACAACGGTCCTGCTTCCTTTCCGGAGCACCGTTTTGTGGTTGCAGAGAATCGCAGTATAAAGGGAGCTCACACACACACACACACACACACACACACACACACACACACACACACACACACACACACACACACACACACACACACACACACACACACACACACACACACACATACATACATACATACATACATACATACATACATACGTACGTACGCGCGCACCCATGCACGTACGCATGAACGCACGCACGCACACGCATGCAGAGAGAGAGACAGAGACACAGAGAGAGAGAGAAAGGTGTCTAACCGTTCATTGTTTAATTTTCTTACGTATTCTGAGCAGTTTAAAACAATTATAAACCAACTTTGAATTAACTTAGGTTTAACTTATTGCTTTTTTTAATTTGTAATACCCAGTTTCTTTTGTTAACACAAATGAAAGGAGTCGAACTGTCTGTTGCGTGCAAGGCAAATGGTTGTGAAAATGTCCACACACACACACACACACACACACACACACACACACACACACACACACACACACACACACACACACACACACACACACAAAGATGAAAGAGGTGCTGTTGGGGTTGCGAAGATGAAAAGAAAATGATTTCTTTAACCAAAGACGCAGAGCTGAACCAGAACGAGGCCCAGAGCGCTCGTGCAGAATCAACACACAAGGGAGTTAATTATTGTTCGAAATACGTAACACAAGTACAACAAAGACCTGAGACCAGAGTCTGGAGTTTATGTACCTTGTATCTACACGCATGCCAGGTGAGAGTTACCGTAGACGACTCAGGTCTTTTTTGTTTACTTGTGTTACGTATTTCAACCCTAATTAACTCCCTTGTGTGTTGAATCAAAGACAGAGAAAAAGTGTGACCGTGAGGTTAGTTGTTTCACCAAAGACAGAAAAAAAGTGTAACCGTGAGGTTAGTTGTTTAACCAAAAATAGAGAAAAAGTGTAACCGTGAGGTTAGTTGTTTAACCAAAGACAGAGAAAACGTGTAATCATGAGGTTAGTTGTTTAACCAAAGACAGAGAGAAAAGTGTAACCATGAGGTTAGTTGCTTAACCAAAAACAGAGACAAAAGTGTAACTATGAGGTTAGTTGTTTAACCAAAAACAGAGAGAAGTGATCGCTGTCTTGATCTTTGACGAAGCGACGATGGCTCTAGACATGTAAAACGGTCGATATCAGCATCTGAATTTCATGTGGAATTAGATTGTTGTTGCTGTTGTTTTGCATTTGTTGTTGTTGTTGTTTGTGTGTGCGTGCGTGCGTGTTGTTGTTGTTGTTGTTGTGTGCGTGCGTGCGTGCGTGTTGTTGTTGTTGTTTTGTTGTTGTTGTTGTTTTGTTGCTGCTGTTGTTGTTGATGATTTTGTTTTGTTGTTGTTTTTCGATGTTCAATGCAAAAGACTTTGTACTTTTGAGAATTTCAGTGTAAAAACAGTGGCTGCGTGGAATTATCCCTTTTCCAAATTTCTCTGATTGTCGGTTCGAGATAGCAGCATTTAAATCAATGTAACATTTCCATACAGTTTATAAAATTACCCAACAACTAAAAATAACTGGAAAAACACGTCAACACTGACAGAACTGGAACTGAACGAAGATTTCATAATAAACTGTCATTCACCAGACGTTAGGCTACAGTGCTCCCCAATACAGACGGCTGAGCAATGTGGCAGTTCCGAATTTGTGGCGAGGTTGAAAAGGCAGGCTACCCGATGTTTACGGGGGGAAGCAGACTATACCGTCGACACAACACAAAGCCGAAGCGCGACGCAATCAGAGACAAGGGGACCACCAGTACTATCGGGAGTCGATCTCCATAGAGCATTGAGCGTAGTCGTTATCATGCACGTGGCAATACACAGCGGCACACAGTAATCACAAATACATTATTGATTGAATTCTCTCTCTCTCTCTCTCTCTCTCTCTCTCTCTCTCTCTCTCTCTCTCTCTCTCTCTCTCTCTCTCTCTCTCTCTCTCTCTCTCTCTCTCTTCTCTCTGTTCTCTGTACACCCACACGCACATTTAAAAAAAAAAAAAATCACTCACAAATAAATCATGGAAACGCACAAAAGAAAAAGACGAAAAATTTGAACGCACACACACACACACACACACACACACACACACACACACACACACACACACACACACACACACACACACACACACACACACACACACACACACACACACACACACACACACACACAGAGTGAGGGACAAAAACGGAAAATCCAATTGATTATCAATCAATAACCGTGTCAGCGTTCGTCTCGAGACAGAAGCGGGCGAACAGCTATCAGCGAAATATGACCGCGTGGTGTGAACTGTGACACCAACTTTATAATATACACTCAAACTCAAAAGTTACGTAACTAGTTACAACAGTGCACAAATAAAATAGAAAAAGATAAAAATAAAGAAAAAGAACAACAACAAAACTCAATAAACTACTTCCACAAAACCCTCCACAGGTGAGGAGCTAGTTCGCTACCTTCAGTACAATACAGTTTTATCTTTGCCAATATAATTGCGCTCGGGATGTTTTGTGGTGCCAAGTACAGAGAGATGGACAGACAGAGACAGAGAGAAGATAGCCCATGATCCGACCACATAAAAGGTTCAAAAGAACGCTTATTTATTAGGACACAAACACACAATCTCCTAATAAATAAGCGTTCTTTTGAACCTTTTATGTATTTGGATCGTGTTTGAGAATGCCAGCAGTCATTCTTGTTTCAGATTTTTAAAGATAGTCCATTAAAAAGAGGACATTCAACATGCAATCAGTTTCACTCATACTCTATACTCGCGGAGAGAAATGTGCCCTATGTGTGTCAAAATTACAAGTTTTTCGTGTATTTTGTACGAGTGAAACAGTTCAGGCTTAGGAGTCCTTAACTGAAGCGATGCCATCGGATGGCACAGCCTTGGGTTAATTCATTATGCAACTGATAAAGTTTCACGCATCAGCTGGCAGTCAACACGCTGGCTCTGTGCCAAGTGGACAAACACGCAGCCACAAGCGTCAATGATATCCGATCCACAAAAGTAATCATCCACTCTGTCATTGATTTTACACACCATTATCGACTTCCTGAAATTGCTGAGTTTATTTAAAGAAAATATCAGAACGCGTTTCGCTCCGTAGTACTCCTTGGTTGCTTAACTTTTGGGCTTCAGTGTACTTTATTCGCGCGTACTGGTGCATGGCGGAGTGTCAGGTTATGGGTAAATATTTGATCATGACGCCCAACAGTACCGAACGACGAAGCAAAAGTCATCAAGCACATATTCATAGGCGCGCGCGCACGCTCGAACACACACACACACACACACACACACACACACACACACACACACACACACACACACACACACACACACACACACACACACACACACACACACACACACACACAAAACAACAACAATTATAGTTATAGGCGCCAGAATAATCGACATGTTGATTGTGGGCCCTTAAATGAAAGAAGGAGAACAACAGCAACAACACATTACACCATCCACACACACCACCACCACCACCACAGCACACACCACCACCCCACATCAGACTACGCACACCACCACCACCACACACACCACCACACACTACACATACATACGCGCGCGCAGTAGGAGAGAGGGCAGTATTAGTGAAAGCAGTAGGAGATGTGGCAGTGCGACAAAATGACAATACGAGTGAAAGTAGTAGGAGAGATGGCAGTGTAAGAAATGGCAGTAGGAGGAAGAGATGGCAGAATGATTGAAAGCAGTAGGAGAGATGACAGAATTATTGAAGGCAGTAGGAGAGAGGGCGGTAGGAGAGAGAGCAGTAGGAATGAAGGCAGTAGGAAAGATTGCAGTAGGAGAGATGGCAGTAAGAGTAAAGGCAGTAGGAGAGAGTGAAGTAGGAGTAAAGGCAGACTGATTGAAGGCAGTAGAAGATAGGGCAGTAGGAGAGAGGGAAGTAGGAGCGAAGGCAGTAGGAGCGAGAGAGCATTAGGAGAGATTGCAGTAGGAGAGATGGCAGTAGGAGAAATTGCAGTAGGAGTGATGGCAGTAGGATAGAGGGCAGTGTGAGTGAAGGGAACAGGAGAGGGGGCAGTATGAATCAAGGCAGTGGGAGACAGAGAAGTAGGAGTGAAGCCAGTAGGAGAGAGAGAGAAGAAGGAGTGAAGGCAACAGGAGAGAAGGCAGTAGGAGAGAGAGACCAGTAGGAATGGAGGCAGTAGGAGAGAGGAAAGCAGGACAAATCCTACAACTTCGCGAATAGGTGTGTCCTCAGTTGACGCTTGACGTTCACAGATGAAAGATGAACTCTAGCTGTGAAGGACTGCGGGGGGTTATTGCAGCGGCCAGGGCAGGAGTGGACGGGCTGATGGAGTACATGGGCCGATCGAGGCACAGCTGGCTGCAAATCATTCTGAAAGCCTGGAAGTGGAACCGCGGCGAGGCGCGGCAGCTGTGAAAACCGCAGAGCCTCAGAGGAGTGCACGGTGGGATGAGTCGATCCAGACAGACACATACTGAACAGCAACAGGCTTTGGGTGTATTGCGCGTTCACCCTCCCAGTTTACCACGTTGGTAATTACCGCCTTGGCTTGGGTTGTCACGACACACTGACAGAAGCAGCAACACCCAGGTTTGGGCTGTGTCACGGCACATTGACACCGGCAACATCAAGTTTGGGCTTTGTCACAACACATTGACACCAGCAACAACATCAAGGTTTGGGCTGTGTCACAACATATTGACACCAGCAACAACACCAAGGCTTGGGCTGTGTCACAACACACTGACACCAGAAATAACATCAAAGTTTGGGCTATGTCATAACACACTGACACCAGCAATAACTTCAAGGTTTGGGCTGTGACAACACACTGACACCAGCAACAACATCAAGGCGTGGGCTATGTCACGATACATTGACACCAGCAACAACACCAAGGCGTGGGCTGTGTCACAACAGGGGAAAAAACAAGGCTTAAGGCTTGGACTGTGTCGCGACGCATTGACACCAGCTGGAACACCAAGGCCTGGGCTCTCACAACACACTGACACCAGAAAAAAAAAAAAAAAAAAAGGCTTGGGTTGTGTCACAACACATTGACACCAGAAAAATACCAAGGCTTGGGTTGGTACAACACACTGACATTAGAAAAACACACCAATGCTTGGGCTGTGTCGCATTAACACATTGACACTAGCAACAACACGGTTTTTTTATTATTATTTTTTAACACGGCTACACACGCAATCTTCTCACCCTATGAAATGCATTTGTCAAGTGATGATTGCATATACCGGGTGACCCCTCGGAGTGTTTATATATAGCTGGAGAACGCTACAACTACAAGAACAACAGGACGATGGCACTGGATGAGCTCACCCTCTGGCTGCCACACTGGGACTGGCAGACAGAACTGTTAATTAACTTGCTGTTTTAGAGAGATGATGTTCTCTTCTCTCTTCCCTCTCTCTCTCTCTCTCTCTCTCTCTCTCTCTCTCTCTCTCTCTCTCTCTCTCTCTCTCTCTCTCTCTCTCTCTCTCTCTCACACACACACACACACACACACACACACACACACACACACACACACACACACACACACACACACACACACACACACACACACATCTTTTTTTTCTTCTGTTGTTGGATAATGATCCTCTTCTCAGACAGAACGCAGGGTCCCGAGACTCGAACCTACCGAAAGCGAAGTGATTTCATTTCTTTCCTCGTTTCTGTGTAGAATGTAATATAATGTAAAAGAGCATTTACAAAGCGCTTCACCTTAACAAGAACCCGAAGCGCACAATAGGAAAACAATAGGGTCAGAACAAATTTATGCACAATCAAGAGAACGATGAAATCTTTTTAATTATTCAAACAAATAATTCATTGAACACCATTCAGCGTCTGCCTGTTTGTTGTTGTTTTTAAAAAAGGGGAGGTTATTGCGGAATTTTGCACGATGTTATGTATTATTGTCCTGTTTTCTGGCGTTTCTTTGAACCTTTTGTGTTTTGCACAACAGGTATTAACCGTCGATTGTCAACTTTACCACTTCAAAATACTTTGTCCGACTATCTGTCTGTATGTCTGTTTATATGTCTGTAGCTTTTTGTATATTGTTTATGGATAAACTGTACATGCATATTTGTGTATGTCTGTTATTAATTACTGGAACAGGTATACTGAACAGGTGCACTGACATATGTTCTATAATTGTGCTATATTTGTTATAGTGAATAAAAGAAAAAGTCAAGCCAAAAACAAACAAACAAACAAAACTTTACTACTTCAGAAGAAAGCGAAAAGGACCATGAAAGGTCAGCATTTTTTACATTTTGAGCTATTCCTCTTGAACAGTGGTTTGATTATGCTGACGATGAACTGATCATAAAAATTTATCCTAGCTTAACATTGTCAAAAAGGCACAAGTACACATGTGTAGGACCCCCTCCCCCTTCCCCTCCTGCTGCTCCCCATCACAGAAAGAAATGTTCGTGATACATGGCAAGCTTCATAATTATATCGTAAATACGATGATTATCATGAGAAAAGTACCAAAAAGCACGGAAAGACAGATTAACGTGACTGGTTCAACTTGTTTTTGTCTTCGTGTCTCCGACAAAACTATCGCATTGACACAGAGCCGGGTGATATTTGGAGTGTGTAATTTATGTTATTATTTCTGGATTAAAAAAAGAAAACAAAAAGTTTAGTTTTTTTTTCATGGGCCTAAACATGAATTCGTGTAGACATAGCGTACCCTGACATTCAGGAACCTGCTTTTAGTTGAGCTGTTTTGTTGTGTTGTGTTGTTAGTACAAAACAACACAACAAAACAGCTCAGTCAAAAGCAGATATGTAACTTACATTTAATTTTTCGCCGTTTTTACTGTTGTTTAAGTTTTGTTTTGTAGCTTGAAAAAGAGGCCTACCCCGAAAATTCGCATGCTGTGTTTTGTGATAACTAAATAAATGGCATTCTTTTTAACCTTTTATGTGTTTGGATCTTGTTTCAGAACGCTAGCACACACACACACACACACACACACACACACACACACACACACACACACACACACACACACACACACACACACACACAGAGCAAATTTTCGAGGTAATCCCGAAATCTTGTTTTAGAACGCTAGCAGTCATTCTTGTTTCAGATTTTTGCTGCTTACCAGGGCTGAAAGTAAATCTAGTGGTTAACGTCCACAGAAACCATATGGCTTATTAGCGACGGGGAGAAGGGGTGGAAGGGGGTATGGAGGTGGGGGAAGAGGGAACGATATTATATACCTATCGCTACACTGTCACACACACACACACACACACACACACACACACACACACACACACACACACACACACACACACACACACACACACACACACACACACACACACAGCCAGATAGAGAGAGGGACATGCAGACAGACACACAGAGAGACAGAGAGAAACATACAGACAGGCAGACAGAATGACTCCTGCATTAAGATGAGAGCCATTTTAATCTTTCATAAATTGTGAGGGTCATTCTTGTTTTTGATCGTTCTCTCATGTTGCGTGAGCGTTTCGATTGCAGTTTTTATAGCATACTCACACGTCAGCTGTTGTTCTGTTCCAGTGTCACTCTCCCGCACGCACGTGCACCCAAAGGAGGAGAACTAACCACAATGACACGTCACACAGTGGGATCTTCAACACTCCCAGGCTGTATGCAGATCATGTCCGACAGAACGTTGAGACGGGAATGTCAACAAAAAAACACATTCTTCACGATGGACAGTCTATAGAGCTTGCACGGCTGAAGAAGAAGGCCGAAATAAAAACTCAACACGCGATATGCAGCGACTGAAAAACCTCTGTTCCAGAAGGATGGTTATCAAACAGTCTCGATCACTTCATGTCAATGTGGCAGCGGCAGGCTGAATGAATGTTTGATGGCGTGTGGCGTACGTAACATCACCGGTGCTGTTTGATGACACGTACTGCCTCACTCCGGTTAACTGCGCGTAGCTCTGGCGATGTGTGTCGTCACACTACAATGATCAGCAGGGCGGCTAGCTAATTACGTTGGGGATTTGTCGTCACGGTAGATTTTCCTGGCGGAGAGCTGCCATGAGGTCTATTCCCCTTTTGTCTACTCAGCTTTCATTCTCGCACAAAGTGCTACTTACCAGGATCCAAACAGGCAAAAGGTTCAAAAGAACGCTATTTATTAGGACAAGACAAAACCAGCAAACTTTCGGGGTAATCCCGAAATCTTGTTTTAGAACGCTAGCAGCCATTCTTGTTTCAGCTTTTTGCTGCTTACCAGGGCTGAAAGTAAATCTAGTGGTTAACGTCCACAAAAAACCGTATGGCTTATTAGCGACGGGGAGAAGGGATGGAAGGGGGGGGGGGTATGGAGGTGGGGGAAGAGGAACGATATTATATACCTATCGCTACACTGTCACCACCAGAATGACTCCTGCATTAAGATGAGAGCCATTTTAATCTTTCATTAATTGTGAGGGACAAAGTCTTAAGACAGTGTCCACAACTTTTGAATAGAAAGGAGAGCAGAAGCGGATTCGAACCGAGGTCCCTCTGTTTATCAGCCTAACGCCTTACCGCTAGGCCAAACCGGCTCACTTTACCAGGACTCACCTGGACCTTTAGGTCTACGTACCCTGAAGTCTGTTCCTAATAGGTCTACTTGTAGACTTCAAAGACCCCTACACCATTTGTTTAGTCTCATCTCACTCAAACACACAATGTCAAAAGTTCAGACTATATTCCTGTGACGAGGCCACCTGCTTACACAGTCTTTTCTTCCCTTTCTGTAGTGATGACCCCAACCCCTGGCTCCCCTCTCCCTCTTCTTAAAAAAGGAATGTCAAGAACTCATGAAGCTGACATTTTACAGTGTAGCAGAGAGACAGACAGACAGTAAGACAGACAGGCAGGCAGAGAGAGACACACACACACAGCCAGATAGAGAGAGAGACATGCAGAGAGACACACAGAGAGACAGAGAGAAACATACAGACAGGCAGACAGACAAAACAGGGACAGACAGAGAGGCAGACAGACAGGCAGAGAGACGCACACACAGAGACAGCCAGATAGAGACAGACAGACAGACAAAAACGGAGACAGAGAGATTAAGAGACAGAGATCCAGCATAGCTAGAGAGGGGTCGAGCAGTGAAATCTATTTCCGTGAAGTCCCTAAATGTCATAACTATAAACTTACATCGATTTCATTGTCGTCACGGAGTTTTAATGACAACTCTCGCTCCCAATCAAAGGTCGGAAGCAGGCATTCTGCGTATGGGGTAGCACCGCACCGCAAGGGAAAACTGAACCTTGTGTCCAAACTGGAGATTGAAATTATCTAAAGTGTTACTAGGACCAGCAAGGAAACTGAAGATGAGTTTTAAAAACAATAATTTAAAAAAATCATTATTGAGGATGCATCCTACAGACAAAGAAGAACGCAGGCGCGGAATCTGGAAATGCCAGTTAATGAAATATGTGTATAATTCTTGTTTTCTAGTGGCGTAGAGTAAACAATTACTGAGCAATCGATCTTTTCCGGCCTTCAATGAAGTGTTCGAGTTGGGATTCTGTGATGTTTTTTCACGCTTCATATGTGGATCAAGACGAACTCTTCATTCCATAGCTGTATCCGGTAATTCGTATGCCAGTCTCACTAGATGTGCGTTCATGCGAGGCTGTATAGATCGAAGTTGGGCGAAGGGTTCTCTTTCACCTTGCTAGCATTCACCGGCACATGTATATTGTTCCTGGTTCGATTCTGACCCAGAGCTGTGGGCTGTCTTCTCCTCCTGAGAAGGACACTAGACAGATAGCCGGAGCCCGATACTGACGATACTTAAATTCTAACACCTGTCCATTTGTGTGCAGGTTTTCGATAAACACAAAATTCCCTTGATTACAATATTTACATTATTTTACATTCGTGATTTGCTGCTGACGGTGATCGAAACCCCGATTCGCTACCCCCTCCCTACACACACACACACACACACACACACACACACACACACACACACACACACACACACACACACACACACACACGCACACACGCACGTACACACCCACACACACACACACAAACACGTGCGCACACACACACACACATATTATAGAGAGAGAGAGAGAGAGAGAGAGAGAGAGAGAGAGAGAGAGAGAGAGAGAGAGAGACTGAGAGAGAGAGAGAGAGAGAGAGAGAGAGAGAGAGAGAGAGAGAGAGAGAGAGAGAGATCGTTCAGACTTTGTTGTGAATCCCTACGTATAATTATTGTCTATATTCTCATAGTAGCTGTAGTAAGGGTGCCATATCATGAAGAAATAAACCACATTGAACCGATGTACATGAAAGGCACAGGGTCAGGTCATTAATAAAGACACAAAGCAAAGGAGGGCCTAGGACCGATCCTTGAGGCACTCTGCTTGTGATGGACCTTTCTTAGGAGTATGTGCCATTTTCAAGCACGCATTACAGACGACCCTGTGAAACTAAGATCCTAAGAAACAGGATACTTGCGATGCTTCAGTTGTACGTTAATAGTTTGTCGTTGTTTTTCAGTAAAGTATCATGATTAAGTAGGTCAAATACTTTGCGAAAATCCAGAATAACAGCATCCAGCATTTGACCATTCTTCAAAGCTGCGAGCCAAGTATCTGTTAACACAGAGAGACAGACAGACAGACAAACACAGACAGGGGAGGAGAGAGACAGAGACAGAGAACACAACACACACACACACACACACACACACACACACACACACACACACACACACACACACACACACACACATACACACACACACACACACACACACACACACACACACACACACACACACACACACACACACACACACACACACACACACACACACACACACACACACACACACACACACACACACACACACACACCCCCATCAGTGACATTATATCGCGACGACAAATTTCCAAAAACATCAAAAAGCATTAATTATGTCAAAACCAGTACAGTGTTTTCTCGACGAAGAAAAACAAAGAGGTACGAAAATACGTCCTTAGCAACGAATTATGGATCCAATTCTGGCAACGAATTGACGTCGAAAGCACCTTCACATCCGTCAGCTGAAGTGTCTCTTGCGTGGTTGATTGGTTTTTGTAACCAAGCCGAAAGAACTTGGTGTTTTGCAAGCAGAAAGCCGCTGGTGCGGATACCCGATGACGTATGCACCGTCACACCAAACCGTTTACGCAGTGTCGCAAGCCCTCCCAGAATTGCCTGAGGGATGTTTACATCGATAATTATCCCGGTATTGCCGTGTGTATGTTATGTTACGGCCACACGTTTGTACACGATCCATCTGTTTACCTCTCTGTCTCTGTCTGTGTCTGTCTGTCTGTCTGTCTGTCTGTCTGTCTGTCTGTCTGTCTGTCTGTCTGTCTGTCTGTCTCTCTCTCTCTCTCTCTCTCTCTCTCTCTCTCTCTCTCTCTCTCTCTCTCTCTCTCTCTCTCTCTCTCTCTCTCTCTCTCTCTCTCTCTCTCTCTCTCTCTCTCTCTGATTATTATTCATCAGTACTTTAGCAAGGACTATTTGTTAGGTTTTGACCGAACCTAAACTACAATCCTTGTAAAACTAACGTTTTTTCGAGTTCGAGCCTCTCTGTCTCTGTCTCTGTCTCTCTGCCTCTGTCTGTCTGTCTGTCTGTCTGTCTGTCTGTCTGTCTGTCTGTCTGTCTGTCTGTCTGTCTGTCTGTCTGTCTGTCTGTCTGTCTGTGGAAGTGTTAAGTTAGTGACAATCACGATTTTCGACAGCACTGGTACAATCCTGGTCGCAGGCAACAAATATCCCCGCTACTAAGAGAGATGAAGAGTTTAATTCCCTCATCAAGTGCATTAGGGCCATCTACGCCATTGTCGGCCGGGTGAAGGGGCCGGTTACTGTTAAACAGTAACATCAAATCTGTGCAACCTCCGCTTGCCGACTGTTTCGCCACCGCCGGCAGGGAACCCGGACTACACGATGTCAGACCCAGGTGCAGCCCGCGTCCACAGTTGCTCATGGCAACCGGGAGTACGAGAAGGATCTTGCGTCGACGTCAGACCCTCAGTCTTAAGCCCGTTCTTAATTAAGACAAAGTTTGTTCGCGAACCTAGCTGGGAGTACTCGGCGAACCTAGTTGGTTCTTAATTGGGCGAACTTTTGCTTCGCGATTATAGTTCGGAGTATTCGTCGAACTGCGACGAAGCTATTTTCGGGTTCCAAAAAGCTTCGCTCAACATGTTCTGCGAACATTCGCCCTATTCGACGAACTTTGCCTCTGAATGGCTGAGAGCAGAGCTCTCCTGTGGATGAGGAAGAAATAAAAATAAAAATGGATGACGGTGTCGCTAGGTTCTTCACTCGCTTCTGAGGGAATTCTTTCATTCGTTGACCAGTGGGAGGCGCAGCCTTGTTTCGGGGACGCAGAATGAGATAGTAATTAGTTGAATTACCCTGTGAGGGATGATTAAAGTATACTGACTTGACTTTAGCCTACATTTTCGATCATGCTGTCTGCAAGTTCGGGCCGAAGCTTGCATCTCATTACAAGCCAGTTGAGAACGAAGCAAAGTTCGTCGAACTGTCCGAACCATGTTCAGCGAACTAAAAGTTCAATTAAGAAACGAATCATAGTTCATCGAACTGTCCGAAGTATGTTCGGTGAACGAACATGCGCCCAGTTAAGAACGGACTTTAAGTTGGCCTCAACTTCGGCGGCTCCAGTCCCGGTCGTGAGCCGGTTTGGCCTAGCGGTAAGGCGTTAGGCTTGTAAGCGGAAGGACCTCGGTTTGATACTGCTTCAGTGTGATGAAGATTGACCAAGCCAAGTAACGAACACACCTCAGAAGAAATACAAGAACTGTTCGTGTGTGTGCGTGTGTGCGTGCGTGCGTGCGTGCGTGCGTGCGTGTGTGTGTGTGTGTGTTGTGTTTGTGTGTATGCGTGCGTCCGTTCGTTCGTTTGTACACGCCCACAACTTAACTATAGTTCCAAATATGGGTCCGTTGTTTTCACTTTGTAGCATCAGAGACTGTATGACTCCGTAGGGCAGAAAAAAATGCCCCTTGTGGGATGATTAAAGTTTTTTTAATTGAATTTGAATTGAATTGAATTGAGTTTACTGCGACAATCATGAATGCGCTATTGTGAGTCGCACTGCCCCAGTCTGTGACACTTACAGTTCTTTTTGCCTTGAGACATTATAGTTTATGCGTTCAGAATACTGGTGGACGCGTAGGTATTTTTCATTAACACACCTTGCATCTGTTCAAGAACAGGAGCAGATGAGCCTGCTCCCTTTGAATTATTAGCTGGTGCACACGTTAGTGTCATGTTTCATCATCATTTCATTCATGAAATTAATATTCTGTGTTCGCATCTGTTCACGAACACGAGCAGATGAGCCTGCTGCCTTTGAATTGTTAATTAGTGGACACGATGGTATATTTCATTAACTAATAACTTTGTGTGTGAATCTGTGCAAGAACCCGAGCATCTGTCGAGCATGAATGAATGAATGAATGAAAATTTATATATAGCGCATAAAAAAACTTCCACACAAAACCTTGCGTGTTCACAGCGCCAGATACACACAGTGCATACATGTAAGCTCTCGCAAGCTAAAACTACCAAAGGACATGCACTCATACCCACCCACCCCTTTCCAAAAGTGGAACTATGCTTAACAGTTAAATGTAAAAATATATACAGAGTTACAAATAATGATAACAGAAAGAAGAAAAAAAATCACACACACACACACACACACACACACACACACACACACACACACACACACACACACACACAGAGTAATTATGGCAACATCACTTCACTTAACACACACACCAGCGCCGGCGCACGTACACAATTGCATTGACTATCATCCCTGGATAAAGAAATGGGTTTTCAGCGAAGGTCTGAAAGACTGAATGGAGTCCTTCTCCTTGATGCTCTCGGGGAGGACATTCCAGAGGGAGGGAGCGACATATCTGAAGGCTCGCTGGCCGTACCGCTTTGTCTTGGAATCCCTGGGCCCGGGAACATCAAGGAGAGATCTAGATGCTGATCTGAGAAGGCGAGAAGGGTTGTGTTTTTGGAGAAGATCAGAGAGGTAGAGGGGGGTGTTATCATGAACTGACCGGTAAGTGGCAGAGAGAATTTTGTGGCGGATCCGTTTCTGGATAGGAAGCCAATGAAGCTGCCTAAGGATGGGAGTGATGTGATCTGTGTTTTTTTTTTTGCATTTCATGACAGTTCTTGCAGCAGCATTTTGCACTGCCTGTAGACGTTTAATCTGTTTTTTGGGCAGTCCCGACAGAAGGCTATTGCAGTAGTCAAGCTTTGACAAAATCAGACAGACAGCAATGCTGCTTGCAGCTTTGTAGGTGATGTATGGACGGACTTTACTCAGAGATCTGATGTGGAAAAAACAAGATCTGACAACGGCTGAGACATGTTGTTCCATGGAAAGCTCCGCGTCCAAAGTTACTCCAAGTGTTTTCACCACGTTGGAGAACGGAATAGACGCTTCGCCAACTGAAAGGCAGTCAACAGGGACAGTTTCTCTTCTAGATGATGGCCCACAGAGGAGTACTTCAGTTTTTTGCTCATTGAGTTTCAATTTGTTTTTCGTCATCCATATTTTTATCTGTCGACAGCACGACTCAACATTTCTCAACGCACTCAGCGCAGACTCAGGTTCAGTTGGTAGGCACGAGTACAGTTCGGAATCGTCGGCAAAAAAGTGATAGTCTATGCAGAACTTATCAATAAGGTCTGCCAACTGCCTAGTGTAAAGAGAAAAGAAAAGAGGACCGAGCACCGATCCCTGCGGAACGCCACAAAGAAGGGTCGTTTCTGCTGAAAGGGCATGTCCTACAAGGACTTGCTGTGATCTGCACGACAAGTATGATGAGAACCAATCAAGAGCGGAACCATCCAGGCCGCATTCTGCATGAAGTCTCTGGAGGAGCAACGTGTGATCAAGAGTGTCAAAGGCAGCACTCAGATCCAGCAACACGAGAATAGCATTGTTTCCTCCATCAATCATTACCAACAAATCGTTAAGTATGCGAAGGAGGGCTGTCTCAGTGCTATGACCACGTCTGTATGCCGACTGAAACTTGACATGCAAACCGTTTGTGTCGAGGTGTGCCTGCAGCTGGTCGGCAACCGCTCTCTCAAGGATCTTGGACAAATAGGGTAGGTTGGACACCGGACGGTAGTTACCGAGGACCTCGGGGTCGAGATTTGGCTTTTTTATCAATGGTTTAACCACTGCTTTTTTGAAAGCAATTTCTTTGCATTGTTACCTGTGTTTTGTGTGGAAACACAACTCTGTGTGTGTGTGTGTGTGTGTGTGTGTGTGTGTGTGTGTGTGTGTGTGTGTGTGTGTGTGTGTGTGTGTGTGTGTGTGTGTGTGTGTGTGTGTGTGTGTGTGTGTGTGTGCGGGTGCGTGTTTGCGTGCGTGTGTGTGTGTGTGTGTGTGTGTGTGTGTGTGTGTGTGTCTGTCTGTCTGTCTGTCTGTCTGTCTGTCTGTCTGTCTGTCTGTCTGTCTGTCCGACCGCGCCTTTGTGTGAGTGAGTATGTATGGTTATCTGTCTATGTATGTTTGTGTGTCTGTTTGAACCCGCATGCGCGTATGTGTGACTACAGATTTGTCGAGACACAGATAGACAGAGAAACAAATGTTGACTGTGCATCGACGTTTTCGAACACTACAGATTACTTGTGGCTCTTCCCCGTCCCGCCATCTGCACGATGACCCCACCCTTTCCTTCGGCAAATGTTTCTGTTCCCCATCAACAAAATACAACCCGTGTCCACAGTAGTTCGGTTCAGTTTAAGACGGTATCTATGCGCTCGGAAAAGCCCATATGCGCTCCACCCAGTCTCTCATAAATTTCCCCAATGTTGTCTTTGAAACGGTTCCAATGTTGGTCTGTTAAACGATGTCATCTCTCCATGCCTCTCTCCTCCAGGCGCTCGATGGTGTGATGTCCTTGGCTTTGTGTCCGCAGGTAGTGTCTCAAGCTCCTCAACACTTCAGATCTTCCGAGAAGCAAGCCACTTCTGGGGTTTGCTTTGCCCGCCAGTAGTATATCTGCTCGGTCATTTCCTTTCAGTCCGGCATGTCCAGGCAGCTAGTACACCCACAGGAGTTTACGAAGATGGATGTCGACCATTGACACATTCCAGCGCACAGTAGCCGCCAGCAAGTTTGCACGGTGTCCCCGCATGCATTCCTTCCCTCGGCACGTGTTTGTGCTCCCCATCAACAAAGACGGCGAAAATTCAACACGTACCCGTACCCACAGCAAGCTTGCACGTGCCCCCACCCCTTTCGCTAGCTCGATCAGCACGTGTTTTTGTTCCCCATCAACAACTACGGCGAAAATGCAACCCGTGCCCACAGCAAGCTTACACGTGTCCCCACCCCTTTCTCTAGCTCAGCACGTGTTTCTGTTCCCCATCAACAACCACGGCGAAAATGCAACCCGTGCCCACAGCAAGCTTGCACGTGTCCCCACCCCTTTCTCTAGCTCAGCACGTGTTTCTGTTCCCCATCAACAACCACGGCGAAAATGCAACCCGTGCCCACAGCAAGTTTACACGTGTCCCCACCCCTTTCACCCCATCAACAACTACGTCGAAAATGCAACCCGTACCCACAGTACCTGCCAGCAAGCTTTCTCTAGCTCAGCACATGTTTCTGTTCCCCATCAAAAACCACGGCGAAAATTCAACCCGTGCCGTGCCCACAGCAAGCTTACACGTGTCCCCACCCCTTTCTCTAGCTCGGCACGTGTTTCTGTTCCCCATCAACAACAACGACAAAAATGCAACCCGTGCTCACAGCAAGCTTACACGTGTCCCCACCTCTTTCTCTAGCTCATCACGTGTTTCTGTTCCACATCAACAGCCACAGCGAAAATGCAAAACCCGTGTTGTGCCCACGGTACCTGCCAGCAAGCTTCCAGTTTGATTTATTGACCACACACCAATGGAGGCAATAAAATATTGACGTTCATACCGGACTTCCCAAAGATACAGGTGTTAGATATTGTTAGTTAGTTATTGATTTCCATCGACATGGGGGGCATTGAGTGGCCTACAGAGGTGTGAGTGTGTGTATAACCCGCTTAACCATCGGTCGCTCGTGCAGTCACGCTGATGTATAGGGTGCAGCCCTCATAAATATTCTTAAGAATGTTCCGTGGTTAGACGATTTTAAAGTTCTGTCATTCGCTCATGATCATGCAGCCACATCAAGACGAAATTAGCAGTAGTAGCAACAGTAGTATCATCAGCAGTAGTAGTAGTAGTCGAAGTAGTAGTGGCAGCAGCAGCAGTAGTTGTTGTTGTAGCTGCAGTAGTAGTAGTATTAGCAGCAGTAGTAGTGGTTGTTGTATACAGCAGTAGTAGTAGCAGCACTAGTAGTAGTTTTTGTTGTAGCAGTAGTAGTAGTAGCAGTAGTTGTTGTAGCTGCAGTAGTAGTAGTATTAGCAGCAGTAGTAGTGGTTGTTGTATACAGCAGTAGTAGTAGCAGCACTAGTAGTAGTTTTTGTTGTAGCAGTAGTAGTAGTAGCAGTAGTTGTTGTAGCTGCAGTAGTAGTAGTATTAGCAGCAGTAGTAGTGGTTGTTGTATACAGCAGTAGTAGTAGCAGCACTAGTAGTAGTTTTTGTTGTAGCAGTAGTAGTAGTAGCAGTAGTTGTTGTAGCTGCAGTAGTAGTAGTATTAGCAGCAGTAGTAGTGGTTGTTGTATACAGCAGTAGTAGTAGCAGCACTAGTAGTAGTTTTTGTTGTAGCAGTAGTAGTAGCAGTAGTTGTTGTAGCTGCAGTAGTAGTAGTATTAGCAGCAGTAGTAGTGGTTGTTGTATACAGCAGTAGTAGTAGCAGCACTAGTAGTAGTTTTTGTTGCAGCAGTAGTAGTAGTAGCAGTTGTTGTTGTAGATGTAGTAGCTGTTGTAGCAGCAGTAGTTATATCAGCAGTAGCAGTAGTAGTTGTTGTTGTAGCAGTGGTTGTCACAGCAGTAGCAATAGTATTTGTTGTAGCAGCAGTAGCAGCAGCAGTATTAGTTGTTGTTTTAACACAACTAGTTGTAACAGCAGTAGCAGTAGTGATTTTTGTTGTAGCATAAAGTAGTTGTAACAGCAGTAGCAGAAGTAGTAGTAGTTGTTGTTTTAATATCAGTAGTTGTAGCAGTTGCTGTAACAGCAATAGCAGTAGTAGTAGTAGCAGCAGCAGCAGCAGGAGCAGTAGGTGTTGTTACTGTTGTAAGAGCAGCAGAAGTAATAGTAGTAATAGTTTTGCTGTTGCATCAGTAGTTGTAACAGCAGTAGCAGTAATACAATTTGTTGCCTTAGCATCAGTAGTTCAAGTGTAGCATCAGTAGTAACAGTAGCAGCAACAGTGGTGTAGTAATAGTAGTACCCCAAGTAGCAGTAGGCCTACTGGCAGTAACAGTGGCAGTACCTCCGAAACCAGACCCAATGTTCCAAGCACACAGTCAGAAATGCTACAAAATGTAGCATTTCCTAATCTTCTGCGGTCATGGTGCACTTCCTCTTATCTTTCTCCTCCACACTCCTTTCACACTCCTCCCCCCCCCCCCCCGCCCCCTCCAAACCCTCACCCCTCCTTCTTTTTTTCTTTTGTGACCATTGTGGGGCTTGAGGAAGATAAAAAGTTCACCAGTGTGAAAAGGGGGGCCAATTATTAAACAACTCAGTCGTTAAACTACAGATTGGCGAGATGAGCGTCTTACACAACAAGTGGCGAAACACTTTCATGATGTTTATGATTATCTACATGCAAATGAACGATTGGACGCGCACCTGTTAACTCGCCTACACTTTGTTGTTGGAAATCCTCAGCTGTCGGACCCACTCGTGTGCTGTCAAAAACCTCTTCATCCCATATTCATTTGCTTTCGCAACAGATGGTACAGGCATTAAACGGATCATTATCGAAGTTAAGGTTGAATAACGAGCCTATACATAATCCATAACATCGTACTCTCTCTCTCTCTCTCTCTCTCTCTCTCTCTCTCTCTCTCTCTCTCTCTCTCTCTCTCTCTCTCTCTCTCTCTCTCTCTCTCTCTCTCTGCCTGCCTGCCTGCCTGCCTGCCTGCCTGCCTGCCTGTCTGTCTGTCTGTCTGTCTGTCTCTCTCTCTATCTCTCTATCTCTCTATCTCTCTCTCTCTCTCTCTCTCTCTCTCTCTCTCTCTCTCTCTCTCTCTCTCTCTCTCTCTCTCTCTCTCTCTCTCTCTCTCTCTATCTCTCTGTAATTTTATATTTACTCATCAGTATATAAATAATGCCTGTAATTTGATATCTCCTCATCAGTAGCTTAGCAAGGACTAGTTGTTAGACAGGTTTTTACAATCTTAGTAAAATAAAGTTTTTGAGTTCTCTCAGGCCGATTAAGTCTGAACAGTTTGTAACTAAGAAAGAAGGAAGGAAGAAGAATTAGCTTGTTTCCTAATGAGTGAGTGTGTGTGTGTGTGTGTGTGTGTGTGTGTGTGTGTGTGTGTGTGTGTGTGTGTATGTGTGTGTGTATGCGTGTGTGTGTGTGTGTGTGTGTGTGTGTGTGTGTGTGTGTGTGTGTGTGTGTGTGTGTGTGCGTGCGTGCGTGCGTGCGCGCGCGCGCGCGCATGTATGTATTTTTAATTAATTTTATTTCTGTGCTAGGATGGTATAAACGAGCTCAATGTTGACACATCCCTTCTGTTCACAAACCGTTACCACCAAAACGATTACAGCCTGTAATTATAGCAGTACAATGATCCAATGACAGTGCCTTTCAGAAAAGCTTTTAATCATTGCTATTGATTATGATATACAAACCACGAGAGAGAAGTCCTCCCAAAGTCACGAAAATGCGTTGGTAAACCGAGCAGTTCGACCCAGTCACAGCTGTCAGTCCTCGAGGAAAACGATCGTACATCATCACCGAACTTCCCCCTGGGATTCATTTCCAATCAGAACAAATGGACATCCGGAATTTTAAGCCAACAAATGGATTGGAAGACTAGGTGACTGCGTAACCATAACCGTTCCGGTCAATGCTGCTTCGCTGATCGCAACATACGTACCATGACGACCCTGTGTTCAGTTACCTCATAGTCTACGTAATACGAAATACGTTCGTCGGTTACGTGTAGTCAATGCATTTTTTCTCAGGTTGTCATAGTCCTCACTACTGGCTGTTAGAAAAATATGAATTAAATCTAAGTCCAGGCTGTTAGATAAATTAAATGGAAGTCCACTTAACGGAGGTGTTTTCGGTCACTTCGGGTCTTAATATTAAAAACCGACTACCCGCACCCACAGTTTCAGTGATTTGCCACCCACAGAAGCGCATGCATCCCTTCTGTCGATTTCTTTCTTGCAGCTGGGACCACATGGGCTTCACAGCGTCCGCAGATTTCCCACAGGACAATACAAATAACGCTCTTATCCCCAGTCGTATCAGTTTCTTCTTCCATTTCCCGCTCGTCGAATCTCTTGGCTGTAAACAAAGGTCGAGGACCCGATCAGGTCATAAACTAAGCGCAAGACTAGCTAACCGCCTCTTCGTCAAGACTTCACAGCACAAGGTTTGACTGCGATGTAACTTCCTCAAAGAAAGGCCTTAATTGGCAAAGCCTTGGTGAGATGGACGAAGCTGGTCTGCAACAGATTTCGCGCTATATTAAAAACGCCCTTTGGACTACTCTGTCACCAACGTAATCACTGCAGCAAGAAGAAGAAGAAGAGAAGGAGGAGGAAGATGAAGAAGGAGAAGAGGAGGAGGAGGAGGAAGAAGAGGAAGAAGAAGAAGGGGAGGAGGAGAAGAAGAGAAGAAGAAGAGGAGGAGGAGGAGGAAGAGGAAGAAGAAGAAGGGGAGGAGGAGAAGAAGAGAAGAAGAAGAAGAAGTAGTAGTAGTAGTAGTAGTAGTAGTAGTAGTAGTAGTAGTAGTAGTAGTAGTAGTAGTAGTAGTAGTAGTAGTAGTAGTAGTAGTAGTAGTAGTAGAAGAAGAAGAAAATGATTTGTTCAGAGCTCT
Source organism: Alviniconcha strummeri (assembly GCA_963584105.1). NCBI lineage: Eukaryota > Metazoa > Mollusca > Gastropoda > Provannidae > Alviniconcha > Alviniconcha strummeri. The sequence goes on along the minus strand of OY757543.1, from coordinate 22,687,285 downwards.
TACACTCTGCGCTGTCGCCCTGATGTTACCGCCATGTCTGAACGGACTTATGGAAAACCCAGCTAATTTCCAGTTCCAACCCTTTTTGCATTAAGACTGATGGGCAGTGATGAAAGCCATTTCCATGTTTCATTAAGTGTGAGGGGCAAAGTCACAACTAAGACAGTGTCCATAAATTGCTTCTTCTGTTTTTTTAAAGAAAAAGGAGAACTGAAGTGAAATCGAACCGAGGTCCTTTTCCTTACCAGCCTAAAGTATTACCGCTAGACCAAACCTGCTAATAATAGTAATAAAGAGGATTTCTAAAGCGCCCATCTACCGCACCGCGCAAGGTGGGAGCGCAGGGTGCTTTACAATAACACTAACAACACTGACACTTCCACACACCCACACACACCCCCTCCCACACACACACACACACACACACACACACACACACACACACACACACACACACACACACACACACACACACACACACACACACACACACACACACACACACACACACACACACACACACAAACACACACACAGAGAAATACACGTCGGGCGGGAGGATAGGCACGGCTGCGAAAAGTAAAGAAGAAGAAAAAAAGACCGTTTAGAAATAGTTACTGAACAGGTCTTGAGGGTGGCTTTAAAAGAGGAGGAAGAATCAGACTGGCAGAGTGTTTGGGACAAACTGTTCCAGACAGATGGGCCAGCGTGAGTAAAAAAAAAAAAGAAAGATCTTGCGCCAAACGTTTTTGTGTTTACACGAAGGGTGACAAAGCTTCGTGTGTCGGTTGCGGATCGTAATTGTCTTGCTGGAGTATAACGTTAACGGAGATCAGACAGATACTGAGGGGCTGTTCCAGAGTTGGAGCTGACGAACCTGCCTGTAAGAACATCGCATCTTCCCTTTTAATTTTGTGGGTGAGAGGAGGCTGGTGAATATATAGGTCTTGCGGTCCGAATCGAGATGTTTGGGGTTCGAATTTTTGTAGCAGATCAACAATTCTCTGGAGAGACTCATTGTCCAATCTTTGGATGAGCCAAGCACGAGGCTCCGTGTGCTAGTTTTGCGCCTCTGAAAGACCCTACGGTAGTTGAAAAAAACGCCGTGCAAAATATTGTCAAATTTCCACCAGCTGTGGTAGAGTGCCTCTGTGACGGTTGGCTTTCCTATGGTATATAACACTACATTTTCAGTGGGACAGATTTCTAATAGTGTCAATAAGACAAGTGTACAACATGCAAACAGAGACACATGGTTGTGATGGGCACACCTTGGTTTAATTATGTGCTGCCTGTGAGCGGGAGAATCAGTCTGTGCCTTCTCGGTCCGTGTCAGGATCTAGTTTAGGAATGCATACAATGTCAGCAGCTTAGCTGGTTTGCCATATATTTACTGTCTGTTGCTCGCTAACAAACAAAAGCATACACTTCAAAATGACCTGTGGGTTGATTTAAGCACGCTGGCTCGTTAGCTGCTCTTTTCTAGACAACAAACAAAATGATACACTTAAAAAATGACCTGTAAATTGATTTAAGTACGATGGATCGTTTGTCACAAAGGCTCTTTCATCTAGTCAACAACAAACAAAAGAATACACTTAGAAATGACCTGTAGATTGATTTAAGCACGATGGGTCGCTTGTTACAAAGGCTTTTTCATCCAGACAACAACAAACAAAAGAATACACTTAAAAAATGACCTGTAGATTGATTTAAGCACGATGGGTCGTTTGTTAGAAAGGCTCTTTCATCTAGACAACAACAAACAAAAGAATACACTTAAAAAATGACCTGTAGATTGATTTCAGCACGATGGGTCGTTTGTTACAAAGGCTCTTTCAGTTCTTGGTTGGTTAGTAGGGTTTTGCGGAAAAAGAACCAACAATGGTGAGCTTACCTTCAGGCTCAGCAGTCATCGCTCTGAGCGTCCATCGTTTTTTGCATGTCCCGGTAGTGCTAGTCACCGCTACCTGGATCAATGGCGGATAAAGCTGCCGTCAGGGCCGCTGCACAACG
>OY757543.1:22677769-22680269 GCA_963584105.1 Alviniconcha strummeri | reverse complement strand
CAGTAGACAATACCACACCACAACAAACAATATATACCACATCACAGTAGACAATATATACCACATCACAGTAGACAATATATACCACATCACAGTAGACAATATATACCACACCTCAGTAGACAGTATATACCACATCACAGTAGACAGTATATACCACATTACAGCAAACAATATATACCACATCACAGTAGACAGCATATACCACACCACAGTAGACAATATATACCACACCACAGCAGACAACATCTACCACATCACAGTAGACAGTATCATCGCAGAGGTCATCGTTTTGCCCCTTCACCGCTTCAGGAACTTGGCCGCGTTGGCCAGGTGGCCTAAGACACGGAGCGGTCAGTCTGGGTGGACAGGGACAGGATCAGTTTGGGCGGGTAAAGCCTGGTAGCCATCATGGGCGGCTTCAAGATGTCTTCTCCCTCTGCCTGGACAGTGGTCGTTTTCGTCATCGCCAGCACGACGGCAATGGCGCGCGGTAATTGATGCTTTCATTGACAAAAATCTGAAACAAGAATGACTGCTAGCGTTCTGAAACAAGATCCAAGCACGTAAAAGGTTCAACAGAACGCTTATTTATTAGGACACAGACACGCAGTCTGCAAATTTTCGGGGTAATCCCCTTTGTCAAGCTACAAAACGACACTTAAACAACAGCTAAACGGTTGAAAACGATGAAAAATGAGATGAAATAACTGTGTGTGTGCGTGCGTGCGTGCATGTGCATGTGTGTGTGCGTGCGTGCGTGCGTGCGTGCGTGCGTGCGTGCGTGCGTGCGTGCGTGCGTGCGTGCGTGCGTGCGTGCGTGCGTGTGTGTGTGTGTGTGTGTGTGTTATTCTTCCAAGTACTGCACAAGAACACAACAGCCCAACCAAATTAAGATAAGTTATTTCGCTTTTCATCTCATTTTTTATCGTTTTTACGTTTTTTTAACCGTTTAAGTGTGTTTTGTAGCTTGACAAAGGGGATTACAACAGAAATGTGCAGACAGTGTGTCTGTGTCCTAATAAATAAGCGTTCTTTTGAACCTTTTACGTGCTTGGCTTTCACGGACAGCCCAACAAACTGGCACGCAGACATTTCGCTGGTAATAACAATAATAATTATGTCATGAACGTCGTCGTCATTAGCAGATCAGATCTGTTCGAAGTGTCGCAGGGCTTGAAAACTGCTGCAAAAATGGCGCTGTTTTATATCAATGTACTTTGCACATGACCACTCTCCTGCTTACATATACCGTGCCAACACACCTCTTTCCGTCAGTAAACTATAAACGCGAGTTTTGAAAGGTAGGAAAATACAGCCAAATGGGCTGTTACGTGAGGGAGGAGGGAGCAAACCGAGTACTCAGAGAAAACCTCACATGGTCAACCAGTCCCTAAATGTGGCAGTAACGTCAACTCGCAAAATATTGGTGCAGATTCGTTCGACTATGCAATGAAGAAAAAGTGTTATTGACCATTAATTTTGTTCGTTGTCTAGTCAAAGAGATCTGTTTCAAAAGTACAAGCGCTCCTTATAACGTATAATAATTATGAGGAATGAGTGAACAACTGCTGGTGAGGTTGATAAAATAGAACAGATCTAGGGAAGTATACTCACCGATACGACGAAAAACAAGGAAACAATAATACACGACCGATTTCGTGTATTGCACCCGAAGAAGACATTTTTGTGGAAAGCGCTCGTGTATTATTGTTTCGTTGTTTTTCGTCGTATTGGTGAGTACATTTCCTTAGATCTGTTCTAAGATATTCTATATTTGCTTAATTTCTCTTTTTTCTCTCTCTTTTTTTTCTTTTTTTTTTAACCCCCAGATCCGTAGCAGTCAATATTTCTTTGTTTAAAGGCAAAGATAGTTGAAATTAGTCTTCATTGTACGTTCAGCTCCAAAGTAACTGTGAATAAATGTATTTCCTCAGCCTCCACCCTGCCACCCGTAGTGACAGACGTCTCAGTGACTACAGAACAAAGCACCAACCCACCCGTAATAACCAGCGAACCTGTGACCACTGCCCTACCCATTACAACTGAGGAACCGATGACAACGCTGCAAAGCTCACATCCACCCCCAATAAGTGAAGAGCCAGCCACCACCCTTCCACCCGTAATAACAGAGGAGGCAGCCACCACCCTTCCACCCACCCTTCCACCCGTAATAACAGAGGAGCCAGCCACCACCCTTCCACCCGTAATAACAGAAGAGCCAGCCACCACTCTCCCACCCGTAATAACAGAAGAGCCAGCCACCACTCTTCCACCCGTAATAACAGAGGAGCCAGCCACCACCCTTCCACCCGTAATAACAGAAGAGCCAGCCACCACTCTTCCACCCATAATAACAGAAGAGCCAGCCACCACTCTTCTACCCATAATAACAGAAGAGCCAGCCACCACTCTTCCACCCGTAATTACAGAAGAGCCGATGACAACGCAGCAAACTACCCTTCCACCCGTAATCACTGAAGAACCAATGACATCGACG
>OY757543.1:22671439-22673939 GCA_963584105.1 Alviniconcha strummeri | reverse complement strand
CGCCTCCAACTCGGAGAGCGTCATCACCGTGTCCGCCTTCAACGACCTGCTCTCTCACATCCAGAACGTCAAGAACTCCTACTGCTATTGTGAGTGAGCCTTTGGAAGCTTTGGTAGCAACCAGTTAGGGCGGCATGTGGGTGTGTGTGTGGGGGGGGGGGGGGAGGAGGGGGAAGGGAGCTGGCGGGGCGGGAGTTATCATTGACTATTAAAGTAGAGGGCGTCATCACCGTGTTCGTCTTCGGAGACCTGATCTCCCACATCCAGAATGTCAAGAGCTACTGCCATTGTGAGTGAGCCTTGGGAAGCTAGCTGCCCGTTAGAACGGCGTGTTGGAGGGAGTGGGGTTGGGGAGGGGGGGGGGGTAGTTGGCTGGGGGGTTGGGGGTTTCGTAGGCTGTTAACGCAGAAAGCGTCATCATCATGTCCGTCTTCAGCGACCTGATATCCCACATCCACAACGTCAAGAACTCCTAGTGCGGGCCTTGGCAGTCCTCTTTCAGTTGAAGGCATGCGTGTGTGTGTGTGTGTGTGTGTGTGTGTGTGTGTGTGTGTGTGTGTGTGTGTGTGTGTGTGTGTGTGTGTGTGTGTGTGTGTGTGTGTGTGTGCGTGTGTGTGTGCGTGCGTGCGTGCGTGCGTGCGTGCGTGCGTGCGTGCGTGCGTACATGCGTGCGTGCGTACGCGCGTGCGTGTGTGTGTGTGTGTGTGTGTGTGTGTGTGTGTGTGTGTGTGTGTGTGTGTGTGTGTGTGTGTGTGTGTGTGTGTGTGTGTGTGTGTGCGTTTGGTTTCCATCGCTGCCAACATAGAGAGCGTCATCACTCTGTCCGTCCTTTGTGCTCTGCTCTCCCACATTCACATCGTCCATAACAATACTGCTGTTTCTGTCAATTCCGTCAGTTGCAAACATGAAAAAGAGAGACAGAGACAGACAGAGACAGAGACAGACAGACAGAGACAGGCCGGCAGGCCGGCAGACAGACAGACAGAGACAGACAGACAGGCAGAGACCAGAGACAGACAGACAGACAGACAGACAGACAGAGTGAGAATGTAATATTGCGAAGGGGAGGCTGGTTTCCATGGCATCCAACGTGGAGAACATTATCACCGTCGTGTGGTCTTGCACACCCTGCTGTCCCACACCAAGGATACCAGGAATTCCTGCTGTCGTTGGGAACAGTCATCACTTTGGTCGGTGGAATAGTTGGGTTTTTTTTGTTTTTTTTTGTTTTTTTGTTTTTTTTTGTTCTGTGTAGAAGGGGCGGGGAAGGCCGGATGGGGTGGGGGTCACTTGGTTTCTATCAGTTCCTGGGTGGAGGACTTCTCAATGTCAGTGACTTTGAAGCCCTGCTGGCCTACATCCAGGACGTCAATAAGTCTTACTGTCACTGCGAGCTTTTGTCAGTCTGCCGGTCTGAGTAGTGCAGTATGTGTAGATGGGGAGGTGTAGGGGGGTTGGGGGTTGGGGAGGGGGGGGGGATCTGGTTTCCGTTTCCAACTTGGACAGTGTCATAAATGTGTAGAAATTTGACACCCTGTATTGTCCAACATCCAGCTGTTACAGCCAGAAGTCCTAAACTTTGGTAACCTTCTACAAATATTCTGCCAGAGACAGACATGTTCCTACTCGTGTTTTTAAGCCATATCAAAACAATACACACACACACACACACACACACACACACACACACACACACACACACACACACACACACACACACACACACACACAGACGCACGCACGCACAGACGCACGCACGCACGCACACGCGCGTACACACGCGTACGCACACACACACACACACACACACACACACACACACACACACACACACACACACGCAAGACACAACAACAACAACAACAACAACAACAACAGCAACAGCAACAGCAACAACAAAATCACAGTACATCATCCAACTCAGTGCCGATCCAGTCAATAATGAAAGTAAAAGGTTACACATGATTATCTTTTGTGTTTCAGACATCGGCGCAGTTCCACAGGCACCTGTCAGTAAGTGCTTGCATCACAAGCCTGTCCAGAGGTCTGTTTTTAGCGTACAGGGGTCTGTAGTCAGCGTATAGGGGTCTGTTGTCAGCGTCCAGGGGTCTGTTGTTAGCGTCCAGGGGTCTGTTGTTAGCGTCCAGGAGTCTGTTGTCCAGGGGTTGGTTGTTAGCGTACACCACTGAACCGTTCTTCATTGCCTAGCTGGTCACGGCAGGTCATCAGACTGAAAGTGAGACTGGGGGGTGCAAAAGATGGCGAGAGCGTGTAGTGATTCAAATTCAAATTCAAACAAATTCTAGCTGAATTCAAATTTGAATTCATTCTTATTTAAATTCAAATTCAATTCAAATGGAAATTTAAAACAACTTCGTTGTTTGTAATAAATGCATGAAATGAAAATTTGTGTTCAGGTTCACCAACAAATCCATATGCAACACTAATCAATTGAATTGAAGGTTTTTGTCGTCTGCTCAGAAGCCTTTGCTCCCAAGCC
>OY757543.1:22658939-22666439 GCA_963584105.1 Alviniconcha strummeri | reverse complement strand
CCTAATTAGACAGCCACCCCTTCAAACCTAATCAGACAGCCACCCCTTCAAACATAATCAGACAGCCACCCACCTCAAACTAAATCAGACAGCTACCCCCACTCAAGCCTAATTAGACAGCCACCCCTTCAAACCTAACAGACAGCCACCCCTTCAAACCTAATCAGACAGCCACCCCCCACTCAAGCCTAATTAGACAGCCACCCCTTCAGACCTAATGAGACAGCCACCCCCCACTCAAGCCTAATTAGACAGCCACCCCTTCAAACCTAATCAGACAGCCACCCCCCACTCAAGCCTAATTAGACAGCCACCCCTTCAAACATAATGAGACAGCCACCACCCCCTCAAACCTAATCAGACAGCCACCTCTTCAAACCTAATCAGACAGCCAAACTCAAGCCTGGCTTCATTTTGAATTTCCATTGTGAGCAGCCACTGTCGTCAATCGTCAGTCTGACATGATTATTCTACTACTATAGTGCGGTATCCCTGTTCTGCTTGCCATCGGCTGTCAGGTCTACTTTTGCTCAAATGTGGACATGTTGTTTTGTTTGTTTCCTTTCTTTCTTTGTTTTGTTTTCACATTCGCAAATGGTGTTATAGCGTGCTGTGCACTCTAAACCGAGGAGGGCACTGCCGACTCTGCGTAAGTCCTGACTCTAACCGCATTGAAAATGTCCCTCTCTCGACCGGAAATAGAAACCCAGGCTGAGCTACTTCCACAGGATTAGTGGCACTACCAGCGCAGCGTACGCTAATCACTTCGAGATGAGGACCAAGGCTGAATTAAGTCCCCCCCCTCCCCTCCCCCTCTGTGTGTGTGTGTGTGTGTGTGTGTGTGTGTGTGTGTGTGTGTGTGTGTGTGTGTGTGTGTGTGTGTGTGTGTGTGTGTGTGTGTGTGTGTGTGTGTGTGGTTAGTGTTATTATAAAGCGCCTTGTGCTGCCACCTAGTGTGGTAGATGGGCGCTGTAGAAATCCTCTTTATTATTATTCTCTCTCTATTTTTCTCTCGCTCGTTCTCGTTCCCTCTCTCTCTCGCTTGATCGCTCTCCCTCTCTCCTCCCTCTCACTGTCTCGCTTTCTCTCCCCCCCCCTCCCCCTCTATCCTTCTCTCTCCACCTCTATATCTCTCCCCCCGCCCCTCTCCCCATCTCTCTCTGGCCCTCTCTCTCTCTCTCTCTCTCTCTCTAGCTCTCCCTCTCTACCTCTTGTCTCCCTTCTCTCTCTCCCTCTCTCTCCCTATCCCCTCCTCTGTCTACCCCCCTTCTCTCTCTCCTCCCCTCTCTACCCTCCCTCTCTCCTCCCCTCTCTACACACCTTCTCTCTCTCTTTCCTCCCTTCTCTACCCCCCTCTCTCCTCCCCTCTCTACCCCCCTCCCTCTCTCCTCCCCTCTCTACCCCCCTCCCTCTCTCCTCCCCTCTCTACACCCCTTCTCTCTCTCCTCCCCTCTCTACCCTCCCTCTCTCCTCCCCTCTCTACCCCCCTTCTCTCTCTCCTCCCCTCTCTACCCTCCCTCTCTCCTCCCCTCTCTACCCCCCTTCTCTCTCTCCTCCAAACTCTACACCCTCTCTCTCTCTCTCTCTCTCTCTCTCTCTCTCTCTCTCTCTCTCTCTCTCTCTCTCTCTCTCTCTCTCTCTCTCTCTCTCTCTCTGTGTTGCTGTTATTGCTTTTATGGCTGGCAAGCAGACCAGACGTCGCAAGCCGTAATTAAGATAAATCACTGCAGACGCACACAGCTATTTAGGAATGTAGTAGCGGTGGTGGCTTTTTCCTCGCGTGCAAAGATTATGGGCGAAAGTTCGACGAATATTTTCACCACCGGCACTTTCGTACGGTAGAGATCAGTTCGCGTGCACCGTCAATTTCCACTCTTTTAGGCCAAGGATCTGTCAGCACGTGATTCAGCAATAAGCTCAGACTGAAGTTAGTGGATGAGCCACCCCGTTCCTGCACTACTTAACTCCCACGTGCACATTCCTCTCCCTTCACATTAACTTTACCTAAGTTCGCAGTGGCTTTACGTCCACACAGACCATAAGGACTGTTAGGGACGGGGAGCCGAGGACGGCCACCTCGACTTTCACACAGCTCCTGACCTCTGAATTGTACCTAAGTAAACATGTTGCTTTACGTCCACAGAACCCATAAGGCTTATTAGGGATGTGTACAGGGGAAAGAGTGAGTGGCTCGTTCGCGCAACCCGACCCTCAGAAGACCGAAGAGGCCGTGGACCACCGCCAGAACAACAGCTATATGTTGAGGCAATGGGGACCTTGCCATTGCGAAGCAACTAGTGTACTCCGCCCATTGCTGTTTCAGTTGTTTTGCGGAGCAGAGTCACAAAGACAATGTCCGTAGCACATCTGCTGAGAAACAACTGAAGCAAAGAGTAGTCCAACTTTCTGAACCCAGCTCCACCTCCCTGCTCTTGGTCTTTCCTGGGCTCTCTTGAGCGTCCAGCATCTCCTCCCTCCTCTTGATCTCGCCTGGACCCGAAAATGGTAGTCCAACTCTTCGTTAGAGTCCAGCTCACCTCCCTCCTCTTGATCTCGCCTGGACTCTGTTTTACCTAAAGTTAGGTCCTACCATTTATATGATCAAGGTGAGCCAGTTTGGCCTAGCGGTAAGGCGTTAAGCTGGTAAGCGGAAGGACCTCGGTTCGATACCGCTTCGGCTTTCCTTTCTCTTCAAAAAGGTTGTGGTTTGTGGACACTGTCCTGTGACTTTGTCCACCACGTCCTACTAAAACTTTAAAATGGCTCTCATTGCTGCCCATCTTAATGCAGGTATCATTCTGGTGGTGACAGTGTAGCGATAGGTATATAATATCCCTCTCCCCCACCTCCATACCCCCTCCCCCACCCCCCACCCCACCCTTCTCCCCGTCCCTAATAAGCCTTATGGTTTCTGTGGACGTTAAGCACCACGTTTACTTATATGATCAAGATCAAGACTTCCCGCTCTTAGCCAGAGAGCGCAGCCCACATGGACCATCAGAATAAACAGCACAACGTGTGTCCTTGTTGGTCAGTTCACTTGGAATTCACTGAAAGTGCGTGTCCTTGGATGGTCTAGCTGTGTATCCGTTTCTTTTCTTTTTTCCGATCTTTCAAGCACTGGACAGGAAAACAACATAGCTCATCCCAAAACAATAAGTGATTTAGCTTTTCATCTCATTTTTCATCGTTTTTCACCGTTCAGCTCTCGTTTAAGTGTCGTTTTGTAGCTTGATAAAGGGGATTACCCCGAAATTTTGCAGATTATATTTTTGTCCTAATAAATAGGGTCTGAACCTTTTATGTGTTTGGATCTTTTTTGAGCACTTTGGTGCATTTCTAGGCAGTTTGACATTTATGAAGATTATATTGTTCCTTGGTGAATTTAAGCATATGGTAGAATGGTCTCTTAACGGATAACATCTGTTGGCCGTTTTGATGGTGGGTTTTTTTATGAAAAAAGGATCGATTTGTTTTTCATTTTGATTTTTGTATCTGGTTCTTTCCCAATGCGTCACTGAATTATGGTCTTAATCCTTGGGTCATGGTAATAATAACGATCATCATAACGTATAAAGATAGATTATACTGTAGTATGACATGACTGTGCTTATCCATGAATGTAAACTGTTCAACGTTATCTTTGTAGTTGTGTGACCTACTATCTTTATTTTGTTGGAATGCAACAGCAATGGAAAACATGCAAACCTGAACGTTTGTAATAAATTTCCAGCTTTATTTGCGTGTTGGTTTACTTGCTTTTTTGTTGTCGTTGCGGAGGGGACTGGGTTTTTTTTTTTTTTTAATCATTATTTATTTATTTATTTATTGACAAGAGTGGCAGTATTACACTGAGGACTCATTGATTGGAACTCTTTTGCTGTTTCGCAATCAGAAGGCGAAGAAATCCTCAGTTTGGATCAAACAATGTATCAAGCAATTATTTAAACAACCCATCAAAGAGTGCATTAAGCAGTGACTCAAACAATGTATCAAACAAAGCATTAAAGAATGTATGAAACAATGCATCAAAGAATGTGAACGTTTTTAATCTGTTTCCTTTTCTTTCAGGTCAGGAGGCAACGCCGACAGCACATCCAGGTAAAAATAGATGATCTACAGAACGAAAGTCGTGACATTACAGAGTTCCAGATAAAGATAGCTTTTAGCAAAATAGAACAGCTCTAGAGAAATGGGCGATTCAGCGAAGCTGGTTTGCTAGAGTGAATGCGCTTTGTAATCTTTCGCGCAAGAAGTCGTGAGAGGTCGCAGCGCACTTCCGGGCCGATTTCTGAGTAGGCGTTGCTTCACGCTGTGTATAGCAGTGGAAGTTGAACCTAGAATCGCGAAGCAGTACAAATGCCAATACTGTTGCAGTCGCAAAAATTACCGTGGAAAGGGGATGGAGGGTGGGGGAAAAAAGTGTCTTTGCGTCGTTTTTTGGCTGACCAGAAGATCGCGAGTTCGTAGAAAAAAATGCGTTTTGGGGCATCCTATAGCACGAGCAACAAGTTATTGCTTATTGCCAAACACATTATGACTACAGGCCTCCAAAAATGCCTTTAAAGTTGGCAGTGTAAAATTCGCAAATTCACTGTCACCGCCTTCCATTCTGAAGAAAGTACGCACCGGAAGTAAAAGGAGCCAAGGGATTTAAGCGATGCCGGGCAAACGTCAAGGGAGTTAACAACCCCGCCTGAATCGCCCAATACGACGACACATAAAGAACAATTAAAAACACAAGCGCTTTCGACACACAGTCTTCGTCTGGTGTAGAAGAAAGATAGAAAATAATAAAAGAAGAAGGAAGTAAAGAAGAAGATAGACAATATTTTATTATTTTCTGTCTCTCTTCTACACCAGACGAAGACCATGTGTCGAAAGCGCTTGTGTTTTTAATTGTTCTTTATGTGTCGTCGTATAGGTGAGTACATTTCTCTAGAGCTGTTCTATTTTGTAAACATCACCAGCAGTTGTTCACTCATTCCTAGCGGTTAGCAGTCTTCAATCTGGTCGTTGATAGCTTAAAACTGACTGCTCTGCTAGCACAGTTTCCATTTCGCGTACTAGATTTAGTGTACGGCCGGGGAGACGGGCGAAGGATGGGTGGGGGTGGAGGTGGGGGTGGGTGGGTGAGAGGGGCTGAATGGTATGGGAGCTGACTAAGACGTATACATGTGTTCAGACAACGTGGAATGTAGTCTACACATTTTTCTTTCTTTTTTAATTTTTTTATTCTAGACGAAATATAGATACAATCAATCGTCACACGCCCATCAACAAGCCTTCAGCCTATGGCGATGAGCCTATACTTTTTAGGACTGTGAGTGTTCAGTTCACGTCACGCGCCCATCAACAAGTCTTTAGCTCATAGGCGATGAGCCTATACTCTTGAGGACTGTGAGTGTTCAGTTCACGTCACGCGCCCATCAACAAGCCTTCAGCTTACAGGCGATGAGTCTATACTCTTGAGGACTGTGAGTGTTCAGTTCACGTCACGCGCCCATCAACAAGCCTTCAGCTCATAGGCGATGAGCCTATACTCTTGAGGACTGTGAGTGTTCAGTTCACGTCACGCGCCCATCAACAAGCCTTTAGCTCATAGACGATGAGTCTATACTCTTGAGGACTGTGAGTGTTCAGTTCACGTCACGCGCCCATCAACAAGCCTTCAGCCTATGGCGATGAGCCTATACTCTTGAGGACTGTGAGTGTTCAGTTCACGTCACGCGCCCATCAACAAGCCTTCAGCTTACAGGCGATGAGTCTATACTCTTGAGGACTGTGAGTGTTCAGTTCACGTCACGCGCCCATCAACAAGCCTTCAGCTCATAGGCGATGAGCCTATACTCTTGAGGACTGTGAGTGTTTAGTTCACGTCACGCGCCCATCAACAAGCCTTCAGCTCATAGGCGATGAGCCTATCTCTTGAGGACTGTGAGTTCAGTTCACGTCATGGGCGAGTGGTTTTGCCCAGACACGGACCGAGAAAGGAATCACATGTTATGGTACAAGCGGGACAAAATCACAACGGAAATGATATTTACCGCGTACATTATTTCAAAATAATTAACAATGGTAATACATACATTTTCTGTAGCGCCATTTCTCCCGCTGTGGAGCGAGCTCAACACGCGTGTTTACCTCCAGTTGCCATTACGCATAACTATAGACAATTTCTGGAACGAGCAAAGAGACATGACCTGCAGTGTAACAGGAGCGGCCGACAAAACCGGTGAAATGTTTCAGCGGAGCATGGGTTTCAAGTTACATGAACCATGTTATTGATAGGCGCATACCCTGAGGGAATTTCCACCGACCTTTATTAACTTACCGCCCACGAGCCGCTGGCAATCCCCGAAGCAAAAACAGAATATATTACTCCACGGCGGAACCGTTGAATTGTCGCACCTCGATAGCACTGTTAGTCTTCGATTTTTGGATGGAGAGGATATTACATTCGGATTTAGCTTAACTCGTCTCTGGAGCCTTCGAGATGTCCTCTCTGATTTACCGGTAGAAGAGATTATGGCGCCTAACTGTAAAAAATAGAAAGAAATTTTTTAAAACCTTTTTAAATGGGTGGGGTGGGGGGTGGGGGTGGAATCCTGTCGCTGTCGAAAATGGTTTTCATCGGGACATAAAAGACCCAAATCTCCCATGTAAAAATGATCCGGTTGCGATAATGGAAATTTCAAAGTTCATGGACAATGTTATTCTCAGATAGGATTTCTGATACGCGCTAACACACTGTGTGTGCCCACACGCAGGCACGTAAACCATGGGCATTTTCCCCCTACAGAGGTAAACAGGCGAAGGCCAAGAGTGCATCTCGACATTGATTTACCGGGGAATCCAAACACACGGCTATGTCGAGGATACCGTGACTTTGACTACGTTTTCCACCTGTCTCTGTTTGAAGATAGTGTGTGAGTGAGTGAGTGAATAAGTGTGTGCGTGTGTGTGTGAGTGTGCGCGCGCGCGCGTGCGTGCGTGCGTGTGTGTGTGTGTGTGTGTGTGTGTGTGTGTGTGTGTGTGTGTGTGTGTGTGTGTGCGTGCGTGCCATAGGAAGGGGGGGTGGGGGGTGGGGGGCGAATTCAGGGTGAACACCGTAAAGCTGAGGTGGACTCAGGACACACCGCCCTTCAGGAGGAAGGAGCAACAAATACGTCTTCAAGCCAGCCAGCTCTTTCCTCGTACACAAACACAAACACGTCATGTGCACACAGCCCTTGACACGCTCTCCGCCTTCTGAACAAATTCTGCCACCAAAACGTCTCCTCATCCTCCTCGCCTCCTTCACCATTACCTCTGCACCCACACTCTGAACGGTCTTGGCGCAGCCGGTATAACACCTCCGGAGGTGGAGAAAAAGTGGACTAGTAGAGACGAGGGGGCAGTCTGTTGACGAAGAAACATCGCCACCACCACAACAGGCCAGAATTAAGACAGCTACTTGCCACCTCACTGAGCTGGCCAGCAGGGTCATCCTGGTCGGAT
>OY757543.1:22648252-22653252 GCA_963584105.1 Alviniconcha strummeri | reverse complement strand
CTTTTCCTGTGTGTGTCCCCTCATCCTCTGTCTGTCCCCTCTTCCTCTGTCTGTCTCATCCTCTTTCTGTCCCTTCTGTCGGTCTCATCCGCTGTCTGTTCCCTCATCCTCTGTCTCATCCTCTGTCTGTCGCCTCTGTCTGTATCATCCTCTGTCTGTCCGCTCTGTCCCCTCATCCTCTGTCTGTCCCCTCATTCTCAGTCTGTCTCATCCTCTGTCTGTCCCCTCTGTCTGTCTCATCCTCTGTCTGTTCCCTCATCCTCTGTCTCATCCTCTGTCTGTCGCCTCTGTCTGTTTCATTCTCTGTCTGTCCGCTATGTCCCCTCATCCTCTGTCTGTCCCCTCATTCTCTGTCTGTCCCCTCATCCTCTGTCTGTCCCCTCATCCTTTGCCTGTCCCCTCTGTCCCCTCATCCTCTGTCTGTCCCCTCATTCTCTGTCTGTCCCCTCTGTCCCTTCATCCTCTGTCTGTCCGCTCATTCTGTCTGTCCCCTCATCCTCTGTCTGTCCCCTCATCCTCTGTCTGTCCCCTCATCCATTGTCTGTCCCCTCAACTTCTGTCTCCTTATCCTCTGTCTACCCCATCATCCTCTGTGTGTCTCCTCATCCTCTGTCTGTCCCCTCATCCTCTGTTTGTCTCATCCTCTGTCTGTCCCCTATGTCTGTCTCATCATCTGTCTGTCCCCTCATCCTCTGTCTCATCCTCTGTCTGTCGCCTCTGTCTGTCTCATCCTCTGTCTGTCCCTTCATCCTCTGTCTCATTCTCTCACCCTCTGTCTCATCTTCGGTCTGTCCCCTCATCTACTGCCTGTCCCCTCATCCTCTGTCTGTTTTCTCAACCTCTGTCTGTCCTCTCATCTTCTGTCTCCTCATCATCTGTCTGTCCCCTCATCTTCTGTCTGTCTCCTCATCATCTGTCTCCTCCTCTGTCTGTCCCCTCTGTCTGCCATCTCATCTCTTGTCTTCTTCTCCTCTGTCTGTCCCCTCATCCTCTGTCTGTCTCATTACCCTCCGTCTGTCTCATCATCTGTGTGTCTCCTCATTCTCTGTCTGTCCACTCACCCTCTGTCTCCTCATCCTCTGTTCCCTCATCCTCTGCCTGTCCCGTCATTATCTGTCCCCCTCACCCTCTATTGGTCCCCTCATCCTCTGCCTGTCTCCTCACCTTCTGACTGTCCCCCAACCTCTGTCTCCCCATCCTCTGTCTGTCTCCTCACCTTCTGTCTGTCCCCCAAGCTCTGTCTCCTCACCTTTTGTCTGTCCCCTAACCTCTGTCTCCTCATCCTCTGTCTGTCCCCCAACCTCAGTCTCCTCATCTCTGTCCCTTCCTCATCCTCGTCTGTCCCCCAACCTCTGTCTCCTCACCTTCTGTCTGTCCCCCAACCTCTGTCCCCTCATCCTCTGTCTCCTCATCCTCTGTATGTCCCCCAACCTCTGTCTGTCTCCTCACCTTATGTCTGTTCCCTCATCCTCTGTCTGTCCCCCAACTTCTGTTCCTTCATCCTCTGTCTGTCTCCTCACCTTCTGTCTGTCCCCCAACCTCTGCCTGTCTCCTCATCCTCTGTCTGTCCCCCGGCCTCTGTCTGACCCTCGTCCTCTGTGAGTCTCCTCATCCTGTCTGTCCACTCACCTTGTCTGTCCCCTCTTTCTCTGTCCCCTCATCCCCTATCTGTCCCCTCATTACGCACGCAGGCGCGCGCACAGAGAGAGAGAGAGAGAGAGAGAGAGAGAGAGAGAGGGAGAGAGAGAGAGAGAGGGAGAGAGAGAGAGGGAGAGAGGGAGAGAGAGAGAGGCATTATTAAAATTCAGCTTATTGTTTTCTGTTGTTTCTTTCTTACCATCTGCGTGAAACCTTCTGACAAAATTTTACTTTTGTTGTTTGTTACACATCTCCCTAATGTACATTCTGGATAAGACACGTTTTATTGTTTTTGTTTTGTTTGTTTTGTTTGTTTGTTTGTTTGTTGTTGCTGTTGTTTTGCCCGTTGTTTCTTCAAGGCATGATATACTCAGTGGAAACCGTTGATTATCGTTTTCTTCTAGTCTCGGTGTTTCTTTCCGACACCTTCATAAAATGAGGTGACAGAAGTTTTGTTTTGTCTGCACTGTTTCGTTTAGGCATCTACGCCCAGTCCAGTTCAACAACAGCTCCTGCTGCAAGAGGTAAGGGGAATTTTTTCTTTAAAAAAAAATCCAGCAAGAGGTAAGGGGAATTATTTCTTTAAAAAAAATCCAGCAAGAGGTAAGGGGAATTTTTTCTTTTAAAAAAAAATCCAGCAAGAGGTAAGGGGAATTTTTTCTTTAAAAACAAAAAAAAACAATCTAGGTCATTTGATTGCCTGCATGACAATTTAACCGATTTCTAATGCTGTTAGAGTTCCCGCACAATTTCCTCCGGGCAGCGTTTCTCCTCTGCTGTGGGGTCTTTAACACGTGTATACGTTAAATAAATGAAATTCATTATTTTGTCACGTCCAGATGATGCCGAGCCCACCATCCAGTTCTGACTTCCCGCTGACGTATAATTATGCCAGAGGTGGTCCTGTCACTGATAGTGTTAATTGGCGTATCTATAGTCACAATCCAGAAAATATCGTGAACTCTGTAATCGTGTTGCGCTGGTGTGTGTGGTGTGGTTTGGTGTGTGTCTGTGTGTGTGTGCCACTGCGTGCGTGTGTGCGGTGTGTGCGAGCGTGTATACATACATGTTCGCGCGCGTGCGTGTGTGCGTGCGAGGAGTAAAATATTCTCACAGTTTTTATTTTTGAGGTGTTAATGTATACATTATTGTTGATCTGTAAAGGACGGTGTGCTCACCCTTGTCGGTGAGCAGCGGCGCTATAGAAATGACCGCTATTATTATTTACCACAGGAGAAAAGAAAAGAAAAAAAGAAAAAAAAAAAGAAAAAAACTTCCTTACCAATTGTGTTTATGTACTGTGTATATCATTTCAGCTTCATAGGCTTTGTTGACCACACGCCACTGCGGTTGCCGGGCGACAGGCCGTCCATCCACACGCCGGACAACTGCCCGAGCCGCAGTGACGTTAACAATATGTAATGTTTAATGTGTTGGTAGTGTACAAATAAATGAAAGAAAAGCAAGACATGTTGGTAACACTGAGCCCTTTCTTCTTGGACTTTCTCCTTCTGTGTGGATCCCCCCCCCCCCTCTCTCTCTCACACACACACACACACACCAGTACACGCACAACACAGACACGCTCACACACACCAACGTGTTCCCAAGCCCATACACTAACACATATCGTAACACACACATGCACGTACGAATGCACACACACACACACACACACACACACACACACACACAACGTGTGCCCGCACCCATACTCACAAATGCACGTACGAATGCACACACACACACACACACACACACACACACACACACACACACACACACACAACGTGTGCCCGCACCCATACTCACAACTGCACGTACGAATGCACACACACACACACACACACACACACACACACACACAACGTGTGCCCGCACCCATACACTCACAAATGCACACACGCACGCACGCACGCACGCACGCACGCACGCACACACACACACAGAGCAGCTGCAGAGACTGAGTGATACAATAACACAAACAAAACTGAGACACAAAAAGTCACCCATTCGTTTAGTTTGTTGAATACTTTAAATCGCCATGGATTACAAATAAAATAACATCCAATTACAATAATAAATACGAACATGAGTTTTCGTTTTGTTTGTTTTTTTATTTATTTTTTATTGCCGTTTGTTTTGTTTGTTTTTGTCATACACAGCCAAAGACTTAGGATCACATTGACACGTAAATACAAGACAATTACCCATGCAAGAGTATAAATAAAAACAACTCCTTCAGTCGCTCTGAACGTGCAATAATAACAAGTACACCACGCCCTGGGCGTGTGCTGATAACAAAAATATCACACTTTAGGCGTGTGATGATAACAAGTATAACACAATCAAGTCAGCCAGGCGAAGCCGGTGAACACAGGTGTACAAATAAATAGGTTAAGTAATCAATTAACAATCACATCGTTAAACACCAATCTCGGCAGCGAATAAATACGACAATGCTGTAGTATCGATTGCGCTTGATTACACAGATGATACGTACGGAATACAGGTGTTCTATCTACACAGACGTTTAATACTAAAAAAAGGGACAATCCGATAGTAAATGCTAAATAAAAGCACACAGCAGCTTGTCTTTTCATCAGTTATTGATCACTTTCCTTCCGTTGATCACTTTCCTTCCGATTCAATCAATCAGTGATTTATTTTATGTCTGTTCACAGCATGGCGATATTAGACGAAACTTTCTAGCCATGGCCACAGGTTAAGAACGACCACGACAGAGGGTAAGAATATAAGCGCAGGGTAAGAACGGAAGTTGTAATACAGCGACCGACAGCATTAAGCCACACGTGCAGCATAGCCAACGTATTACAGTTAGTTCCTGGCTTTGAATGTTCCGTCAACGGCACTGGGCCACCTAAGGACGACACATGAACACCGACCTGAAGCGCCTCCGCTGACTACGATGATCTGGTATGCTAGCAAGTACAAGGTACATATAAACTACACCAAAGGCATCCTCAAAAAGGATGACCGTCCCCCTAGCCCCACTCCACCCTCAAGTATACCACTCACTTCAGGCACACAGATTTACATGTCAGCCCGACATCTGAGGACAATAAGCGGCAAAGCCCTACATCATCAGCACACCTTGTGCAGAGAGCCCAGGAGCTGTGTGAAAGTCGAGGTGGCCGTCCTGGGCTCCCGTCCCTAATAAGCCTACGGTTTCTGTGGAGGTAAAGCGACACTCAAGCAGCCAACCAACGTACGGTACGGGTTACGTATGTATGCAGTCTGAGTCACCAATGATCATGCAGACACACAGCGAGTCTGACGAGTCCCGAGGTGACCCAGTGCGCCTGACAGGACATTAGAACCTAACCGCCAACTAACTAAGC
>OY757543.1:22563252-22645752 GCA_963584105.1 Alviniconcha strummeri | reverse complement strand
CTGGACTTTAAACGAGAACCCCAAGCAAAGACACAAGTTAGCAGTAACTGGACTTTAAACAAGGACCTCAAACAAAGACACAAGTTAGCAGTAACTGGACTTTAAACAAGGACCTCAAACAAAGACACAAGTTAGCAGTAACTGGACCTTAACAAGGACCTCAAACAAAGACACAAGTTAGCAGTAACTGGACCTTAATGAGGACCCAAGGCAGACACAAGTTAGCAGTAACTGGACTTTAAACAAGGACCCCACACAAAGACACGAGTTAGCAGTACCTGGACTTTAAATGAGGACCCCAAGCAGGGACACAACATGGCCTGAAAACAGAGAAGATGGACAAATATTTCCATTTGCAGGGTTTGCATTG
This sequence comes from Alviniconcha strummeri, assembly GCA_963584105.1. Lineage (NCBI taxonomy): Eukaryota > Metazoa > Mollusca > Gastropoda > Provannidae > Alviniconcha > Alviniconcha strummeri. Next base: position 22,645,382 of record OY757543.1, on the reverse strand, counting down.
CTGGTCTGACACCATCTGTGCAGCAGAAGACTAGTACTTTTTTTGCTTTGAGTTTCAGCTACCCAGGGTGCAGCCATGTTGGTTCACTCTTCACCAGTGGAGATCAGGAAGGGTTGGTTCGTGATGTAACAGACACTTCTGCCGCACAAGCTGACCAAGTTCAAGACATCACATGCACAGAATGACGAACACAAAACTGCAGTGCTCAGGGTATTGTTTCCATGCCTTTAAAACATGTTTTTTGTTGTTTTTTTTACTTCTTTGCCCCTTCCAGGAAATGCAGATCATCCTAACAGGCACTGTAGCTGCAAGAATAGCATTACCCAAACCTCTCGGTGTGTGCAGTATTTTTGTGTGTCCAAACAATGGTATAGTTGCCAGTGTTTGGGTTTTTTAATGTTGGCACAGATGCTGATGCACGTGATTGCACACATGGGCTGTATGGACATCTTAAGAGAGTGTGCACTGGAAGTTCACTCTGGCAGAAAAATCCCTTGCCACAACAAGGAGTCAAACCCGTGTAAGTACTGCGCCTGCCTTTTCAGTCAGACACTCTACCAACTGAGCTATTCCTGCCCCAAAAATGACTTTTCAACAAACTAAATCATAAACTGATTAAAAAAAGCTGCGAGTCTACTTATTCCACTCCTCCTGATGGGGCCCGTGATGCTTCATAAAAAAGCCGCGAGTCTATTTATTCCATTCCTACTGATGGGGCCCATGACGCTTCTTCACCTGAAGCCCCTCTCTAGCCTCCTGTCAACAGCACAGGGTTATTTCAGGACAGTTCATTTTGGTGCCAGCAGCCCAACGTGTTCCTGGACAAGTCCAAGAAGGGCACAATGCTCATGCAGTCAATTCACATACAGCGTGGCGACCTGCAGCTGTCCATTTTTCTTTTCATTCTCCTGTCACTTAAACAGGTTGAAGTTACTGGACTGGTATACTCACATGTAATGCTCAGTCTTGTCAGGTATTTTATTCAGTTTCTAAAAACAACAACAACAACAAAAACATGTTTATTAGGTTTGGAGATTGCATTTGGAAATATGTAATTACTTTCTTTAAATACAAACTGACATCGCCATAAAGGTAATGACAAGAATTGCAGAAACCATCTCACTGAGGAGAGGAGGAGGACAGGACATTCAAGCTTTTTCCATCCAGCCAGCTACACAAACACTGACAATCACATAAACATGCATGACTTTCTGTGGAAGCCAGACACACAGACAATTGATTTTAATGCCCAGTCAACCAAGATGGTTATATCAGGGCGACCATGGGAGCCAAAAATGGTTGAATGTATAAATACACATATAAAAAAAACCAGTTTGTATAGTGAATACACATCAGATAATACAGGTGCAATCCTCACACAGACTTATGTACAGACTTTCCATCATGTGATTTTTGTTCCTATTGCACTGTTTTGATACTTTATTTCCATGCCAAGATACGTACATCATACCGCATGCTCATCATTCATACCATTTTAGCGACAGCTGAGTACAGTTCAAATGAAGAACATTTGACCCAACAAATACTCGTGGTTTGCCATTCATTTTCCAAGACTTTTTTTTTCAAATTGCAGATTGCAACACCCATCTCCCCCCACCCCCCTCCCCGAGACAACAACAAATTGTTTAAACAAACAAATAAACAAACAAACAAAAAGACAAGCCAACATGTCAACAGTGTCAATACTTCACAAATGTCTGCAAACTGCAAAGGAGCACATCTAAGACATCCCTGACAGCCCAATGTACCTGATCATGATGTGCTCTCCATAATTCATAGTTTCTTTCATGGTTTGGCAGCCACCACGTTAATGACATGCATCCTGCCAACTGCAGTGCAACTGGCATGTCTATCAACCATTGAGGCAGTCACTTTTTGTGCTTGTTGTTACAGTTGTCACTGGTGGGCCAATCAAATACCAACATAGCCTGTCCTGCAACCACCAAGGGCAGTCACTTTTTGTGCTTGTTGTTACAGTTGTCACTGGTGGGCCAATCAAATACCAACATAGCCTGTCCTGCAACCGCCAAGGGCAGTCACTCTTTGTGCTTGCTGTTACCGTTGTCACTGGTGGGCCAATCAAATACCCAAATAGCCTGTCCTGCAAATACCAAGGGCAGTCACTCTTTGTGCTTGCTGTTAGTGTGTTATTCTTGTCAATGACGGGTGGAACTAGCACGTTCTTCCAACCACTGAGGCAGTCACACTTTGTTGCTGTCAGTGATGTCACAGACGGGTGAGAGTAAAACTAGCATGTTCTTCGATCATTGCCAACGGTGTCACAGATGGGAGAAAGTAAAACTAACATATCCTTCAATCACTGTCGATGGTGTCACAGATGGGCAGAAGTAAAACTAGCATGTCCTTCAATCACTGTCGATGGTGTCACAGATGAGCAGAAGTAAAACTAGCATGTCCTTCGATCACTGTCGATGGTGTCACAGATGGGTGAAAGTAAAACTAGCATGTCCTTGAATCACAGTGGGCAGTCACTTTTTGTGCTTGCTGTTCGAGTTGCTCTTGGGGCTGTTGGGTGGGATTAGTAAGTCCTGAGAAAGCTTGGACCCCGAGGAGGACTTGCGTGACTTCATGGAGAGGCGTCGAGCAGTTCGCGTCAGCACGTTTGGCCCACCGTCAACAATGTCCCGATAGCTGGAGTCACTGCCTGCACATCACAAGCACATGGTGTCCACAAAGCGGGAAAATCACATGGTTTTAAACAGCCAGAAGGCTCTTTTCCCGATGGCCAGTTTAGTGTTTGGAGCCCTGCAGACATCCACTACTATTTATTTTATTTCAGTTTTATATAAACATTTGTTGAGTGCCCCATCTCAAGCAAGCTGACCCTGGATAAAAAGAAATTGGGGGGGGGGGGGGGGGGGGGGGGGGGGCGATATCCGCTTTTAGCCCTGTCAGTTCACCGTCCTCAAATGGTTTGAGGATGTGTGTGTGCATGTGCTTGCGTATAGCACTGGCATAGTACGGAATGAACTGGTATGTGAATATGCCAGTGTAGTACATACTTCAAGTTCATTCTGTCCACACGCACACACACCATTTTGAGGACCGCGAACAGATGGGGCTAAAAGTGAACATTGCCAAAAATTCTCCTCCTGCTTCTACCAGGAAGTCTGTGACCTTTCGATCATGCATCCAGTGCTCTACCACTGAGCTATCCCTGCTCCCCTGTTCAAGTACAAACATACTAGTTTCTGGACAAGTATGCGCTGGAGCCATACAAATCCCAGCACATACACACCTGCTCACCTCCCAGCATTTTTCTTCTCTTTTTTTTTTTTCTTCAGAAAAAGAGAGCGATAAATTTAAATTATATTACTGGTACATACTTTAAATGTATATATATATAAATGCTTTTCCAGCAGAATGGTAATTGTTATTTGATGCACATTTTTGTGGATTTTCCCAACAAAGCTTGGCTATGACTGACACTCAGTTTCCAGTGCCTGGGCAACCAGGTAGGTCACATCCAGGTCATCTGGGCCAGGTTTAAAGCAGGATCCTGAATTGTGCCATGACTGAAAGAGTTAAGGGTATGGCATGAACCCAAGCAAAGAAAACAAAGAAAACTCGGAATACGTTAGTCTGATTTCCGCCAATGGCAATAATGAGCATAATGACAATTACCACTAATGATGATTATTTGAATGATTATAATCACGATCACACACATTACTGAAGAAAAGTACCCCAGGTAAGCAAATACAGACTGTGACTTTAACAAAATATGAAAACTGAAACTGGAGGGATCAGATGCAGTAAACAGAGTCTTGTAAAGAACAGCTACCATGTACCAGATTATTAGGTAAACATGATGCAGCTGGCCCAGGAACTGGGTATTATCATATAATATACTGTTGTTATACTGTTATCCTCTTGTAACAACACTCAGGTCAGTTGTTGACCTACAGACCATAGGCAAACCTAAAACAAACATACAGCTATATACAGTGAATGTTTTATACACAGTCATATTTCTGATACAGCAAGCATTTTGGTTCCATCCAATACTCAGCTAAAACTTACAGAAAAAAAATACTTATTTCTGGAATGACAAACTGTGAGAAACAAACTGAAGTGTCTACCATAAAGTTACATGTTGGACCAAAAAAGAAAACAAAAAAGAACAACAAAAACAAGACAAAGTTTCACACAAAGAACTTGACAATGCCATCATTCTCAACATATGGCCTAAAGTGAGAGAAAAAAAGAGAAAATAATCATAATGACAATGGATTAACATTTATGCCTTAGAATTAGATTTAGATCAAGACATTATGATTACAAACACACACCATCCCCATCCCACTGCAAAAAAACAAAACAAGCAAACATAAAATTTAAAAAACAAAAACAAAAATTTAAAGATTATCTAGGTTTTTGCTGATAATAAGCACAAGTCAGAATGTGATGAAGGTTGAAATACAATAGCTACAAACTAACTGTCATGAAAACTTTAAAAGTAAAAAAGGGGTGGTTGCAAACACTGGGAAAGAAGAGCATAAATCAATTTCAACCCTCCAATTCAATCAGGGCACATGAATTACCTCTAGTTTGGACTACAACAACCGTGAACACAACTGAACTGAAATGAATGACAAAAAGAGAATAACAACAACAACAACAACAACAAAAATGACCAAAAAACAACAACAAAACGAACAACATACAAAAACAATTTAACCTACGAAACAGGAAAACTGTACCACCAAAAAAAGTGTGGGTTTCATTTCAAGTTGAATAAATTAACAGGCATTTCAGCATTCAACCAATTAACAGGCTACAAGCATAACACATGCAAATGAACAACCTGCAGTCAATCATTCCTGCAAAAACAGCCAAAACATCCAAGACAACAGGCGCACAACACTCAACTCTCCAAACCTGTATTACCTTGTTAGCTCACTGACAGCCATGCTAAATGCAGGTGCACAACATGCACAACCAGGGTTAAAAAAACTAAGTTGGAATTTATGCAAGAAATGTCTGAAGCCAGGTATCAGCCAAAAATCTCAATCTCAAATCAGCCAACACTCACAAGATTTGTTTTTAGGCAGTGGCTCCAATAACCACATACACACTACAATAACTTCACTAGGCAAACATGCTTGGTAACAAATATCTTGGCGCATGCTGTAGGTGTGCTACTCAGCATGCCAATAAAGACTGAAAAGCACTGAACAACAGATACTATTGCACTTCAAAGGCAGAGATGCAGACGGACAAAGACACAGAAACAGACAGACAGAGACACAGAGACAGAAAGAGAGCGGTTGAGAGAAAGACAGAGGCTAACTCACTAGTTGGATCTTAATGTCCCATCAACCACACAGGGTCATCTTAGGACAAGACTGAGAGAATGACAGAGAGAACTACTGACCACTGGTACAAAGCCTATCTTCCCCAGTGACACGCTCTTATTAACAGAGAAACAATCCTTGTCAGAAACTACTGCATGACAAAATCAAAAGCCCATGGATGAAACATGCACATACAAACAAACAGAAAAGAAAAGAAAGAAGTCCACTGACAGAATCAAAACCGGGAAAAAATAACCAACAGATAATTAAACATAACAATACAATGACAAAAATAAGTGAATCAATAAAAGAGGGAGGAAAAAAGAAGAAGATAGCTCTGTTATTATCATTCCATGAAAGAAAGAGTTCCATGTCCGTAAAAATATAACTTACCAATTCTTTAAGCATAAGCCTTGCAAATGCTCCTTTTTGTCCAAACTTCTCGCAGCTTGAGGTAAAAGAAACTTTAAAACGTGCTATGTGTAAGGAGAAGTGGGGATAATGTTTGCAAATTCAAACATACAGCTTCAGCCTAGGCTGGATATAGATACATATGTACAAAGTACATTCTTTACATTGTGAGAAAAACAAACAAAAAGAACACATAAACTGTTTGGGAATAACAACAGACAAATGGAGAAGAAAAATAAAACCAGTAAAAATAAGAAACAACCATTAAAACTAGTAAGAGTATATATGTATAAAAAAAAACAAAAAAAACACACACACAAAGATTAAAAAACCCAAAAATGCCCAGAGTATTCCGCTAAAGTCCAAAAGGGAAGTAACTGCAATCAGGCAACGTGAATATGACACAAGAACAGACTGAGACACCAACAACATCCACCACAGATAACACTGACAGCACTGGGTCTACAGGCAGAGTCCTCTCTTCAGGATGTGTACTGTGGCAGTCTTCGAAAAAAAACAAAAAAAAAAACAACCTTCCCCTCCTCCTCCCCCTGCCAGGAAAAACAGTCCAAAGGCTACATAAAATATACCCCCCCCCCACCCCCCTACCCCACCCACAATAAAACAACAACAAAAACACAACAAACAAACAAACAACAACAAAAGACAGTAAAAGGAATATGGCCACACTGGTGGACTGTAAGAGCTGACTAGGAAGAGGTACGCTTCCAGACAGTTTGACTGAACAGCTTACAAGGAATCTGGATCTTCCTAGCAACCCTCTAGGGTCAGGGGGTGGGGGCAGAGTTTAAAAATGTCCTAAACCAAAGTGTCTAAAGCTCCCATAAAATGACCCCTGACTTAGACCAAATCTGGAGGGTGGGGGGGTTGGGGGGGGGGAGGGGGGGGGGAAAGGAGTGGGGAGGAAGGGGGGGTCCTGAAAATACTTCGACAATACAGTAAAACAAAATCACCTTGACAACACATGGCACAGTGAGATGTGATGGTCAATAATAATTTTACAAAAAAAATGTGGTGTGATGTTCAATACACTGTACTGTGTGCTTTGCCAATACACGTTATGGGGAGAAAAATACACGGCAAAATACAGAGTGAAACAAACCTTTCGTATGGAAAAGGAGGAAATACATGAGATTTATAAGAGTGAAAAAAATAAGCGGTGAGCATTTCCAAAATGCAGTGACTAAAAAAAAGTTTAAAAAAAAAGTGAATAATTCAGTAATTCAAAACGGGAGGGGCCCAAGAACCAGCGAAGTACACATACAGTGCACCTTCATTGTACAGCACAGCACCCTTCAACCCAGGAAACCCCGCCCAAAGCGCAGCATTTCAGTTTGACCAAACGAGTGAATGCAATAAAACAGCACTGTCATTCCTCATCAGTGTGATTCTGGTAACTAACATACGTGCCACAGTCTCACACACCTGAGTTAGGCAAGCACTACCAACGTTCACCACAAACACCAACATGGAGAACTGTCAGTTTCACTGCCCCTTGTTGTAACAACAGACTGCCGACACTAAAGCTGTTTTCTGCTTCGTCTTCCTGTATTCTGTGTACGATTTTAGCATGGACAATTCAAATTGCTGAAACTAAAGTTGTTTTCTGTTTCATCTTCTTTTATTCTGTGTATAATCTTAGCATGGACGATACACAATCTTATCTTTTATCAGAAGACTGTACATTAGTTTGTACTACATGTGGTTTTACACCTGTAATCATATCCTGAACTTCAACTGATCAGAACTGCCCACCATGTGTCAGTGGGTAGGTGGGGTCAGGGTGGGATTTAAGATAAGATTATTATCGCCTCAGAGAAATTAAATGCAGATGGGGGAAGTGGTGGATGGGGGGGGGGGGGGGGGGGATGAAGGTACATACTGGAATATACTCAAAACTTCCTGAAGTGGTAAAATTCTGACCAGGACAAAGTAACTAAGATGTCGCAAGTGAACATTTTCAGATGACAAATTTCTATTCAGAAGTAATTCTGATGTTCGCCCATAACCCTCCCCCACCCCACACCTTCTTCATATAGTATTGCTCCAGGTAATACTGCTTCCACAGTACTCTCTTGCCCTGATACTAGTGATAGTCAAACTGATTGTTCACAGCCCTGTGGGCAAGTTAGCGTAACTTACTAAGATATATATAATTTTGGGGAGTCTGATGTCACCTTGATGTGAACAGACATAAAAAACATTGACTGACAGAGTCATCATGGTTGACTGGGCACTAGAACCAATCATATATTTATGCTGAGAACAGACATAAAATAAAACTTTGATAGAGAGTCGTCATGGTTGACTGGGCACTAAAATCAGTTATCTATCTCTGCTGTGAACAGACGTCAAATAAAATGTTGATTGACTGATAGAGTCATCATGGTTGACTGGGCACTAAAACCAGTTATCTATCTATGCATCCACAGTATACTCCTAATACAAAATCACTCTGGAAAGCTGTCTTGAAGCAAATGCTAGCATTTGATTAGATACAAATCAGGTCATGTAAAGAATCAACACCATGGATAAATGGGACACCAGGTGCTGGCCAAGCAATGTTTTACAATGTTTCACTACTTTTTACTCAGTTTTGTTCTATTTCTATACTCTTCACTTCATTATGTTGAATATACTCTTCCCTTTGTTATGTTGAATTGTCTTATTGTCCCTTTTTTTGGGTGGAGTTTGAGTGACCCGAAAGGCAAATTTTTCTTTTATGCATTTATTATGAATAATAAAGTTCTTTTGTATTTGTATTAGAAGACAGTTGTTTCATATCTTTGTAGTAAGGCAACCTGCGACCCTAACTACCTTCACATCTGCACTGAAGAGATGGACAGGCCTACATTCATGACCAGAATCAAGAGACATTTTAAACCAGCTTTTTTAACTCTACCATCAGCTGCACTTAACCAGCTTTCAGGTTAGTTAAACTGTCTTTCAGTCTGTTTTACGCACAACCTCTCCGTAGAGTCAGTCCCTTGATGATCGGGGCATACCTACAGACTCCTTGATGATCAGGGTGTATCTACAGATTATCACCAAAAGAAAACAAAAACAAAAAAAGCAAACACTGCTGGGGCTGTACACGTGACATTCAAATATGGGCTGGTTTCAGACTGCTGAAGGTGGACTGTGAGTGTACTTCAACCAACAACTGGACTATAGTTCTGGCGCTAATATTTTGATCAAACAGATTATGAGACGCCTCACCAAGACGCAAGTTTGGAACGCTCCAACGAACTGCAACCAACCATAAAATTGCTTTCAGTCTTCAACTAAAGACAGAAAACAGACAGACTAACGACCAAATACTACTATAATTATTATACTAATAATAAATAAACAAATGTGTGTTTGTGTGTGTAAGTTGTGTTTGTGGTGCATGCATCTGTGTGTGTGTGTGGGTGGGTGGGGGGGGGGGGGGATGCAAATCTGTATGTGTGCACTGGCACTTATGTGCATGTGTACACACACCCGTATGTCAATGCAAACCCTCCATCTAGGACATGTTTCCTTCAACCTCTAATATGTGCAAAGTTTCCTTTGACCTCTAACATGTGCCAATCAATAAAAGTGAATGGAAAACAACAGAAAAGAAAAGAAAAACCCCAAAAAGCAATAAGGCAGAAACCTTCCTCATTCCTGTCCTTCAAGTTGGGGAAATAAAGAATCAAGGTGACGCACATGAACAGAAAATTGCACAAGAAGTCATAACACAATGAGTATACAACAAACTTGGAACTGAAACAAGACCAGTGTGAGAGAGATGAGCACATTGAGCTAAAAATTGGGTACTTCAACTGAAACAAAAGAAGAAACAGAAAAACGAAACCAAAAGATCCAAAATGCACATGATCAGCATCTGGTTTAATTGTTCATTGACAGACACATACATACAGTGCATCCGGCCAAAAAATTCAATGCACAGTGGAGCCCTTGTAAGTGTAAGACAAAGGAATTGCTGGCGCCTACCACTGTCAAAGTGACTCAAGTCTTTCCGGCAGATAATTATTTTAAGAGAACTTAACAAGGATCCCAAGCAAAGACATAATTATGTTGGCCTGAAAATGCTGAAACTGTCCAAATATTTCCATTTTCAGCTTCATATGGCTGTTCTAACAATGTTGATGCAACAGGTACATTTTTCTTCACAATTTCAGCTCCCTGGGGTGTAGCCATGGTGTTTCCCTCTTTACCAATGAAGAGCAGAAAAGGGTTGGCCCCCAGTCATAAAGTAAACTGTAATGTACATGTTTGCACCACATGCCAACCTTGTTCATGGCCTCGCATGCACAGAAAGTCACACACAAAATGGCAGCACTCAAGGCCCTGTTTTCACCATTATGAAAAATTAAGCTGGTTGATATATTGACTTTTGAGTCTATATCTTATTCCTTTTTGTTTTGTATGGCTCATGATACTTCTCAGCTTGGTCCCCTTTAAGAATTACAAGGTAAATGTATGAACAGGTAGCATATATCTTATTCCTTTTTGTTTTGTATGGCTCATGATACTTCTCAGCTTGGTCCCCTTTAAGAATTACAAGGTAAATGTATGAAGAGGTAGCATAAACAATTTGTCTTTCTGAGGATTAAAAAACAGCAACCACAATTGTCTTTATTTTTATTTTTAAAGAGAGTGAGAAAGAAAGAAAAAGAAAAAGAAAAAAAAAGGATTCCACTGTACATTAACAACACTGGACAAAATAACATCCAAACCAATCAAAAATTGAACAGAATGACAACAATGAGCACCACGGAAACAATTGAGAAGTAAAAGCTCTAAACAACACCACAGTCAACAATCCATCTCACGTCACAAAATAACAATCAGTCCCCTGAATGACCATGCGTGTCAGTGCATCAGAGCCAGCGAAGGGGAACACTTTGGCCAACACTCCAAAACCCTGCACACATTCCAAAACTTCACGCCGGTGCTTCAAGCAAGGTACCTCAGGGTTGCTGCCGCAACTGTGTAGGAATATGGCTGATAGCTTTTAGAGCGTGTCAAAATCTGAGCTGTTGGGTCTTGGGTGGCGCCGCAGTCCCCCAGACCAGAAGATGGTTCCTGGCGCCGTGTGATGGCCCTGCTGGACTGCAGACAGCAAGGGAGGCTCATCAGAATAGTCTGTGCAAGCTCCCTCCACTTCCCAGTCTTGTGGGTTGTTAGAACAACATCCATGCATGCTGTCTTGAGGATTACAACTGGCCCATTTCAAAGCATTGCCCGTTTCTGAGTGTTTAATCTGCATTTCAGCAACTTTCACCAAAAGTCAAATCTGCATGTAAAATTGTACCAGGACAATAAAAGTTTGTGATTCTGAAAACTTTTACATGTGGATCTTGCATGTGGCCTGTGACACACTGATCACAGATCGACACAAACTGTTAGGATTAATTCATAACATGGCTTGTGATATGATGCCAATGTCTAATGCGACTTGTGCAATGTTTGTTACTGACGTGACTGATGCAGCGTTGTGTTAGTTGCTAGTTATTTTGGTCGACTGGGAGTTCAAATGATTCAGCATAATGTGACAGGAATAAAATCACTGAATCATTCCTGAAGCAATTATCATGGTGAAGTAATTTATGATGAGACTTCATGCAGATTCATGTGACCGGATGGCATGATGTGGTGCATGATATGACACTGACATCACACAATCATAAAACGGACCTGTGACATGTTGATTATGACATGGTATGTGACATGCTGATGATCTATGATGTGACATTAAAGTAAATCACGATTTGTGATATGTAACTGATTAAAGACGTTTCAAGAATGCAGGATGAATGACCTCTGTGTGTGCCTATAACATCCTCCTCCAGGTGTTATACACGATCCATGTTATACATGATCCATGGATAAAATTATACTGACAATTTTATTGAAAAGATGCTGGAGATCAGTTTGTGAGCGTAAAATTGTGATGAACGGCTGAATGATTTTACACACATTATATACAACTGAATGATAACCATGTTAATTTGGAATGGTATACCATTTCCCATGTGAGCAAAGTTGAACTGTTAGTGTGTATAGAGCATGGTTACATGGCGCAGTGATATACCTGTACAGGTGAAGCTAAATGTAACAGGACTACACGCATGTTCAAAATCCCTTCCCCCACTTCCCTATATCTATCTATCTATATCTGTATATACTGAATAAATATTTTATTTCCAGAAAAATTCAGGTAAACCTATCCAGGTAAGACCGTGCAGACAGTCTGTAAGCACACATTAGTGTTTACCTGTCATATGGTGTAAAGGAGAATTCAAGCTCAAATTCAATTCAAATTCTAAAATCTTTAATGATCCCACAAGGGGCAATTTTGTTGTGGTCACGGCGATGAGTTAATTTTGCCAATGCAGCAGTTGAGGGATGTAATTTCTGATGGTGTCAGAAAAGGGATCTTTCACCTTTTACAGAACTTAGGCATGTAACAAACGTTAACCCCTTCACTGCCCCAGCATGTAAAACTTCTGGGCTGAAAGATGCACAAACGCCCCTTCAAACAGTATGCTTTCCGGTCCTGTAGCACATCTACTTTCACTGCTGTGAGTTTTGATGAAAATCCTTTCACATGCCGATGCAAGGAAGAAGGCAAAAGCTTTGGTACTTTTCTTGGTCGTTTTTCAAGTGACATCATGGCAGTGATGGGGTTAATGCTTTTATAAGAGAGAGAGACAGACACAGAGAGAGGGGGAAAAGCAAAGCTGTGTGTATGTGAGTAATCTGCAGTTACACTGTACAGAAAACCTTGCTGTGAGTGACCTCTCCAATGAGAAACTACCTGTAGGTAGTTACCAGTGAACCACTATTACCACTATCTCGGTACTGACATAAAATCCAGTGTTTTATTACTACTTACCATCTCCAGTACAAGGCTGTGGTACTCATTTTTTACAGCAGTGACTGTTTACAAAACTGTTAAAAATGCAGCATCATATCCAATGAAATGATACCACCTCTGTTTGTTTCTCCAATGAAATGATGCCACATCTTTTTCTTTCTCAAATGAAATAACATGTACCACCTCTTTAGGTTTCCCCAGTGAAATACCCCCCCCCCCCCCAACCGTCTCTCCAGCAAAACAACCCCACTTCTTTTTCTGTTTTATTACCAGTCACTTTCACAGTGCTGGTTGTCAGGGGAAGTCATTCACAGCTGGTTGTGCTGTACAAGCAAATGAACGATTTAAGAATAATGATGAATCGACAATAAACAGATGGCACACTCTTGACATGACACCCTCGGAGCTCAGAATATGTACTAACGCTTTCAGGTCATTAAAAAAAAAAAAAAAATTAAAGGAGATAAAAGAAAAAAGGGACAAGTACCCACTACATATCCCCCCCCCCTCCCCCCAGGACATGCTCCCTTCCACACACCCTAGCATCTGATCAGACTCAAGCATTTGTCTCTAAAATCACTGCCTGGAATGTTGCTCAGCAATCGTTTGCTGCAACAACTCTCATAGCCATGTTTAACTACAATTATTTGGAAGACAGCAGGACAACAACTACTTTTCCAAAATGGATGCATATGTTAAGACTCCCTTCACTGCAGTACAGCGAAAGAGCAATTTCTTCCCCACTGACCGAGTAACAGATTCACCCGCAGTTGGCTCAGTCTGTTGCATTGTGATGGAAAGGCAGTTAATTTGCTCACTGCTGAAGCGATGGCACGGACCAATCAAAGTCTGGTTTTGGAGGTGCTGTGGCTCGACACTGATGGCCGTTAAACTGGTTACACAGTCAGGAAAACTGATCCTGCTCTCTTCAGTCAGGAAAACTAAAAGTGCATGAAAAACAGCCTCTTTTTTTCTTTTTCTTTTTTCTTTTCTTTTTTCAATCTGCAGACTGGGTCAGTGCCCCTTAGGGCCTTTCTCAGAACATCTCTTCAACTGTATAGAGCAGTGTCACACACTTCTTTTACACTGAGTACTGTTGCCTTTAGACACTAACACTGGTCCTGCATAGTAGCCCTTATCTCTGCCTGCCTAGTCCCCAGTACATCGTGGCAGTTTGCGCTTTTTCCAAAAAAAGTTTAAGGGTGGTGAGGATGTGGGCTACTTGCTTACAGCTGCTTTCAATCTGACAACAACACAGAAATGACCACAAAATACAATGAGGTTAATGTGTGCATAAAGGTTGTTTTTTTATTATGATTTTTTTTTAAACAATCAAATAATACAATGAAAATGATCAATCAGTTTAACAACAGTCAATCATTTAATTTAGGATTACCAGTGTCAGAAACATGTTGCATTTTTTTATTATTATTTTTTAGCGTGACAATATGGGAATTTCTGCCAAAAATAAATAACTGATGCAGTGTTACATAAATGTGTGTGCACATTACATCATGTGTTTCTGATACATGCCCATCATGTTAAAGACATTGGTTAGAAAGAAGCATGACATGAACTGATGAAGATTATACAATGAAGGACAAATGTGCGTAAAATACACAGCAGGGCCCCTTTAACTAAGACAAGGTGTCTGGGACCACTAAAGTTATTTCTTCTTGACAAAAAGTTATCTTAAAGGAGATCACAGGCAAAGACACAAGTTGGCCTGGAAATTTCCATAGGCTGCAAATGTTTGCACTTGCAGACTGGCTTTGTCTGGCTGTTCCATCAATATTTTATGTCACAGATGTCATTTTTGGCTTTGAATCTGTGCTCCCAGATCAGGGTGCAGTCATGTCGGTTTGCTAAATTACCAATGAAGAGTGGAAAAGGGCTGGTTCATGAAGAAATACATACTTCTGCCACACACATTGAAACTGCACATGACGTCACATACACAGAGCGACACACACACTAAAACTGCTCATGTCATCACATACACACTTCTGCAATGCACTGAAACTGCTCATAACATTACATACACACTTCTGCCACACACACGAAAACTGCTCATGACATCACATACACGGAATACCACATACAGTGAAACTGCTCATGACAGCAACACACAGAATGCCACACACAAATTGGCGACACCCACAGCCCTGTTTTCACACTTTCAAATGTCAATTGTCAACAAATTAGCCTGTAAAGTGACTGAAAAAATGCTGTTTAAAAATATTTTTTTATTCCCTTCCCGTTAAATTAACTTGGTGCTTCTTTGCCTGGGATCCCCTTTAATGCTTCACCATCAAATTCTGCAATGCTGGGCTTTCCACATAGGGCAGTGTCATGTTTATATGCGAGACTGGACCCACTGTCTGTAAGTGTAACAGAGCACTGTGCAGCAGCCACACACAGCAGTGCGTGCTGTCAGCAACAAGTTAATAGCACAAATAAACCAAAAAGGTAGAGCTGAGATGGGAACTTGGTGTTAAACTGAAAAGGCTAGAATAATTCAGAACACTGTCTTGACAAAATCTGAAATGGAACAAGGCCCATAGCACTCTTGCTGAATCAACATACATGGGAGTTAATTAGCACCCGAAACACGTAACACAAGTACAACAAAGACCTGAGTCGCCTATGGTAACTCTCACCTGGTGTGCACATTAATTAACTCCCTTGAGTGTTGACTGTCTTGACCAGTATTTCACCTTTAAACTAAAGGCACAGCCAGGTACTAGTATTTTACTAATGGTCCAGTGGATTTTGCTCCATATGAATTCAAACCACAGACAGTCAGAAACACTGGCTTTTTGCTCTGAGTTCAAGATTTCAACTGCACATGGAAAGGGTTTGCCTGAAACTAGAGGCACAGAGTGAGATCTTGCACATGGTCTTTCAACCCCAACCTAGGCATGTCCTTTTGTTGCCACTGTTTGAATACATTCTGACAAATCAAAGAGGCTGGGCCCTGATACCCCTGAGGGATAGCCTCAGGTGTGACGCTTCAAGAGAGTTTGTCTTAAATGGGTTCCCTACTGTGTATACAATGAACCAGATTTGTCAATGAAGGAATCACTACTGCCACTGGTTTACAGTTGCACAGGAGGTTTCTGGAATACCAAGAATCAACCATGAATTAATGTGCCAGCACACCAACAAGATGAAACTTCCACAACATCCTGGACTTTTTCTTGCCGCTCAAGACTGGGTATTATTCTAAGTTCTTTACAAACAGTCCATCTTAGCAGCAGCAAATCAACATTCAAAAGACTGCTGCTGCTAGTGGCACCATTGACACACCCATATGAACACTTCACTTACTGACCTAAAAAAAAAAAAAAAAAAAGGAGAAAAGAAAAAAGGAGTACACATGGTCCACGTCCCTGCAAGACCTGGTATCTGCCTATATAACCTGCTGGCACAAAACCAGGGACCTCAAATCAGAGCTCTGGAGCTGCATGCAAGTGGAGGTGCCCATCCTGAGCTCCTTGTCTCTAATAAGCCTTGTAGTTTCAGCAGACGTAAAGCAACACTTGAAGAATGAAGCCAAGGACTTCGGCTGTCAATCACTGGAGAAGAGAGGCAAAGAGGAAGCACAGGAGCATCTCCCTTGAAGCACAAGGCAGGGCCTTCATCAGACTAACACCGGAACCGTTTGAAAGGCATGGCTGGGGAAACTTCTGAGACTCAGAGACTGGGTGCAGCCGATGTGACGCACGGGCTTTCCCAAATACACAGACATCACCTTGCAGTCAAATGTATGCAGACACAAGATGTTGCCTGGACGTGGACAACACAATGGACAACAGCGCCTAGGACCGTTTCATGCCAGAGTCCACATGGAAGTTCTTTGCATGACTGAATGCAGCAGAAGATTTAACAGAAGTCTGTGTCATAGCTGATTCCAGGTGGCTTCATTTGTTTGAAATTTCACAAATCCACAACAATTCTGGGGTTTTGGAGTACATGGCTATGCTACAGTAACTGACTGGATGCATACCGCAAGGTTGGTCTGATCTAAAACTCCAAATGTGCCCCAACAGGTATCAAATTCTGCATGCCACTCAGATAAAAAGTACAGTGCAAGGGTCACTAAACTGTAGCACCTCGCCAGCTTCAAAACAAAGGGCAAAGGCAGCTGAAGTTAAAAATAACAATCAAATACTTTTTTTTTTACAATTGTTTTTATACATGATATGAGCTGAACCCACTTTTTATCCTTTCATTATCAGACCAGTTTCTTTCCTTGCCCCCCCCCCACCCCCCACCCCCTCCTCCCCCAAAGTATTCAAGAAATCTATACAGATTTCTTCATCAGTCAATGGAAAAAGACAATTTGCCTGTTCCCATGGAATCAAAAATTGCGACCACTTGTGTGGCATAACAAACAAAACAAGGTTAACCCAACATGAGACACCACCATCGTAAAAGCTGCCTGCTATACATACAGTTATTTCTGAAGAAAAACACAGGTTAAAAACATTTTTTTTTTTTTTTTGGACAAACAAAAATGACAAAATCCAATGACAGTCCAGGCACAGTTCATTCAACAAGAACAGAATATTGCACTCTCATTTCTTTCCCAGTGATCAAGGTGATCTCAAATATATATATACATACACAGTACATGCATTAAAAAACATCAAAGAATATACAAAAAGCAGTGGGGGGAGGGGGTGGGGATACTGATTGTGGGCCTGAAGCAGGAATGGGTTTCTAAATGAAATTTGTATTAATTATTTTTGCTAACATAGTTACAAAAATATCTATTATTTTGTCCCTTAAAGCTTGGGGTGCCAGCAACAGTACAAGTCATTGTTAGCACATTAACCAGAAGCATTGTTAGTCCACCAAAATCTGATCCCAGCCAACTTTGTTTCTTCTTCTGGTGCAGGACCAAGGGCTTGTACTGATACATCCTCTCTGGTCCTTACCACCCCTGTTCACTCAGCTGTGACCAAGTCACCAGGTGGCTCTCTGGCCAGAGGGCATGCAATGATACATCCTCTCTGGTCCTTACTGCCCCAGTTCACTCAGCTGTGACCAAGTCACCAGGTGGCTCTCTGGCCAGAGGGCATGCTATGATACATCCTCTCTGGTCCTTAACACCCCTGTTCACTCAGCTGTGACCAAGTCACCAGGTGGCTCTCTGGCCAGAGGGCATGCAATGATACATCCTCTCTGGTCCTTACTGCCCCAGTTCACTCAGCTGTGACCAAGTCACCAAGTGGCTTACTGCCCAAGTTCACTCAGCTGTAACCAAGTCACCAAGTGGCTTACTACCCCAGTTCACTCAGCTGTGACCAAGTCACCAGGTGGCTCTTAGGACAGGAGGCATGCAATGATACATCCTCTCTGGTCCTTACTGCCCCAGTTCACTCAGCTGTGACCAAGTCACCAAGTGGCTTACTGCCCAAGTTCACTCAGCTGTAACCAAGTCACCAAGTGGCTTACTACCCCAGTTCACTCAGCTGTGACCAAGTCACCAGGTGGCTCTTAGGACAGGGGGCATGCAATGATACATCCTCTCTGGTCCTTACTGCCCCTGTTCACCCAGCTGTAACCAAGTCACCAAGATGCTTACTGCCCCATTTCACTCAGCTGTGACCAAGTCACCAGGTGGCTCTTAGGACAGGGCATGCAACAATACACCCTCTCTGGTCCTTACTGCCCCAGTTCACTCAGCTGTGACCAAGTCACCAGGTGGCTCTTAGGACAGGGCATGCAACAATACATCCTCTCTGGTCCTTACTGCCCCAGTTCACCCGGATGTAACCAAGTCACCAGGTGGCTGAGGGCTCTGTGGTGGAGCTGCATCATACCCAGGGGGCCTGGGGCGCATGGTTTGCATCAGCTTGCACTGGCTCCTGCTACTGCTGATGACACTGGCTTTAAGTACCAGGCCTTTGGGGCCCTCATGGCTTTGGGCACCAGCCTGTGGAGCCCACATGGTTTGAGAAAGGATTCGTTTTAATTTACCTCTTCAGTTTTCACCAGCGAAAACACCCCATGCCCACTGTCTTTACCTGCATCCAACACACACTCTCTGTGCGTTTCCATTCTTGCAAATAACTTGATTCTTCCAGTTCCTTTCCCCCAGGCATATTCTAGCCATTTTTCGCCAGAAAAAAACAAGCTCGTGCTATATGACTAATACTGACTGATTTCTACTGTTGATGGAACTCCCACCATGCTTTTGCCAGGGAAACGTGCTTCTGCTGCTAAGGGATTTTTCACTTGCATATTCCTGCAACATTATCTATGGCAGCTGTTCTCAGCTTTTCTCTCCCCCCCCCCCCCCCCCCTCAATTTTCTGTTTGTTGTTGTTTTGGGGGTTCTTTGTCTCCAGCACAAAGCACTACATGCACACAGGCCACCACTTTGATACTTAACACAATGAACATGCCACCAAACATGTCTCAGAATGTGAACAGTGCAAATTTTGGCTATTATACTTAAAATACTGATTTCTCATTGGACCATACTGATCTGACACATCTTCAATGTGCCAAAATGTGGGGAGGTTGGTGGGAGGAAGAAGACTATTGTCCAGAGCAGGCTTCAAACCCAGAACCTTTCAGCCCAAGCTCAGTATCTTAACAACTCAGCCACACCACCACTGTTTGCACTCACAACTGTGGTCCTTAAAATATAATTGTGCCCAAGTTTAATGTTCCTATCTTTGTTTTACGCGTAACATCCAATACCCTACACAAGTAATTAGAATAAAAGATGCATTTCCTAGAGGATTCTTACAGTTACAAAAAGTCTTTGCTGCATCAAAATGATGCAAAGTTCAGCTCAGCCAACTTTCTAGTCATGCTAAAAAAAATAAAAAATAAAAAGAAAAAAATGCAAATACACTATGTCAAACAAGGTAAGTTATTTGGAGCTCCATCAAAAAAATGTTTCACAGTCCTGCTGATAATTGACAAATGCAGCAAAAATACAAACAAAAACAATTGTGTATGAATTATACCTTACTGATGCATAGTGCAGAACTTCAGTAAATTGACAAGACCGAAGACATATTCCACTTTAGAGATGATGACACAATAATACACATAGTGACTTCAAAACTGCTTGGTATTGATTTAATCTAAGGTTTCAATGCAAAGCTGTCTGATTAGAGACTCTAGTTGGTGACCTTTTGCAACATTATACAGTCACAGTGGCAAAACCCAAAGCTGAAACCAACACACTGCCTCTATGAAAATTTAGATGATAGAGAGAGAGAGAGACAGAGAGAGAGACAGAAAGACAGAAAGACAGAGACAGAGAAGAGAGACACACAGAGAGACAGTAGGGAGAGAGAGAGAGGGACAAGGAAGAAAGAGAGAGAGAGGGAGAGAGACTGAGGCAGACAGAGCAAGAACCGGGTGGGGGTGGGGGTGGGGGTGGGGGTGGGGGGGAGAGTGACTGACAGACAGAGAGAGAGAGAGAAAGCAAAAGAGAGGGGGGGAAAGCACTGGTGTGAGCAGTTAGAATGCTGTAATCACACATTTCTTTCTGAACACAATACACCAACAGCCATGTTTCCCTTAAACCAACATATTTTGATTACAACAATAAATTAACAATAACCTCACAACAGTGACCCAATCCCTCCTGGAATCATTATCAGCACCTGCAAAATCAACAGCCAAAAAAAAAAAAAAAATCCCAAACAACACAACTATGCTGTCAGCCCCACCACCACCACTATCACATCACTCCAAACGTCCAACGAAACTTGAGCAGTAGCACAGCACTAGCGCCTAGTGGGTAGCCATGGTTACAAAAAAATGAGGTTGTCGAGCCCCTTCTGCCAGAGAGCAGACTGAACGCGCCTACCTCTCTGGCGCGCAGTGTTGGGGGAGAGCTGCGCTGTGGTCGTCGTCTCTGCCTGAAGCACCTCCGACAAACTGCCATTGCTGGGTTCTGATGGCAGGAAGACGTCAGAGACTGAAACAAGGATGGAGATGGGATTAAGCTGGCAAAAATACACTGAAGAATTGCTGGTGGCAGTTTCACATATTCAGGATTCAAACAATGGGAAGAAATGGCAAAACCTGAAACTTGCGTCACAGCAAAGAACAATGATGGCTATTTGGTATTTAACATATCAGACTTCTTTCTTTTTAAATGGAACAAGGAAATCACCTTTTTTATGCAGAACAAGGAAATCGCTAACTACTGCTAGAAACACTGTCCACTGTTTATCAAGCGAGATACTAAAACAATGGGGAAGAATTAAGCCAGTTACAACTGAAAACACACAAAAAAAACCCACTAGGACTAGGAGACACGAATGGCTAAACAACAAATCAGCCTTAACTTTCAGTTTACATAAAAACTTAAAAGCTTTGTCTTACTTCAAGCCATCTGAAAGTCCTTCCTTTCTGGCAAAATGCAATGGCTCTCAGTCAATTTTTCCCTGCTGGTAAAATTACTCCCCTAACTTCTTAGACTGCCCTAATCTTTGGTGAGTTAAGGGATGACACATGGCCCACTCTGTGAAGTGGACAGAGACAAAGCAAAGATCGTTCTATTCCACTGGGCAAACTGAATGATCACTCTGTTTTATTCAGGGAGTTCACATTCCCCACGCTGGGTTGCTTTACACCCAAACCACCCCCAACCCTTCCCCTCCGACCCCTTCGTGGTGATGTGACCTGTACAGCTGACTGGGCATGAACTTATCTTGTCTTTCTGGCTTTATATCAGTTTTCACCTGCGTGGTACCAACCAGTGGAGCATCAACTCACTTTCATTCCCTTTTTATTTACCAAAAGTTGATACAAAAAATACTGTTCAGGTGCCTGTTGTTCTTTCCTTGCACATGATTACTTCCCTTAGTTCCTAGCATCATAATTATTTCAACTGTAGCTTAGCCCACTGAGTACAAAAGTGAAAATCAACATCAGACATGATATGAATCAAACTGAGTCGACGAGTGAAAGGAAACAACAGATTATAAATAAATAAATAAATAAACAAGTGAACTCTTCACTGCACAAAAACAACAGCAATGGAATAACATCATTTTTCAGTCAATGATGAAAACTGAAATCCTTCATACCAAAACTCCCATGTACTCGAAACCACAGATACAAGCACGCAAGGTTAATAACCACAGAGCTGCAATCAATGTTCACATCTTATGCCTCTGCTTTAGGCAGGTGAGGCTATTGCCCTGTCAGTCACTAGACTCTACCAACAACTGCAAGTCTACAGTCTACAGTTGAGTTTGCTGATGAGATCATACATGAGGACTGCTTACAGTAATATTAATAGTTAACCAGGTGATGTAGTAGGATCAAACCCCAGAAGCCTGTATGTAATTATATGCAGCTGTCTGAATGATGGGGGGATACATGCATGTTTTCATGTACGTGCAGGAAAAGAACTGCACGGGCAAAATCTCACCCCATTTCGGATGATCTTCTGAGTTAAGCCACAGAAAGAAAAAAACAAAAACAACTGAGAGAAAACCAGCATTCTGCTCTTTAATACCATACACCAGTGTTCTGCTCTTTACTCCCATACACCAGTGTTCTGCTCTTTACTCCCATACACCAGCGTTTTGCTCTTTACTGCCATACACCAGTGTTCTGCTTTTCACTCCCATACACCACTGTTCTGCTCTTTACTACCATACACCGGTGTTCTGCTCTTTACTGCCATACACCAATGTTCTGCTCTTTACTACCATACACCACTGTTCTGCTCTTTACTACCATACACCGGTGTTCTGCTCTTCACTGCCATACACCAGTGTTCTGCTCTTCACTACCATACACCAGTGTTCTGCTCTTTACTCCCATACACCAGCGTTTTGCTCTTTACTGCCATACACCAGTGTTCTGCTTTTCACTCCCATACACCACTGTTCTGCTCTTTACTACCATACACCGGTGTTCTGCTCTTTACTGCC
This sequence comes from Alviniconcha strummeri, assembly GCA_963584105.1. Taxonomy (NCBI): domain Eukaryota; kingdom Metazoa; phylum Mollusca; class Gastropoda; family Provannidae; genus Alviniconcha; species Alviniconcha strummeri. The sequence goes on along the minus strand of OY757543.1, from coordinate 22,622,815 downwards.
ATACACCAGTGTTCTGCTCTTTACTACCAGACACCACTGTTCTGCTCTTTACTACCATACACCACTGTTCTGCTCTTTACTCCAATACACCACTGTTCTGCTCTTTACTCCCATACACCACTGTTCTGCTCTTTACTGCCATACACTGGTGTTCTGCTCTTTACTGCCATACACTGGTGTTCTGCTCTTTACTGCCATACACCGGTGTTCTGCTCTTCACTGCCATACACCGGTGTTCTGCTCTTCACTGCCATACACTAGTGTTCTGCTCTTTACTGCCATACACCAGTGTTCTGCTCTTCACTGCCATACACCAGTGTTCTATTCTTTACTACCATACACCAGTGTTCTACTCTTTACTACCATACACCAGTGTTCTACTCTTCACTACCATACACCAGTGTTCTCCTCTTTACTACCATACCAGCCTGTTTCACCCCTGGTTCTCTGTTTCTCTACACAGGTAGGCCTGTCTGACTCTGAGCCATACCAGTGACACCATGGCTCAGAACCTCTCATTAAAGCTCATTAGTTTGAGACATGCAAGTCAGCAGTAAGTAAGTAGCTTGGTGTTTTATGCCCAGTCAACCATTATGGTTATATCAGCAGAACAGTACATGTGAGAATTAGCTCAAAGACCAAACTAGGAACCACTTCTGAAACTGATCAGCACAATCTCAAGTGTTACCACATCAAGCCAAACAAGTCCACATCTGTTGCAGTGCATATGTGCAACAGTTAACAAACAATGTACACAGGCAATAAGGGAGTGCAGCGTGATGCATTATACTGCCAGAGTTGAACAGCTGGCGTAAAGTACACACCAACAAGTGTAACACACTGGAGTCTGAAGTGTCATGACACACAACAAACAACGTAAAAACTCTGAAGACACACAACAAACAACATAAAAAGTCTAAAGACAAACACAACAAACAACATAAAAAGCCTGATGACACACACAACAAACAACATAAAAATTCTTAAGTCTCATGACACACAACAAACAACATAAAGAAAAGTCTGAAGTCTGATGACACACACAACAAACAACATATATTGATACAAAGTCTGAAGTCTAATGACACACAACAAACAACATAAACAGCCTAAAGTCTGATGACACACACACAACAAACAACATAAAAAGTTGGAAGTCTCATGACACAAAACAAACAAAAAATATAAAAAGTCTGAAGCCTGATGCCACACATGATCATTAAACAACATAAAATGTCTGAAGTCTGATTACACACATGACAAACAATGCAAAAAGTCTTAAATCTGATCACAGACATGACAAACAACACAAAAAGTCTGAATCCTGATGACACACATGACAAACAACATAAACAGTCTGAAGTCTGATGACACACACAACAACAAAAACAAGAAGTCCGAAGCTGGATGACGCACGTGAATAAAAAACACAGAAAGTCTAAAGTTTGATGACACACATGACAAAAAACATAAAAAGTCTGAGGTGTGATGACACACACGACAAAAAAGCATAAAAAGCAGCCAGACACAGTACTGTGCCACTTTTTCTTCCCCTTCGTCTTCAAAAAATGAAAATGCAGTGTCTGCAACTCTATCAGATGAAGTGACCAAGCATCTGAGGGAGAAATGCCATGTTCTCCATGGTAACTGTATGACCACTGAGACAGTGGGGTTTTCATTTCTTCACATCCTGTTACATCCTATCATACTACACCAGTCACTGATCAGTCATTCTTTCAAGTTCAAACCAAAACAGTTGACCACCCCACCTAAATGTGTATATAAATAAAGCAGCAGTAAAACTGAAAGTCAAAAATCTAGTCTCAGATATGTTGAATATCTAGATAATTCACTGGTAAAGGTGGATGGGAAATGGGCAGCGAATAATACTATAACTATACCCATGCACAAAAGGCACACATGCTGTGCCCATTCTTTTGCCCCGCAGCAAACACATACACAGCTTAAGCAAACCAAGCCTGTGCGCAAGCTGCCGATCACGCATGACAGCCTGTAGTAACCCAGGATAAACATCTCATACACGTTGTAACCCAAGGAGGAGGATATGGACTGAGATTTTTTTTCAAAGGTGGGGGTGTTTTCAGGGCTTCAGAAGACCAAACAAACATGCATGGAAGCAGAAAAGAATAGCAAGCAGGGAAAACAGACAATATTTCATGAGATATGAATTTGTTTGGTTTTGTGTGCTTGTCCAAATGACTGCAGTTGTGTGTATGTTGAAATACCTGTTTGTCAAAATAACTGTAGGTTTGTGTCTGGTAAAACAACTGTGGGTGTGTATATTTTTTTTATATAGGTTTTGTGTATTGTCCAAATGACTGCAGTTGTGTGTATGTTGAAATACCTGTTTGTCGAAATAACTGTAGGTGTGTGTCTGGTAAAACAACTGTGGGTGTGTATGTGGGTGTATACTGAATGACTGGAGGTGTGTGTATGTTCAAATGACTGTAGGTAGGTGTGTGTATGCTAAAATGACTGTAGGTGTGTGTATGCTGAGATGACTGCAGGTGTGTGTACACTGAAATGACTGTAGGTGTGTGTATGCTAAAATGACTGCAGGTAGGTGTGTGTATGCTGAGATGACTGTAGGTGTGTGTATGCTGAAATGACTGTAGGTAGGTGTGTGTATGCTGAGATGACTGTAGGTGTGTGTATGCTGAAATGACTGTAGGTAGGTGTGTGTATGCTAAAATGACTGCAGGTGTGTGTACGCTGAAATGACTATAGGTGTGTGTATGTTAAAACGACTGTAGGTGTGTGTATGCTAAAATGACTGTAGGTGTGTGTATGTTCAAATGACTGTAGGTGTGTGTATGCTGAAATGACTGTAAGTAGGTGTGTGTATGCTAAAATGACTGTAGGTGTGTGTATGCTGAGATGACTGCAGGTGTGTGTATGCTGAGATGACTGTAGGTGTGTGTACGCTGAAATGACTGTAGGTGTGTGTATGTTAAAATGACTGTAGGTCTGCATATGCTCAGATGATTGTAGGTGTGTGTATGCTGAGATGACTGTATGTGTGTGTACGCTGAAATGACTGTAGGTGTGTGTATGCTGAAATGACTACAGGTGTGTGTATGATAAAAAGACTACAGGTGTGTGTATGCTGAAACAACTGTAGGGGTGTATATGATGAAATGACTGTAGGTGTATGTATGCTGAATCAACTGTAGGTGTATATATGGTGAAAGTACTGTAGGTGTGTGTATGACAAAGTGATTACAGGTCTGTGTATGCTGAAACAACTGTAGGTGTGTATATGATGAAATTACCATAGGTGTGTGCATGCTGAAATGACTGCAGGTGTGTGTATGCTGAAACAACTGTAGGTGTGTATATGATGAAATGACTATGAGTGTGCATATGCTGAAACTGTAGATTGAATACACTGAAATGACTGCAGGTGTATCTCGGAAGTCAGTGCAACTGCCACAATGACAGGTATGACAGCATGTACACTACATTTGTTGGAAAACAGTTGCATAGGCTATCTTCTCTCCTCACACTGGGTGAACCTCAGAGTTTTAGCTCAGGAACCTTTCACATTTTCAAATCTACCTATCTCTAGTATATATCATTATACGTGTGTGGCAAAATGATTGTACAATTTTTAGGTTCATCATTTTGTAAAATGTGCATGGCACCACTGTGCATGTAGAAGATTTACATCATTACATATATATATATACACAACATCAGTGAACTGCAACAGCTGTACAAAGGTGACTGGTGATAGAAAATAAATACAAATACATCAGTAAAAACCAGATCAAATATCAGATACATAAGAAAAGATTAATAATTTTAAAGTTTGATTTACAGACATGAACAGAATCTATCAAAAGCTGATGATCGATGCATAAAGATGGAGAAAAAAAGAAATAGTAATAATTAAGAAACTCGTCTGTATTTTAAAGACAGGAAAAGACAAGTAAAAAAACTAAGAGATAAAATTAGAAGCCTGACTATGCATTACATTTTGATCCTTCAAGGTCCTTAAATTTTGCCATCAAAAGTGAAGAAAAACAAAACAAAAAACCCCAAGCCTTTCACATAAAATCTGAAACAAGGATGACAACTATAGTGTTCCAAAACAATATCCAAACACAGATAAGTATATAGCCTACATTTTATTTTTCACTGTTTAACTGTTGTTAAAGTGTTGTTCTGCCATTTGAAAAAGGGGATCGTCCCCAAAACTTGCAACCTGTCTTTTTAACCTTTTAAAATGATGATACAATTCCTGAAAGTGAAATAATGATCTTTTGGGGATTTTTTAAAATTTATTTAAATACTTTTTGTTTTTGTTTTTTAATGTGACAGAGACAGACAGACAGACTGACAGCCAGCCAGAGAGTGAGTTGGAAAGGAGAGTGGGAGGCACCCCATTTCCTCAAACACCAAATGCCCAGGTTGGCAGAAGGAAGAAGGTGGAGGTAAGCATCTCTCACACACAGTGACAATAAAAGAAAAAAGGGTTGAGTAAAAAGAAAAAAAGAAAAAATCAACCAAAATCAACTTAACATTAGCAAACCACTTACATCATTGGCAAACTAGGGATGGCAAAAAACAAACAAGACCACCGTCACAACAAAACCATTCACAAATCAAACTTCAACGGCACACTTCAGAGCTCTCACTGAGGCTCTGACCTGACATCTACTGGGCTAGTTAAGTCACGTGGTTCCTATTTGATGATTTCGCAGAAGCAAATGCCTTTTTAGATGGGCAAATTCCTAACCACAAAGCCATGCATGCAGTTTTTTTTTTAGCTGCTGTATGTTTCAGATGACAGGCACACATAACTAAATGAACACATTTCCAGCTCACCCACTATATTTTTGGATGAAAAGGGTCCTGACAACACATTGTATGTTTGAGATGACAGGCACACATGACTGAATGCAAAACATTTCCAGCTCAGGCTCTCTATGATATATTTTGACGAAAAGGTTCAGACAATTAACACTCCTCTATTAAACGATTAAAACTAAAATCAATGTAAAATCTAACTGAGCACCCCTTGACAACTGACATACACTTCAGCATGATTTGTCTAACAATGCAGTAAAAATAGGCACAGACCTGAACAAAAATCAGCCCCAAGAGCTGACGCAGGCAGCCGTAAAAAGAGAAGCCCCCTTATGAGGAGCATCCACCTCAAGCTGTGCCATCCACCCGGGTTCTTTTCACCCCATATGGTAATATGCAAATCGTCATCCACCTGGCTTATTTTAACCCCCCTTATTAAAGTATGGAAGTCACCATCCACCTGGCTTATTTTAACCCCATATTAAAGTATGTAAGTCACCATCCACCTGGCTTATTTTAACCCCCTTTATTAAAGTAGGGAAGTCACCATCCACCTGGCTTATTTTAACCCCCTTTATTAAAGTAGGGAAGTCACCATCCACCTGGCTTATTTTAACCCCATATTAAAGTAGGGAAGTCACCATCCACTTGGCTTATTTTAACCCCATATTAAAGTAGGGAAGTCACCATCCACCTGGCTTATTTTAACCCCTTAATAAAGTATGGAAGTCGCTATCCATTATAACCCAAGCTGCTTACAAATCACTCACTACAGCCAGAGAAAAAGCTGTAAGCTGGATTGGCCAAGCAGTTAGGCATGCTAGGCGGGTCAGCAGAGGGCCATTAGTTCAAGTCTGCTTCAGCTCTCATATGTGTTCAAAGGCTGTGGCTTATGGGCACTGTCTGACTGGGACTGCCCCTCACAGTACATGACACGTTACAATGGCTCACACTGCTGCCTATCTTAATGCAGGATTACTGTGGTGGTGACAGTGTTGTGCTAGGAACAGTTCCCCCTCTCCCCCACCTCCTGGGATCTCAGTCCCCGCCAGAGACAGCTCGGCGCTGTACAAGTCTAACAACAACAGCAGAAAAGCTCAGTCCCTCTATGGAGACAGATTGGCACTGTATAAGTCTAACAATTGAGCCAGTCCCTCTATGGACACAGCTCGGCGCTGTACAAGTCCAACAACAACAGCAGAAAAGCTCAGTCCCTCTATGGAGACAGATTGGCACTGTATAAGTCTAACAATTGAGCCAGTCCCTCTATGGACACAGCTCGGTGCTGTTCAAGTCCAACAACAACAGCAGAAAAGCTCAGTCCCTCTATGGAGACAGATTGGCACTGTATAAGTCTAACAATTGAGCCAGTCCCTCTATGGACACAGCTCGGCGCTGTACAAGTCCAACAACAACAGCAGAAAAGCTCAGTCCCTCTATGGAGACAGATTGGCACTGTATAAGTCTAACAATTGAGCCAGTCCCTCTATGGACACAGCTCAGTGCTGTACAAGTCCAACAACAACAGCAGAAAAGCTGTGCCAGTCCCTCTATGGAGACAGCTCGGCGCTGTACAAGTCTAACAACAACAGCAGAAAAGCTGTATCCAAAAACCTACATAATAATTAACACACAATGAATGGGAGCAGAAGGGTTTCAAAACAACAGTTAAAACAGTTAACAGCACAGGGTGTTAGTCAGCATGACAATCTTGGCAAGGAGGTGGATGAACTCAGGAACTCTTAACTGCCACAAGAAACCTAAACTCTCTTTCCATGCATGCTATCATTTTAACAAAACGAAAACATTTTTTTTTTTTTTTTTTTTTAAATAACAATATTGTTATACATACTTGTAGCATTGTTAGGCAGAACAGGAGCAAACACGTTGGCAGCAAATTCCTCAAAAGTGGTGTTTTCTGTATGCTGTTGGATGATGGCCTCAAGGCATTTGGCACGCTCCTCATAGCTTCAAGACTGTCAAGGACTTTACCATGGAAGGAACGTTAGTTTTACTCACAGACTACACTTCTGAATTTCGCTGTATCATCAAAATCTCACAGTCACAGACACAAAGTGTCTGAGTGCACATGACAACTAACTAGCCATCAGTAAATGGCAACAAAGACCTGTAATGAAAAGCTCCTCTGTAGCCCAAAACATGGCCTTCTGTAATTCACACAGCTCTTAGGGCTCTGTCAGAGTTAATATTCAGTTGCTGTAATTCCACTCCCTTTCAGATTCAGTGCCTCCTGAGCAACCTTCCAAGCTCCCCTCCACAGGTCTGGCAGTGTGTGCACAAAGGATACAAGGCATGGAAGAAGGGCATGAGGGAGCGTTTGACACGGCTGGCGTTGATGGCTGTGGCTCTCACCAGACCCGGCAACACCAGGTGGTCCACGATGGCTCCGTCAAACAGAGGGCCAAAGTAGGGAATCTGTGTCACACATACACTCTCATGTATATTCATACATACACATGCACACCATGCATGCATCTCCACACACACACACACACACACACACACACACACACACTCACACACAAATACAAGTGCGCGCACACACACACACACGCACACACACATGTATACACACACACACATAAATACTGTGATAATAGAGTCCTACTGCACTGAACCAAACAACAAAACATACCCACCACACTCCCCGATTACAGAAAAACACACCTCTGCCTTTCTGTTGATCTGGATGCGGAAGAGCCCATTCTTCATGGGGTAGATGACGATGATGACATCACCAAACTCCGTGGGGATGATGCCACGCCTGTAATCCCGCGTGTGTTCCGACCACACGATGTGAACCTCGTCATTCCCCAAGTGTCGCATCTGAAATAATAAGAACAAGCTCATATCCTAATACTGACTAGCTGAAGGTCTGTTTACAGCAATGTGAACCGAGGCCCACCCATTAACAGTTCGAATAGCCAAAGTTCTTCCTCACCTTGGCAGCCCACTCATTTGACTAAGCTGCCATGCACAGCGTCTCTCATCTTTCATGCAGCTCCACCCCACCTTCTTCTTCCAAGGTCAGACTGGACATTATTGTTTATTAGTCACCTGTCCATTTCAAAGCTCAGCAGTACAGTACTTCCACCCTTTTGTTTCATCATCTGGTGTGTTTTTATGTCTTATTTCTTACATAATGCCCTTTTCACATACATCAGCATCAAGCTCATGTTCCATCTCAATGAGATTTGAACCTTTCAAAATCTAAGTGATTTCATCTTTCACCACTTGTAGAACTGTTTCTTGCTCAAAAAAGGCATCAAAAGTTCGCACACTGTTTTGTACAGTCCACTGGGGAGAAAAAAAGAAAGAAAAAAAGTCTCCTAACCTTTCGTGAGGGTCTGTATCTTTAAAGGTTCTTTCACAGCACACTGAATGGAGGTGGACCTGCACATTTAAAAACCCAAGTTCCCACTCACCTTGATGTGCCAGTCATTGCCAGCGCAGGGGATGCGTGTGGAGACATGGAAGACTACTTCGCAGGTGGAGTTGGCATAGTATGGTGCTGTGTCCCCTGTCGTCTTGTTCTGCTGCAGCCCGCCCAGAAAGCCCTGGTGCGTCTCCAAGTCCACCTAAAGGCACAACGATTAGTGCAGGGGGGTGTTCACACAGTGCGCACTTCATGTCTGTTTGGCTTGGTCCACTTCACAGTAGAAAGCTTAGCACAGTGTGATGAAGTGAGAATTTGTCTGTCTCTATATCTGCCTGCCTCACAGTCTAGCGATGCAATGCTTAGTTCATCACTTCATGTTGGTGCTGATATGTGGTAAGAGCTTTCTGGATTCAGTTTCATTTTAAAAGTTCAGTTCAGTACAAGACGGCATCTTCATGTCAAGCAGAATCCATATATGCTTCACCAACTCTCAGACATTTCCCCCACCCCAGACCAGCAACACAACTTACCTCCCACCCCAGACAGCAACTCAGCCACTTACCTCCCACCCCAGACAGCAGCTCAACCACCTACCTCCCACCCCAGACAGCCGCTCAACCACGTACCTCCCACCCCAGACAGCCGCTCAACCACCTACCTCCCACCCCAGACAGCAGCTCAACCACTTACCTCCCACCACAGACAGCAGCTCAACAATCTACCTCCCACCCCAGACCAGTAACTCAACAACCTACCTCCCACCCCAGACAGCAGCTCAACCACCTACCTCCCACCCCAGACAGCAGCTCAACAATCTACCTCCCACCCCAGACCAGTAACTCAACAATCTACCTCCCACCCCAGACAGCAGCTTAACAACCTACCTCCCACCCCAGACAGCAGCTCAACAATCTACCTCCCACCCCAGACCAGTAACTCAACAACCTACCTCCCACCCCAGACAGCAGCTCAACCACTTACCTCCCACCCCAGACAGCAGCTCAACCACTTACCTCCCACACCAGACCAGTAACTCAACAGCTTACCACCCCACTTACTTACCTCCCACCCCAGACCGGCAACAAAATCCTCAAAGGCCCGGCTTGCTCCGCTGTTGGAGAGAATGGAGTTCTTGTCTTCCTGTCCCTCCGCAACGTATATCACAGCTATCTTGTGGGTCTCTCGGCTGAAACAGTCCCACATTCTGTCAACACCCGTCAAAGTCATGTGTAGCACGATCAGCCAAGTACATATATCACAACTATCTTGTGGGTTTCTCAGCTGAAACAGTCCCACATTCTGTCAACACCTATCAAAGCTCTGTGCTGGACAATGAGTCATGAAAACTAGATCACATCCATCTTGTGGTCCCGTATGCTGTCAATGTCTGCAAAAGCTATATGTAGGGCAATCTGCCATGTATATTACAGCTGTCTTGTGGGTCTCTTGGACAGAAGAGTCCCACATTCCTTCAGCATCTATCAAAACTATATGCAGGACAATCACCCATGTACATCACACCTACCCTGAAGGTCTATTGGCTGTAATAGTCCAGCATTCTATCAATGTCTATCAAAGCTCTGAACTGGACAATGAGCCATGTAATACCACAGCTACCTTATGAGCCTCTTGGCTGCACATTCCCACATTCTGTCAACATCTATCAAATTCAAAGCGATGTGCTGGACAATCAGCCAAGTATATCACAGATATCTCATGGGTCCCTTAGCTAAAACAGTCCAACACTCTGTTACCATCTATCAAAGCTTCTTGTTGGACTATCAGCCAGGTATGAGGTGAAGGAGGTGTGCTTTTAATTTCCTTGCGATGATGCTAATCTAGACTATGCAAGAACATTATGATTATACTTCTCTTGTTGAAAATCAACTTACCATCTCTGAATATCCAAATTCTTTAGTTCTCTCAAAAGCTTCTCGCTTTTCTTCAGGAGGTCAAAGTGACACCTAGATGAAGAGAGAAAGAAAACAAACATAGAATACAAGTTACAGGAGAAATGTCTTGAACTACAGGCAAACTGCATAGAAAATTGCAAGCCGCCATTAATTAACAAAACAACTGATTTTTACGTTCACAAACAATTCATCTATCCTTTAAAAGTATATATGCATTTATACCAAATGAGCCCTGCCTGTCGGTCTTGTTATACCACACACATGTGCACACGCACACACACACAAACACACTGTCTCTCTCTCACTTCGTAAGTTCATTCCATCACCAGCTTGAAAGTAAAAGATAAAGGAAGTGACAGCAGCCATGTGTTGTAGTACTGATAACACAACTGCTACAAACTGAGTCAATTAGTTAAATTTTCTGTAAAAAAACAATAAAAACATAGCACAAGAAACTTCCATGTTTATCTTAGTCTATAAAAAGCGACAGTCACTCATTCAGAATCACATGCAACAAGAGCGCAGTGAGTCTGCTCGACAGCAGAGAATCGTGCTCCATAAAAGTGATGAACAATAACTTCCTTGTTGGATCCTGACAGAAATAAACTTGGGTATAAGAGCACTGCTGACAAAGGGAGCTAACCATCAAACAGAAACAACAGGAGCAAATTAATGCTCAGCTGAATTGTGTTTCAAACAGAAAAAGCCTACCACAAAAAAAAAAAAAATGTCTTTCAAAAAAAAGACAGAAAAAAAAAGGGGGATGGGGGTGGGGGGGGTGGGGGTGGGGGTGGGGGGGTGATCTGTAGAACACAACAGCCAGGAAGGAAGACACAAATGGATTGAAAAAAAATAAAAAATCAGGAGACTTCACCCTCCTGGAAGTCCCATAGGCAAAAAACAAACAAACTGAAGAATCTTAAATTCTACAGTAAGCTGATAGCCATTTCCCAGCACTTTCAGAATGCTGTGCCAAACACAGTAAAATCCTACAACTACTTAATCAGAGCCTCACTTAATGTAAACGATGTTTTCTGGCAAAGCACGCCATCTGTTCAGGATGATAAGAGATGTTCTCTGGCAAAGCACGCCATCTGTTCGGGATGGTAAGAGATGTTCTCTGGAAAAGCACGCCATCTGTTCTGGATGGTAAGAGATGTTCTCTGGAAAAGCACGCCATCTGTTCGGGATGGTAAGAGATGTTCTCTGGAAAAGCACGCCATCTGTTCTGGATGGTAAGAGATGTTCTCTGGAAAAGCACGCCATCTGTTCAGGATGGTAAGAGATGTTCTCTGGCAAAGTACGCCATCTGTTCAGAATATGTCATGACCGTGTCTGGCTGATTTCAAAACTGGATTCTGAGGACTTTGGGGAACCGTTACCATGGCAACAGCAATATTCAGACCTGACCTTTTTTCCCAGGACAAGAGCCCCATCTGATCCAGAAGCATGCGGCACATTTGGAACGGTGACACCGGGTCTTCAATCTCCGTCGGCATCTGTGGTTTTGCCAACATGCTACCCGGAAAGAAAGCAACAAAGAAACGTGTTACTTATTCACAAGACAAATAAAACAGGCCAACACCATTGTGAACTGAAAAATGTCCTCTAAAACAAAAACAAACAAAAACAGTGGAAAAAAACAGTACTTCAATTTTTCTGATACTGCAGAAAACTATTCTGTGGTATTAGTTGTGTGCTCATGCTATTTACCTAAACACAAAGCCACAAAGCGGCCAGCATCACAGTCTCTGTTAACGCTAAAAGTATTGCAAAGAACCTTCGCAGTAACACAACAGTAATTAATACACTTGCTCTCCAAAGAGAGGTCGCCATTCTTTGTTTTTTAAAGCAGTTAACTTTTGACGCATGCACACACAGAGGCATGCACATACCCACGTCCACACAGTGGCACACTCCACCACTCTCCCCCCCCCCCACCCCCTCCTTCCCCCCCAACCCCATTTACTTACTTCAGTGTTTGATTCAAAACTATTGGGTGAGATGAACGTTCCAAAGAACTGTATGACTATGAGGAAAACATTTTTACAAAGTATGCACAGTATGTGCTGATTTGGGGTACTTTCTTCTTGACCGTTTGTTGCCAACATCGTCAGTGAGAACTTGCTTGGCCATGGAGTCCACTCCATGTAAGAACAGAAGCTGTGGCCTGGGGGCCTGCCTGTGTCGCTACACACAACAACATTTTCCGGCTACTTGGTTTTTGAGCAACCCAAAAAGGGAGGTAACTGATGGGTGTCACACTCATGACAAGGGACACCACCCCTGAGGCCTGACTCACTATCATACCACCTGGCATGCAAGCAACCCAAGGAGGATTAAATCCACCAAGGTCAGATCATTAGTATTCAATTTCAGGATTAAATCCACCAAGTTGATCTCACCCAATGAATCTGAGTCAAACAAACTAACACATGACAATATGAAACAAATAAACAGCTGGCTGATGTTGTGCTGAACATACAGCACCATAAGCCAACTGCAGGGAGGGGTGGGGGTCAAGGTGGGGTGGGGGTCAAGGTGGGGTGGGGGTGGGGGGCATTTCTTGATTTGTTTTATTTGTACTCCCTTGTTCACTTTTCCCCAATATAAAGATGCACTGAAAGTTGCACATTTTAAAACAATGAACAAATAATATCAGTTTCCACTTTTTTCTTCTTCTTTTTTAACATCATTAGCTCAAATATATACATGCAAGATGGATAAAAACAATACAAACGACTTTCAAGGTGGGGTGTGGAAGGGGGGGGGGGGGGGGCTTTAAACAGTGCATGCACGCTCATCACACCAGGGTAGATATGTATCATATGTATATTAAGACCAGTGAATACATCATCTGTTTGAATACAGATCCATCAAAACATAAACTAACAGAATCAGGGCACAGCACACTCAACAGGGACAGTGGTACAAGGTATGAATGCAGGACACACAAAGTTAAAGGCACACGGCTGCAGTGCAGTAATGTTTATTCAAAACTGGCATTACCGAACATAACGCACTGAATTTGCTTGCCCTTTCCTTGCCCCAGTCTAGCACCATCAAACCATACTTGCCAGTACCATTCTGGCATTAATGAGCTACTCAAATGGGCCAAACTTGCTCATTCCATACATACTGCCGTCACTAAACAAAGTGAATTACTGTGCCTGTTTTTTGTGCATTTCAAAGCTTCTCCCGCCTCATGGTACTTTTGAACTGGACTACAAACTGGGATGACTGTGCTATTCATTTGATCTGTGTGTTTGTCACTGTCTGCCTGACTGCTACAAAGGAGTACAAACACTGATAATGCTAAACAGTACTGCACTGTCCCATTCCTCCCAACAAACACGATGCATACATACATACATATGCACTGTACACATACACACACACGCATGCACATGCATGCACACATGCATGCACACACACACTACACCACACACACATACACACACTACACCCCCCCCCACACACACACACACACACACTACACCACACACACATACACACACTACACCCCCCCCCACACACACACACACACACACAATGAATCATATTTACATCAACATGATGTAACAACTATCATCACACATATACTGACATAGGAAGGGCACAACAACAAAGACCTGATTCACCAACAGTAACTATCACCTGGCATGCAAGTAAATACAAGGTACATAAAATTCAACACTAACAATGCTCATGAAACAGCAAGCTATAAATACATATTTTCCCCTAATATCAATTCTAACCAACAATATCATTTACATTGTTTTCAAGGGTAGACTAATGGAAACAGAAAACACTAGACCAGATATAAACCAAGAAATTACAGCCAGACAGAGAAATGTTTTCAAAACCCCCCATGACATCCAGATGTTATGTCAAAGAACATCCACCAAGGACAGGTAACAACACACTGGTTAAAATAAGACAGGAATTAAAACCAAAATAAAAGCAATAATAAATAAATTAGAAAAGATGCCAAATACAGAAGAAACAAGATTTTGCTTATATGGTGCTTGCTATTCAAAAAGCGACTGTAAAAAATCTGGACATGACACAGAACATTATACTTTGTGCAGAACAGTCCACACTGTGCGGTCTAAAAAAAAATATAAAAAAATCAAGAAATAATAATAATACTAGAAACACACCTTTGATACAATTCTGCCACAAGACAACAGCAGATATAAAACTGTAACATTTCAAAAGTGAATGCAAAATTGTATTTTTTTCCCCCTAGTCTACAATACTACTAACTGTAAAACCAGGGTGGGTGGGGTGGCCGGGGGGGGGGGGGGGGGGGGGGGGAGGTGGCTAATTCTACAGCTCAGTACGGCCACAGGCATCAATGCTTGCTGCACTTATAGTGTCTGGAAGTGGAAACCATTTGCTGATGAGGTGCTCAGAAGGTTATTATCATTATTAGCAGGAGCGAGGTAAAAGACGAAGATGAAGAGAAACAAACTCATGCTAGCTTTCAAGAGGTGACTTGTTCTCATGAAAATGTGTCGTAACTTGCTGGATTCAGTTCACAAGTTTCAGGCAGAGGTTTGTGTGTGTGTGTGTGTGTGTGTGTGTGTGTGTGTGTCTGTGTGTCTGTGTGAGTATGAGTGTGTGTGTGTGTGTTGGGGGGGTGGGGGTGGGCAGGCTAGGTGAACTTGTACAGTTCCAGCCCCATAATCAGTTACAACTGTGCCTTTAAAGCTCAGCTGTATTGAGCAAAGACAACCACGAAAGGTGCAGCGCAGAGGAGCCACTGTGGCGCAGCACCCCACAACATGTAACGGAACTAGCTGAACAGTTTGGGGAGTATTACACTGGGGTGTTTTGTTGCTGTCGTGTTCTGAAGTGCATGGTGCCCTTGCCTGGACGAGCTAAATCCACTCCCTGACATGGACTGTGAAGTTTTCTCCTTGCCTACCACAGAAACCGGATTCCCAATGTCTCAAGTAGAGGTACACTTCTTGTACCTTCCGAATCATTCCAAGTTACTAGTAACTTAGTGCTAGACCAGAATCTCCATGTTCAACGTTGCTTTATGTCCACAAAGACCATAAGGACTATTAAGGACGGGGAGCCCAGGATGGCCACCTTGACTTTCACACAGTTCCTCAGCTCTGCGAGAATTGCCAAAGCAAAGCACACTTTTTGCTCCTTCAAACTTAATTATGAATAAGATGGTGTGATGCCATACCACTATCTAAAAAAAAAAAAAAAAAACTCAAGTTAGGACTCATTTTGTGAGAACAATCACAACTGAAGAGGGCTAAACTCAAGTTTGTAGTTTGCATTGACTTGTGAATGATCTGTACAGGAAACACTCCCGGATGGACTACAGACACAGATACAGGAAAAAGAACAACAGATTTCTGTATAGTGACTGGTGTCAGTGTTGGGACTTACTTCCACGACTCCACTCGACTGATGCAAGCAGAGAAATCAGTCAATCAGCATCAATGACCATGCGACACACATTCATCAACCAACAACAGGTACACACGTTGAGGCTGTTATGGGCTCACAAAGCAGCAGTCACTGGCACTATCTGCTTCTTCCATTCAGAGTATTATTTTGATTATTCTCCTATTGTTGCGTTATCTGTGTTTCCATGCCAGTAGAAGTTAGGCTCTCTCTTACCAAAGGTGGACATCAGATTGTTAATGCACACAGCCACATAAAAGCATGCTGTGTGCTGAAGGCATAACAGGTACTGACAGTTAAGTCTACAAAGCTGCTGACTGGAAAGCACTGAAAAACAGCCCTTCACCCTGTCGCATCCACAAGCCAAACCCTTGGCCACTGGACTGACAGTGCAGCGCCTTAACCAGTCAACCACAAATTTCTCTTACACTGCTGTACCAAATCAGTTAAACATTCTGACGCAGACAGATGAACAGAGTTGGCCTTTATCTGTGTATATGTTTCATTCTTCTTCTTTTTTTATTTGCATTTACACGACATCAAAAGGCCTCAAAAACAGTGCCGAGTGAACCAGACGTAAGCCTGGCCTTTCTGCAGCAGCACAAAAGAAATTCTTGGCTGTGACTTAACAGCAGAAGGAAGACCTCTTCACACAAAATGACATGAGGCCAAAATTCTTGGCTGTGACTTAACAGCAGAAGAAAGTCCTCTTCATACAAAATGACATGAGGCTATCAAAATGACTTCAGACTATCAAATTCAAAGCAACTTAAGACCATCAAGATGACTTTTTCCAACACAGACTGGTCCTAAATGAGATGCAAAGAAACAGTCCCACAGGAAAACTGTCACTTTGGCTCAAGCAGAATTTCATGTTTGGGGAGTTTGTCATTAGACAACTCTATTGTAGTTGGTTCAGTAGGTCACTGCTGAAGAATGTTGTTCTGTCAACTCAGCCTCTCGCAGAAAGAAAAACCGTGCATGGAGAAAGAGTGACTGGTGACTGCTGCTTTTATAACCCAAATCCTCTTCCAAAACAACAAACATTAAAAAAATTAACACATATAATGAAAAAAAGGACAAAAATCATGTCAGACTCCAAAACTTTAGTAATTCACTTGTATTGATTCAAACCCATATTTTTCTCTACTAAAGTGTCAAATCCTGGTTTTCAATAACAGAAGCTGACTATTTCAATTCTGATAAAGGCCTGGTCCACATGGAAATGTTGTTGCACAACCATCCTCAAAACAATCCAGAGCTGGTGGTATTTCAAAAACAACACTGCAACATTTGTTTCCCCTTTCATGCAAAACAGTGACAGCAACACAAGCACTGGAACTGTTTCCAGAGCTAAAATCATACCCAAGACATTTTTGCAGCGATAATGAATGGAAAGGAAGCCCTAGAGAGTAAGCAGTAATTGTCACAACTGCTAGTTCTGTGAATGCTCTGCATCACCCACCCACCCCCACCCTGCCCCCATATTCCTTTGGTGGAACAAACCATTTCCTCTACAGGTGACATGGAGTAAGTGTGTATATGCACACGGTGACAACTAATAATTTATACATTTTTCATAGTCATTTGCCACCACCAACTGATTTGACCAAGATCACTTTTGTTGGAGTCAGCGTTACATGTCACCCTCCTTTTATCACTTTTGGTCAAACTGCATGCAGAATTCACATTTTATTTTACCTACTGCCCTTTAATAGCTATCAAGGTCATGAAACTCTGGACTTATACCCAACACAAAAAGTAACTTACCAGTTTGATTATTCTTTAATTTTTTATGTTTTAACGTAATCTGACATTGGGGCACTTTCGACAGTTATGGCGAGTCATAGATTTTGTCACATCTTGCCTGAGTGCCGTTTACTAATCTTTGAAGTCTGAGGGTGTGAAATTATTGATATTGCTGGCAGTTTCTCATAATTTATGTGATGACCACAAAAATGGTGTTAAAATTGTTCCCCAACAACCTGTCTTGCTTTTGCCACTCATTTAACAGAAAATTTGTGGAAGGGTATCTCACACATCACAAAATCGCAGGGTTGGAAAGTGGAAGGTCTGTGTCTACACCAGCAAGACAATTTTAAGTGTCAAGACTGTTAGGTTGTGGCTGCATCGTTACCAGCCAAGTGAAACTGTTTCTGACCTACCTAGGTAGTGGATACAGATATGGATATGGAAATTTATTCATTTAGGCCACTGCCCCTCATGAAGGGGTGCAGGTGGATGACCTGCCCCCCTCACAGTACATATTATAATGATGCCTCCGACCACCTCACAGTACATACTATAATTACGCCCCCTACCACCTCACAGTACATACTATAATTATGCCCCCTACCACCTCACTGTACATACTATAATTATGCCCCCTACCACCTCACAGTACATACTATAATTATGCCCCCTACCACCTCACAGTACATACTATAATCATGCCTATGTGCAAAACAACAACTAATGATGGTGTATTTGACTAGGTACTGACAACGACAGTGTGCTTGAATTACTTGAAATAACCCTACAATGGGCCTCCTAGAGTAAACAACCTGGCAGCAACCCAGATGTCGACTACAGCAGTAACCATATCCACCTCAGACTGTACAGGATCTCCATCAAACAGTCATCCAGGAGTGGCAGAACATCCCTCAGGAGTCACTGAGGTGTCATGTCCCATCCCATAATACTCAGATGTCAAGCCGTGATCAACACACGTGGTGGCCGCACACAGTACTGAACTTTTTCAAATGACCCCATGCTGACCAAAGTGGCAGAGGCAACCATCCGTGACAGCGGTATCAATTTTGACTTCAATATTCAAACAACTGAATAAAATTCCTTCTGCTCAAGTCTCATCATATATGGGGGAGAAAAACAACAACAAAAAACTGAACAACAATTTCCTGGTAAGTTACTTTCTGTGTTGAGTATATCTCGTCTTAAAGGAGATACTGGTCTCTTTCACTCACAGCTCCTCCTTTCTCACTATCCAAAGGGCCACACTCAACCAAAACGAACGGAAAGGAAGGGAGCAGCCCTCTCACCTGCAGTCAGCCTTGTGCTTGCTGTAGTAGTGGAGCTCCATCTCCGTCTGGTGCTGCACCATCCCCGTCACATCCATCTCCGCCGGCGCACTCAGAGCTTCTGGCAGTGGTGCCGGGATGTTGAGGGGGCAGCCCAGTTGCAGCAGGCACTCCGGGCTGGTTTCACCAATGAAGCGCAACACCTGCACACACACAAGCTGGTTTCACCAATGAAGCGCACCACCTGCACACACACAAGCTGGTTTCACCAATGAAGCGCAACACCTGCACACACACAAGCTGGTTTCACCAATGAAGCGCAACACCTGCACACACACAAGCTTTCTGGTTACACAGGATCTGGAAATGTTACCTTTTTTGGTTATACAACCTCAAAACATGGGACCTTCCTGGTTAGATACAACCTGGAAACATGGGACCTTTCTGGTTAGATACAACCTGGAAACATGGGACCTTCCAGGTCAGATACAACCTGGAAACACAGGACCTTCCTGGTTAAATACAACCTGGAAACATGGAACTGTTCCGGTCAGATTCAACCGGGAAACGTAGCACCTTCCTGGTCAAATACAACCTGGAAACATGGGACCTTCCTGGTTAGATGCAACCTGGAAACATGCGACCTTCCAGGTAGGACAGGACATCAAAACCTAACCTTAGAAGTTGGACACAACTTGAAAGCAATCTTTCTGGTGAGACATGACTTTGGTGGAGCTATAGTTCTGGGACCATCCCTGCCATGAAAACACATACGACAGCAGGAAGCGTGACCTTTCAGGTTATACAGACATGACCAGCAAATCTAGTTCTACTGAAGACCAAAGGAACTGCAGAAAGCATTCTGGACTTGCTTTACTAATAAAACCTGACATCTGGAAACACAACCTTTTTGTGTGTGGGCTGCTACTATCCCTAACAAATGGCAACAAAATAATGACAAAAATGTTATCAACAAATACCACTCACATCATTTAGATTGTCATCGACTTCTGTGGTGGTTTCAAAGACAGGCAACTCAGAGGCCTTTCTCCTGGGCGAAGGGGCTGGTTGAGAGATGTCACATTCTTCCTGGATGACAAGTGGCTCCAACTCGTGGCCAGTTGCCAAGCCCAACAGTGCTTCTGCATCTGGAAACACAACACAGAGATATGTTCCCATGTTCCTGGTCACCTATTGTTTCCATATCCAAACTGGTTGTCCCAGGGTCCAGCACTTTATACCACACTTGCTTAGAACTTGCATTCACACCTACACTGATGCTATATAGTTTGATATTTTCAGATTAACATCTAAAGGGGCCTCTTTCCTAACAAAAAACCCCCACATATATATATATATTCCTTCTTTCCTCTCCCAAATGAGCATTTTGAGCACAGTAATCCAATATTTTCACAGGACATTTTGGCTTTTGGTGGGCTACCATCAAGCTAAGTCTGCTTGCAAAAGAATCATTGGTTCAGAAAACAATAGTATTGACAGTCATATTTTGATTATATCAGTATTCCCTGTGACCTTGACCTTGAAGGGTCAGCAACATGATTCTGAACCACTGTACTAAGTTTGGTTACACAAGGTTGGACAATTCAGAAGATATCATCTGGACAAAGCCTGGAGACAAAGACGGAAGGAAGGAGGGGGAAACATGGTTTTAAACACCCAGGCAACCACGAGTTACATCAGGGTGACAGAACAAAGAGGCAAACAGAGACTCCAGTATCCCCCCCCTGCCCCCACTCTCAACTTGTTACTGTTGGGGGGAGGGGTGGGGGTGGGGGGCAGAGAGGAGGTATAAGAAGGGAAAGCTGTGAGCCAACTGACTCTGGCGTGACGACTCCTTGGTGCACCAGGGCGGGCTGTACAGGACGGAGTTTTCCCAGCAGAACTTCCCGCTCAAGTCCCGCACAATGATCCTGCACACCGTTCTGGCCGTGGTCAAGCCTGCCGTCACACCCCCGCCTGGAGCATCCTGCAGTAAACAGGGTCAGTAAGAATGAGAAGGTGAAGAAGAGGGCATTTTTTTAAGGCCCAGTCAACTTAGGGTGAAAAAAAAGAAGGAGCAAGGCAGAAGGAAGAAGAAGGAGCAAGGCAGAGGGAAGAAGGAAAAGCAGAAGAAGAACCAGACACCTCAGCTCACGGTGATGCACCACCACATCACATTTGGCTGCAAATGGCCAAGTGGTTCTGAAGATGTTCTGGACAAAGTACTGACACACGGACAAAAGGACAAGCAGAGATGGACGCTGTCATTCCAATATACCCCCCCCCCCCACAACTTCACTACAAGGGATATAAAAAGTCACACGGCCACAGGCTGTGTTCAGAGCTCAGGAGCTGTATGAAAGTCAAGGTGGCTGTCCTGGGCTCCCCATCCCTAACAGTCTTTATGGTCTCTGTGGATGTAAAGTAACACTGAACTTGGAAAAAGGATGCATTCACAGCAGAGCTGTTTGAAAGTCAAGGCAACTGCCCTGGGCCCCCTGTCCCTAATAGTCTGTACAGCCTCTCTGCATGTAAAACAACATTTAAACAACAAATCTCTCTCTTTTGCTCTTTATCACAGCTCTTCTAGCCCTTGCCTTCAAATTAGTCTTACCCCCCCCCCCCCCCATGTCCTTCTCACCTGTGTGTGTGTGTGTGTGTGTGTGTGTGGGTGCGTGTGTGTGTGTGAGAGAGAGAGAGAGCAGGCACACCTGTGCTCTTTATTGGAATTGTGTGCATGCGATCCTATGTGTGTGTGTGTGCACACATGTGCACACAATCTTGTTTGCGTGTGTTTTTGCCATGCTTTGTATGAAAATGTTAACTTGCATATGTTTTGTGCACTTGTATACCACTGATTTGTATAATTGTGGGTATTTGCACAGTGTATGTTTTTAAGTTGTAAAGTGCTTTGAGTTTCCAAAAGTGCTCTGCAAGTTCCCTATTATTTGAGGAGGAGGAGGATGTGTTATGCTGTCCAGCCTTACCACAGCCGGAAGTTCCACAAAGGAGATGAGACAGCGGTGGTTCAGGATGAACAACTGTAACACAACAGTGTAATGTTTCAAGTGCTGGTCCACTCACATACCCAAACTGTAACACAACACAACTGTGTAATGTTTCAAGTGCTGGTCCACTCACATACCCAAACTGTAACACAACTGTGTAATGTTTCAAGTGCTGGTCCACTCACATACCCAAATTAAAAAACTTTTTTTGGCACAACTATAACACAACAGTGTAATAGGTCAAGTGCTGGACCATTCACACAGCCAATTAAACAACTTTTTTTTTTAAATGCTGCTGGTCTGATGTCTATTCTTTTAAACAAAATCAAACAAAAGAAACACATGAGAATCCTCCAAGTAAGCATGCAATGCATTTGTATTTCACAGGAACAAGCCTTCTTTACAATTTGCTTTTTTGTTTTGTCCAAGGCAGAAAGAAAGTAACAAACAAAAACAGCAACAACAAAATCAGTAAAAGTTCAGGATTTCAGATTTGCCATACAAATTCCCTGCTGATTTTACATCAATTGCAGCACAATGTATTACTTCTCACTCCAACTAATGACCCAGTAAATGCAATGTGTAAACCTGATTATTAAGTTGAACCTGATACCAGGTATTCAACCATGCACTGAAATTCTCATGTCAGATAACACTGAACTTCTAATGTCAGAAGCACTCCTAAATCTTGAACAGGACTCGACAAAGTGGGTTGCCCCCACTAAGCCCTGACAAAGCAATCCTAAATCTTGAACAGAGCAGGACAAGGCGGGCTACTGGCGCTAAGCCCTGACAAAGCAATCCTAAATCTTGAACAGTGCACATGCTAAGCCCTGACAAAGCAATCCTAAATCTTGAACAGTGCAGGACAAGGCAGACTACTTGTGCTAAGCCCTGACAAAGCAATCCTAAATCTTGAACAGTGCACATGCTAAGTCCTGACAAAGCCATCCAAAATCTTGAACAGTGCACACGCTAAGCCCTGACAAAGCAATCTAAATCTTGAACACTGCACATGCTAAGCCCTGACAAAGCAATCCTAAATCTTGAACACTGCACATGCTAAGCCCTGATAAAGCCAACCTAAATCTTGAACAGTACACACACTAGGCCCTGACAAACCTGCAGGTTGGGAGCCCCAAAGATGTCCGACTTGAGGTCATCTGCTTCAGGCAGGTCATGGTGCTCCTGCACGGTGGTGTGGAGTCGTGCGGCACCGAGACCCATGGGGAAGTGACCCAGGTGGTTGACTAGGTGGGTCATCAACTGCAACACACACAGTGATCACACTAGACATTTTTCAACCCAGTGTGACGTCTGTACAGTGGTGAAAGTGGTTCACAGAAACCGGTCAACTAAACACTGCAACTGGTCTGATAGCCTACACGGTCATCTATGCTACTATTAGAGCTCTGCTAGCAAACACACTGCTCCCTTCCCTGCCTAAAACATACACACACACACACACACACATGCCGGCACACACACATTCTCTCTCTCTCTCTGTGCATTTTTCTTTCTTCCTTGGATGTCTCACCGATCTGGCTGCCAGTTTGACTATGTCCGTCTCTGTCTTTGGGACAGACATGAGTGGCGTTTTTACAGCCTCGGCTGCCTGGTCCACTGCCACGCCATTGGCTGGTCGGCGGTCTGGAACACTGGAGTCCCAAATGTTGGTGAAATCTGTGTCCTGCATGAAGTCTGCCAGGGACTTACTGACCCGCGACAGGGAGGAGGAACTGTGGCCCGTCACGGCTGAGTGGAGAACCTGCAGAGAGCACAGGATGGAGGTCAGACCTTAAAAATTCAGAGAGATTCTGTGTCTCTGTTGTATAGACACAACAGTAACTGTCACTGTTCACTGTATGCTGCCACTGTGAGGTGCTTAGGACTCGTCTTGAAATGAGGGGCTCAGTAAGTGTTCATCATCATTAGTAGTAGCAGCAATAGTTGTAGCATTCAACTTTCAACGGGTACATGTTTACCAAGGGTATGATTGGCATGAACCCACATGAAATGAGCACAGGCAAAAATATGACCAATGTAATATTAAAAAATACACTGTCTAACATTCAGGTATGCACTGACTGCAGACAATGAGGTATGCATGTGTGAATTGCAAGTGTCGGTGAGCATAAACTGCACACGTAGAAAGAGGTGCCATCAGCAGTTTAACACATGGTAGCAATGGGCTCAGCAGCAGAGTGGATTTTGCTCAAAGCATGCAAGTGAACATATGGACATACATGCATCTGTACACACAGAAACAATGAAACATAGGCTCACATACAGACATATAGAAACAAACACATACAGACACAGAGAAACAAACACATACATACAGAAACAAACACACATGTCCACATTCTCTCCCTCTCACACACACACTCTCATTCCCCCCCGTCTCACAGATCACACACACACACACACACTCTCTCTCTCTCCACACACATCAACAACTCTTACCCTGAACACTTTATGCAGACAACTTTTCTCAGAGTCACTGGTTTCCATGAGAAGAGGAAGAGGCATGCGTAGACACCACTCCACCATGCAGAACATCATCAGCACAATTAACTGAAAATTAATGTCATCAACACAATCAATTGAAAGTTAACAGCAGCAGCAGCACAATCAACTGAAAGTTAACATCACAATCAACTGAAAGTTGTCATCATCATCAGCACAATCAACTGAAAGTTAACATCATCAGCACAATCAACTGTAGTTAACATCAGTCAGCAAAATCAGCTGAAAGTTTAAACATCATCAGCACAACTAAAGGTTAAGATTATCATCAGCACAATCAACTGGAAGTTAACATCAACATCTGCACAGTCATCTGAGAGATAACACCAGCATGATCATGGCCCTTCAGAAGAGGTACACATATTATTGGATACGATGCCATTTCTAATACCATAAGTACATCAACAAATTAACTACAGCCAGTTCATTATTCCTAAGAAGTAATGGTATCCTGAATTTAGAATGCCTTATACAGAAAAGCTGACAGTTATCAGACATTTCTTGGTCAGCTGAAGCTGGGGGTAGGGTGGGGTGGGGGGGGCTGATAGAGACAGCATGGCAAACAACTCCAGCAAGTGGCAGCAAAAGACGTGTTCAAGATGTCATACCCTTTTAAAAACTTCATACATGACACTCACATTCTAGTGTGGTGACACACAAGCATTTGACTCACCCTCTTTTCTTCATCTGACTTGGTGCTGTCATGAGACTGGATGAGGGATGATATGGTTGTGGCTATGGCCTGTAAAGAAACATGCAGGGTTCATAAAATACAGAACCTTTCCAGCTGTCAAGACTTCATTAACTCTCTTGCCTCTTGTCAAACCAAGCCAAACTTAAGTCCATCAAACAGCTTTGCTCTTTAAAAAGCGGCTGCAAGTGTGTGTGTACGTGTGTGTGTGTGCATGACTGCCTGCGTGTGTGTGCCTGCATCTGCTTGTATCTGTGTACGTGTGGGGGAAAGTGACTGACAGAATGAAATATGTAATGCATTATCAAATTAGGTTGTGTGCTGTTGCAATGTTCCATGTATAGCACTTTGAGCCTCACGCAAGTACCACAGAGGGATTAGGTGCATGAGAAATGCACTTATTTATCCTCACAAAAAAATACAAAATTGCTAACTACTGCCCCAGAGGGTTCACCCCGACCTCTTGATCCCAAGTCTGGTGTCTTCATGACTCAGCCCCACACCATGCGCTGTGATGACCTATCTCCATGATTTTCTGCGGCACATGTGGGTGGATGTCAAGCCAGTGGTCAGTGTGGTACTTACCTCTGTGATTTTGTTTGGTACTTGTGGGTGGATGTCCAGCATGTGGTCAGTGGGGTACCTACCTCCATGATTTCTTTGGTGTATGGGTGGATGTCCAGGGCATGGTCAGTGTGGTACCTACCTCCGTGATTTGTTTTTTTGGCCTGTGTAAATGGCAGTCCAGCAAGTGGTCAGTGTGGTACCTACCTCTGTGATTTTCTTTGGCATATGTGGGTGGTAGTCCAGCAGGCGGTCAGTGTGATCACAGAGCATCATCAGCATGTCCGAGGCCACTTTGGCCACCTTCTTGTTCACACACTGAAACAGTCACCAAGTTAGCTCATTTAATAAAACTAAATATACAAAAGAAGAAGAAAAAAACTTTACTGCCCATAGGGAAATTTTTCTTGCTCAGCTGATCTCCATGGTTATAAAATATAACAGTAAAAAGGCATGGGCAGATCTGTACTCGCAGGTTCTTACACCTTGGTTCTTTTCACTGTGTACGTTTTCACACAAAACTGGCTTAATGCTTGCTATGCACAGAGGCCGTGGAGGCCAGAACAGAATAATGCACCATAACAAGTATGCACACACACACACACACACACACACACACACACACACACACACACACACACATACAAGCCACACACACACATGCACAGACAAACACACACATATGCATACACACAAGCACACACACACACACACAAGCCCCCCACTCTCCACCCCCCCCCCCCCCCACACACACACACACACACATACACATGCCACACACACAAACAAAAAACTGGATCCAATTCTGACCATAAGAGCGCCTAGAAGGACATTGATGGCTTCTTTCATTTTGGGATGCTGTGAGTTGTGCATCAGTTCTCCATAGAGGAAAATACCTATACTGCTCACAGCAATGCATCTGAAACAAACAGCCTTCACATCAGGGTTGAGTCAACCATTACCTTTGCACTGAACATTCTACATAACAACAACACATAAGAAAACAAACAGCTTTCACATCATGGCTGAGTCAACTTTGCACTGGAAAATCTGCGTAACACTAACAGCAACACATCTGAAACAAACAGCCTTCACAACAAGCTTGGGTCAAACACCATCTCAGCGTGTGGGATGTCGAATACCCCATTCTAGGTTCGCCAAGCAAAGGTTTGCCCAATTAAGAACCTACTATGTTCGCTAACCTTTTTTTTTTATGGTGCACTGAATACCTTGAACTAGGTTCATGAAGCAAAAGTATGCCCAATTAAGAACCAATCACGTTCACTGACCTTTCTTAAGGTTTGTCAAATACCTCGAACTAGGTTCGCGAGCGGAAGTTTTCCCAATCAAGAACAGGCTTTACCAAGCTTAAAATCAGGACTGCTGGGATTCAGGGCTATGCTATGGGCTGAGGGGGCAACCTTCCCCCTTCCCTGCATCAAAAACCCACGCTCACGCACCTGGCCAGACCAGCTGGCTCTCGTTTGCCGGCTTTGAGCAGCAGGTCGATGATGCGGTCCTTCAGGTCGTCAGCCTCGATGAGCGCGGTGGTCAGGAGATTGGACTGGAAGACAGGCACCTCCAGGAAATGGTTGGGAAACGACAGCAGCGTGCCCAGTATGGACACAGCTTCCGCCCGTGGAGGCTGCAATGACACAGGGAGACAACTAGTTGCATCCGTTTGTGAGGCCTGCCTTAAAGACAGCCTACAGCACTACACCGCACAGAATTCTCTCTTGAAGGATTAATAAAATATTATTGTATCATGATGCGTATAACTCTCTCTGAAGTACAACGCAGTTCAGAACATGCATTCAAATAATCCAGCACTGATAATATTCCTGATTCCAAACCATGCTTGTACTGCTGGATTCTTCAATCCTTATATGGTCCAAGGAAAACCTTTTACTGCTGCTATCTCTAGAGGCCTTGTGAGCGACATGTGTGCATTTGTTTGGCTACATCCAGCTTTATGTTTCCACATGACAAAAATGGCCGCTCTAGTCCAGCTGGGTGTGGTACGTGAGGACAGAGGAATCTATGAGGTAAGGTATTTACCTCTTTGCGTGCAAAGAGCAGCATCTCCCTGATTAAGATGCCAAATTTTAAATGTCTGTAAGAGCAATGTGATTTTTAAGATTTTCCCCTTTGACAACAGACATCCCTATACTCTTTGCTTTTCAATACAGTTACATTACAGCTGACAGCCTCCAACTTGTAAGATGGACACACTTCTCATCACACTGGGATTTTCTGAGTTTCTTTAATAATACAATTTTACAATTTACAAAAATTCAGAACACTCAAATTCAGAGTAGATATGTCATACATACTTTGATACTTTTAGCCACGATATGCCACTCAATTCTGATATGCAAAATAATACAACTAATGCCATTTTAGACTTTAAAAAAACAACCTCAAAATATTGAAACTGGAGCAGAAATTTCCATGTAAATTCTTCAAAAAAAAACACACCTTTTACCCATAAAATATACACCAACCATCCATCCACCCACCAATTTGTAAACGGCAAGCAAGCAAGTGGCCACTGACCCACTCACATACCGTACCAATACCCTCATCCTGATGTGACCCTGTCTGAATACCAATTACCAGCAAACACCCACCCACCAAACCACCCACCCAAGCAAGCAAGCAAAGACTATCCAGCTATGCTAACCTCCTTATAGTCCACAGCAGAGATGATAGTGCCTGCAGCGTTGATGAAGTCTAGAATAAGGAGGATGGACCCTGGCAATGGTACGGAGAAGAAGCGTGGCCCACAGTTGCCAACCAACACATTTGGCACATCCTGAAACACAGTCAACATGTCTCCCAATGATCTCACATCAGGCACATCCTGAAACACAGTCAATCCATCTCCCAATGATCTCACATCAGGCACATCCTGAAACACAGTCAACCCATCTCCCAATGATCTCACACTGGACACTTCCTGGAACACAGTCAACATGTCTCCCAATGATCTCACATTGGCACATCCTGAAACACAGTCAATCCCTCTCCCAGTGATCTCACATTTTGGCACATCCTGAAACACAACCTGTTTCTAACAATCTCACATTCTTAGCAACACACACCTTTCCAGCAATGAAAGTTTCTGTTTGTTTCACCTTTCATTAAACCTATCTGTAAAATCTGGGTCACCTTTTCTGACAGTTACAGCAGACAACTTACTAACAATTGCTTCATTGGCTCAATCATCAGCTGACTCAGTCTTAGGTCATTGGAACTGGGTGAGAGTTTTGGGTGTGTAGTAGTTTCCTGCACATTTCAAGAGCAGATATGCTGCCATGAAGGCAACTGCATTTTGTAATAAAGTGATTCAGCTATAAACTGTGCACTGCATCTGTCACTCTTCCCAAACCAGCATTTTCTCCTATATGATCAGTAAAGATAACCCCGGCATGCAGCATGCTGCAAAGTTCTCTCAAACACCTCCATGCCTACCTGATCGTTTGATATGAGACCCGCATGCAGCACATTGTAAAATCGTGCCAGCAGTGCTCTGGAGGGTGGCACTTGATGTGGACGCAGCATCATCTGACAGATCAGCTGGTATGCCAGCAGCTTGCCACGTTTGAACTTGTTGCCAAGTTGTAAACACTGAAACACCCAAACAAGGACATATGAATTCGTAAACACTGAAACACCAAAACAAAGACATGTTAATTTGGAAACAAACATCAGACACAAGCCACACAGTGAAAGTGCTGTTAACTTGCATACAATGAAACAGTAAACACAAACTACAACAGAGAGTCTGAACTCGCTGCTAAATTGTAAACAATGAAACTCCAACTACAAGCTGCAACAGAGACTTTGAACTTGTCGCCACTAACTTCCTGGCAAGTTGTAAACAGTGAAACATCAAACACAACCCACAACAGAGTGTGAAATCGGTGTCAAGTTGGAAACAACAGAACCCCAAACACAAGCCATAACGGAGTTTGAATTCGTTGCCAAGTTGTAATTAATGAAAAACCAAACACAGGGTGCAACAGTTTGAACCTGCTGCCCAGAGCAGCGTCTGATTTTGGAGACCTTATATCATATATCAGCTCTGAAATGTTTCGTTAAAAAACAGTTACCTATCAATGTTATTATATATCATCTCTGAAACGTTTTGTTAAAAAACAATTATCTATTGAACTTATATCAGCTCTGAAACATTTTGTTACAAACCAATTATCTGTTTTATTATCTATCAGCTCTGAAATGTTTTGTTAAAAAACAGTTACCTATCAATTTTATTATATACCAGCTCTGAAACGTTTTGTTACAAACCAATTATGTTTTATTACATAACTACCAGCTCTGAAATGTTTTGTTTAAAACCAGTTACCTTTCTGCAAAGTTTCCTTTTCTCTCTCTCTCTTTCATGTTCAAAACAAGGTGCGTGTGAACAGTGAATTCTACCAGACTCCACTGAGTCACCAGACAACTCACCTCAAACAGCCATGAAGCAAAGATATGTGTTGGTGGGATGAGCTCGGAGGGTGGTGGAGATGACATGTTGTCTGGTGTGACACCCAGGTTCTCGCTTATCTGCAACAAGTCATGCTTGAACAACAAGTTGAATACGATGAATCCTGCACACTCCCCCCCCTTACACCCCACATTCAGGCGATGCCCCTTCTTCTTCTTCCGTAAGGGGTAGCCACAGCTGTCGGTTTGATTTTTCTACCACTTGTTAATTTTTCCTTGTGCATCCACACCACCAGCCATCTCTTACTGTAAGGTGGACATGAGGTTTGCAACGTGCACAGTGACCTTTGTGCGTGCTGTATGCATAAAGGACAGACAGGCACTAACAACCTGACACAAGTGATGAATCAAAAGAACTAAGCAACTGTGCTGTTTAAATATGTGCTGTTTTTGTCCTCCTCTGTAACTACAGAGCACTGGGTCTCAACCACAGCCTATGGGAGACTTTAAGAATGCGACTGTCTTTTGCCCCAACTTCACACAGACCTCAGAAGTTAATGCTAGGGGTTGAGACTGAAATAACACCACCCACTGTAAAACTGATTTAAATGAATACAGCACTCATACAGAGAAGAAGAAAAAAAGAGAGACTGAGAGAGAAAGATAAAAAATGAGAGGGAGAGAGAGAAAGTGAAAGAAAACTCACTCTAAACAGGGTGTCGAGGAGATCACAGAGGTAGGCAAAGACGTTTGCATGAATATCAGGATCTTCAATCTTGTTGACATCACCCAGGCAGCCCAACATGCGTTGCCATAGCACCACAGCCACATCTGGCGTCCAGCCTGGTACAGTTCCTCCCGCCATCACACTCTTCATCTCCAGTAATGAATCTGCTACAGTGGAAAAACCAACACAGCATTAGGAAAAGAAACATTTCTGCTTCAGTGGCAAAACCAACACAGCATTAGGAAAAGCAACAGTCTCCCTTTTCAACACACTTTTAACCCCAGCAGAAAATATGCATTGCTCATGAGCCATGCACATGCTCCAGAGCACAAAGTTTTGATTGAATACGCATTCACCTGTCCTGGCAAGACCATTCTCAAGAATGCAGAAGACAGGTGACATGTAACTGACACCAATGTCTGACCAATAAAAAATTGTAATTCAACTTTAGTTCTATGCCGACTGGCTGATAAGAGGAAATATCAACTGAGGCTTAATTACCTTAAGCAACTACAGCATCCTGCTTGAAGGCTTAATTAACACCTGTAGATGAGGTATCCTGAATGAAGGCTTACTTCAAACTACAGCATCCTGCTTGAAGGCTTAACGCCTCTTGGTGACAGATTCTCAATGAAGGCTTACCTCTGTTAAGTGAGGTATCCTGGTTGAAAGCTTACAAGTGAGGTACGCTTGCTGAACACTTACCTCTGCTAAGTGAGGTATCCAGGTCGAAGGCTTACAAGTGAGGTATGCTTGCTGATGGCTTACCTTTGCTAAGCGAGGTGTCCTGGTTGAAGGCTTACAAGTGAGGTATGCTTGCTGAACAATTTACCTCTGCTAAGTGAGGTGTCCTGGTTAAAGGCTTACAAGTGAGATATGCTTGCTGAAGGCTTGCCTTTGCTAAGCGAGGTGTCCTGGTTGAAGGCTTACAAGTCAGGTATGCTTACTGATGGCTTACCTTTGCTCAGCGAGGTGTCCCGGTTAAAGGCTTACATGTGAGGTATGCTTGCTGATGGCTTACCTTTGCTAAGCGAGGTGTCCTGGTTGGAAGCAACCATGTCTATGTGCAGGGAGTCTCGGTCAGGCGTGGGGCTGTCTTTGGGCTGGCTGTCTGATATCAACTCCGTTGGTGACGGGGAGCGGCTGCCTGACTTTGACCGTGCTGAGTGCATAGAAGTGGGGGAGGGGGTGCACGATTCTGCACACAAAATTGCATCATCTAAAGCACTGTTAACCCTTTCTGTGCCAAAAAGGTTTCTATTGCAAGTTCTGATTCCTTCCGAGAACTGTCTCAAAGGGAAGTCTGGCAGCAAGTGTTCACTTGGGAGAAATTTGCTCCTCACAAGAACACACAAATTCTGAACTAAAGCAGAATGTCATGCATGACAGCAAACAATGCACTGGAAAACACCCCTCTGAGCATGTTGTAGGACGTCCTAAGGGCAGGAAAGGGGTCGACAGTGACAGTGGACTTGGAATGTATGTCCATATCAACTGAATACTTTTAGTTTCCATGTTAACGTACCTTGTATTTGCACGCATGCCAGGTGAGAGTTGCTGTAGGTGAGTCTGGTCTTTTTGCTGTACTTGTGTTACGTATTTCGAATGCTAATTAACTCCCTTATGTGTTGATTATTTTAGTGTCTATTCCTGCCATGTGTACTTCCAAAGATAAATGAACATGACATAACTGACACAAGTGCATCCAGTTCTACTTCTAGGTTCTGTTTCAGTTTTCAAAAGATCTGACACCTGGCCAGTTAGGCGACCGGCCTGTTAACTATCCAGTGTATCAGTATGGTCCAGCTCAAAGAACTGAAAGGCTGCTGCCCATCACAGGAAGCAAAATAAAAATGAAGCTAGGTCATTCCATCAGCCTATGCCTCCATCATTATATTAAAAAAGAAAAAAATGTGGTGGGTGGGGGGTGGGGGTGGGGGGTTACAATGAAAACAGACAAGAAAGGACAGATCAAGACTTATTTCATGGAGAGAGGTCACACCAATGTTAATTTCAGAGAAAGGACACAAAAGTGTCTATTTTGAGAAACAGATCAAATGTTTATTTTCACAGAGAAAGGATAATCAGTGTTTATTTTCATAGACAGAGGATACATCCAACTTTTAAACAGGACAGGACACAGACACAGTGCTGTTTCTCACAGTAGAGGCCAAGACATTACATCTCCTACACAAGGTGCAGTTTCTCACAGCAGAGGTCAAGACATTACATCTCCTACACAAACAGTGCTGTTCCTCACAGTAGAGGCCAAGACATTACATCTCCTACACACGGTGCAGTTTCTCACAGCAGAGGTCAAGACATTACATCTCCTACACAAACAGTGCTGTTCCTCACAGTAGAGGCCAAGACATTACATCTCCTACACACGGTGCAGTTCCTCACAGCAGAGGTCAAGACATTACATCTCCTACACAAACAGTGCTGTTCCTCACAGTAGAGGCCAAGACATTACATCTCCTACACACGGTGCAGTTCCTCACAGCAGAGGTCAAGACATTACATCTCCTACACAAACAGTGCTGTTCCTCACAGTAGAGGCCAAGACATTACATCTCCTACGAAGACACAGTTCAGTTCCTCACAGTAGAGGCCAAGATATTACATCTCCTACACAGTGCTGTTCATAACAGTAGAGGCCAAGACATTACATCTCCTACAAAGACACAGTGCAGTTCGTCACAGTAGAGCCAAGACATTACGTCTCCTACACAAACACAGTGTTCTTCCTAACAGTAGAGGCTGAGACATTCCATCTCCTACACAGACAGTGTTCTTCCTCACAGGAGGCTAAGACATCTCTTACACACAGTGCTGTTCCTCACAGAATGAGACTTTCTGTCTCCTACACACACAGTGCTGTTCCTCACAGCAGAGGCCAAAACATTACGTCTCCTACACAAACAGTGTTGTTCCTCACAGCAGAGGCCAAGAAATTCCATCTTCTACACAGACACAGTGTTCTTCCTCACAGCAGAGGCTGAGACATTCCGTCTCCTACACTGACAGTGTTCTTCCTCACAGTAGAGGCCAAGACATGTCTCTTACCCAGACACAGTGCTGTTCCTCACAGCAGAGGCTGACAGTGACACATTATGCTTCTTACACACAGTGCTATTCCTCACAAGTGACAAGAGAGGCTGACTGACCTCTTGATGTGGGGTAAAATGGATCGTGGTGGTGATGGTGCTCAGGGTGACCTGGCATGACATCGCTGCCTGGCAACGAGGCCAGCTCCGCTGTGCAAACAGCTGTGATGCCCGCCACCTCCGGGTCCTCAACCCCCTGACCTGAAAGCGACACTGTAGGACACAAAACCAGTCAGCAGTCAAGTTTACTTCCTTCCTCCTGCTTCATTACCCTTACTGCTCGTTTATCTTCAACTTTGTTGCAATTTACCTAAGTACAAAATACATGGTAACATGGGTGAAAGCTCAGATTTTCAAGGATACTCGAAACGGATGTAAATTATAATATGCAGGTGACCATCACCTCATGGGATTTTGTGTGTGTGTGTGTGTGTGTGTGTGTGTGTGTGTGTGTGTGTGTGAAATAAAATTATTACAAAGAGACGCACCCCATGGTTGTTTTTTTTTTGGTTTTTTTTTGGTGTGTGTCTGAAATAAAATTATTACAAAGAGACATGTTGCTGGGTTCTTTTTTTGTTTTCTGGGTTTTTGTTTTTTGTTTTTCATTTCTGCATTATACAATACTATTAACTCCATCCTATTACTTACAAGATGAAAACTACTTTCATAGTATAGATTCCCCCCTCCCCCCCTCTTTCTCTCTCTCCTCCCCCCCCCCTCCCCCCCCAATTCTAAGGCCTCACAAAAAGCTGAAATACTGAAACTATGTTACATTACATAGTTCTGAAATATATAACAATAGTTACACTGAACAGCTTTCACCCATGCAAACAGTAGATGTACACTGGCGCTTACCCTCACTTCCCCACTAACACTATCAGGATATATATTATACATACACACTTCAGTCTTGATCATGCAAGCAGATGTAGCGG
The DNA here is from genome assembly GCA_963584105.1 of Alviniconcha strummeri. Taxonomy (NCBI): domain Eukaryota; kingdom Metazoa; phylum Mollusca; class Gastropoda; family Provannidae; genus Alviniconcha; species Alviniconcha strummeri. The sequence continues at coordinate 22,588,182 of OY757543.1, read as the reverse complement.
GGAGCAGCTTTGGTAAAATGGGTGGGGAGATGGGAAGGGAGGGGTACCATCTATTCACATTATACTTACACAAAAGTTCAGGCTTTTGATCATAGCAGCCTGTTGCACAGGAAAAGATACAGAGCAGCGAAGATACCATAAAAAATTTTTTTAAGTATTTAAAAAAACACTGGCAAGTTCCAAGGGCAAGACATATCAAAGGACTGAATGGGACAATGCACCTCATCTGCACCCCAACCCCCACCCCTAATAAGTACACATGTAATTAAAACATCAACATGCCTGGACACTAGATATTTAGCCATATTCACACCCTCTGAAGAAATAATGAAGTTTCCTAACCCATTCTGCAGTAGTAATCCATGTCTCCTTAAATTAAAGATGCCGTCACTTCCTGGCCTTCAATGTGCAGCATGATTTGTTTTGTTTTTAATGTGCTGTCAGCACATCTTGTTTTTTCTTACTGTACTTCATCAAAATACTTTCTGTTGCATACTACACTCCGATTCCTTTTCTTTCTTGTCTGCTCAATTTTGTATGAGTCTGCCCACATCACTATTAGTTGCAAGTGGCAGACCATAGCTTGTATTGCCAAAAATGTTTTACAAAACTAATTCTGGGTTCATTTCTTTAATTCTAAACCAGACACATCAGTAGCAACCATTAAAATTCAGATTGTCAGTACCAACTGCAACAGCATCTTTAAGGATTCAAGTCTACCATGAAGACATCTCAAACACAGAAGACAGAACAGAAAGCACAGTAGAGGCTAAAAGGTAAAAGAGAGCAATCAACCTACCAACTGGTTGGGTTGCAGTGGTCTGGCTATCTACGTCGCCACATGCAGTTAGAGCGGAGTTATCAACATCAGGATCAGCACAGCCATTGTCATTACTCTCGCTAACAAAACTGGCGCCTGACAGGACAAGAGTCAACGCCATGTCACACACACATCAATGCACACGGGCGTGGACATGTGGACAGAACACACACGCACATGTACACACATATACATATCAGTGTACACACATGGACACAAGGAAAGGACACACACACACACACATGCACAATCAATGTACACAGGTGTAGACATGTGCAGAGGACACACACACACACACACACACACACACACACACACACACACACACCCATGCAGAAAGGCATGGACATGTGGACAGAACACACGCACACACACACACACACACACACACACACACACACACACACAGAGGCAAAAGTTTCCATTTTCTGACATACTGACAGGGATAGAAATTCCCTGAATCTGTCCACATCACAAACTGTGATTTCCCTGGTCCTCAACAGTGAATGAACCACCACTAAAGAAGAGAAAGACTAGAGACAGATGAGGACCATTGTCAGACATAAGACGTATCAGGGTTTTTTTTAGAACCCCTTTTTCTCTGTTGCCATGGCCTGTATGGTGTGTTTGATCTCATCACTTTGTCACTGCCCTTTGCTCACTAAAGTACTCAGGAAAATGAAGAAAATCCAAGCATTCTGTGCAGCAATCTAAGCCCTGGCTGCCACATTTTGTGTTCCCGACAAGTTTTCCACCTGACAGCTACGCAGTGCTGTGTTGATTGGTGGAATGTATGGCAACTGTTGTTTGATTCCTGTGTTGAAACAATTGAAATTTGCCTCATCTGACTGCTGCCGATACATCTCATCATCAGTGAATGTGCATCATAAGGTCATCTTGAAGGCTTTGTTCAGTGTTATTTATGCTCTGATTGGCTGAAGCTGCTTGGATCACTAGCATCCCAGAACCCTCTATGTAAAACAGAACCTTTCAGTTATCACACTGCAGACAAAACTTTTAGTGACAGCTATCACACTACAGACTAAACTTTCAGTGATCACATTACAGACTATAGCCTTTCAATTATCACACTACAGACTAAACTTTTAGTGACAGCGATCACACTACAGACTAAACTTTTAGGGATCACATTACAGACTAACCTTTCAGTTATCACACTACAGACTAAACTTTTAGTGATAGTTGTCACACTACAGACTAAACATTTGGTTATCACACTACAAACATTTTAGTGATCACACTGCAGACTAACATTTTAGTGATCACATTACAGCCTAACATTTTAGTTATCACATTACAAACTTTTAGTGATCACACTACAGACTAACCTTTTAGTGATCACTCTGCAGACTAACCTTTTAGTGATCATACCAGAAAATTCCTCCCAACTTGAGAGATACTAGTTTTTGATCATGAGGGGTTTTCCTGTGCCAAATTAAGGTTTCACAAAGCCCCAAAATATACCACTAAGCTCAAATGGTCATATTTCAGTGCAAATAATGAAAAGCTTCCACTCATGAACACGCACATACACGTACAAACACACACACACACACACACACACACACACACACACACACACACACACACACCACACACACAAAGGAAGCAAAGAAGAATGTCAGTCACAGCTTTTTCTCCTTTTTTTCATCACATGCAACACCATTTTCGCCGTCAAGCTGCTTGCTGGTTCTGGAATGAAGTTGAGATACTAAAGACACACTGAAGTATATAGCTACCATCAGTCAAATCTCGACATGCAAACTATAGAAAAACCACATGTTAACCCTAGCATTTCCAATGTTCCAGACAAAAGTAAATGCCCAATGGACTCACAGTCACTTCCAACAGACTTAACACAATAACACAAAGGAAGCATGAAACCCAAACTCAGAGGTTTCAGGTGGTACAGTGGAACAATTAAGTCACAAGGGACGAAACTTGCATGAAGAAGTGAAGCACACGCCAGGTTATCAACACACTTTGTCTGAGTTATGTCATGTAAGCTTTGTCCATGAAAAATGCTCATGTTGAGGTTGTTTTTCTTCGTATTACTGACCATTACATGGGCTCACAGTTTTAGAGAGGTGAAAAAGCAGAAAACCCACTGAATTTACACACTAGGTCATCTAACCTGGCAAAACTACCATGGCCAGCTCTTTCATTTTTCTGTTCTGAAAGCTCTAAAACAAACATGACTACAGATCAGCATCAAGCTATGACATGCTCTGCCATTTCTTTTGTTACATTCATCTGACCTGGCTTTGTCAGTAAACTCAGAATAGTTTGCTTCTGGTTAAATTACCAAGTCTGTGCAGTGAAACCCTTTGTTTAAAGACCACCCTAAAAATTCAGCCAAAAAAGGTCTTAAAAAGAGGTGTGGTCCTTGATTCATCTACATGGAAACATGAAAGTCTCAGTAACAGTTGACTTAAAAGAGGGACAATCACTTGTTCTTTCACACTGAAATATGAAAATATCAGTAAAAGTCAACTTAAAAGAGGGATGATCCATTGTTCATATACACTGAAATATGAAAGTCTCAGTACAAGTTGACTTAAAAGAGGGACGTTCCTTGGTTCATTTACATAGAAATATGAAAGTCTCAGTAAAAAGTTGACTTAAAAGAGGGACGATCCTTGGTTCATTTACACAGAAATATGACAGTGTCAGTAAAAGTTGACTTAAAAGAGTGTCAGTCCTTGGTTCATTTACATGGAAATACAAAAGGAAAGTGACAGTAAAAGTTGACTTAAAAGAGTGATCGTCCTTGGTTCATTTACGTGGAAATACAAAAGGAAAGTGTCAGTAAAAGTTGACTCAAAAGAGTGACAGTCCTTGGTTCATTTACATGGAAATAGGAAAGTCTCAGTAAAAGTTGACTTAAAAAAGTAACAGTCCTTGATTCATTTACATGGAAACATAATGGGCAAGTTTCAGTAAAAGTGTTCAGAAGAGAGAGGTGGTCTCTCCTCAAGCTTGTCTTTCAGAAGCCAGGGTTGCACTGTACCACTTCTAATGAAACTGATGCAAGTCGGAGACAAACAAAATGACCCACAAACTGAGACAGTCAGGAAAAAATACAACAGATAATGTCAAGACATAAACCAAAGCGTCAAGGAACAAGTTTTACAACAACAACAAAACGTAAGAAAAAGGAGTTTAAACATTTACACACACACACACACATACACACACACACACTCCACACACATGTATGGACACACAAAGCATCCAGTGTACCAATCTTAGTACTATAGACTATATGATGCAGTAGAGAGTCTAATCCTAGCTGCACAGTCTGGATGTCAAACTCATGCACTTTGGGTTGCAGCCTGATGGGAACAGCTAGCAGTCAGTCATGAAGCTGCATCCAGACCTTTGATCAGTTCTGAATAGTCTAGATACTCTGCATTACACTGTGTTGAAACCATCTAACCAGCATGTCTTCAATCAGTTCTGAATAGTCTATATGCTCTGCATTACAGTGCATTTAAACCATCTAACCAGCATGTCTTCGATCAGTTCTGAATAGTCTATACACTCTGCATTACATTGCATTTAAACCATCTAAGTCTTCACTCAGTTCTGAATAGTCTATATGCTCTGTCTTACAGTGCACTTAAACCACTGAACTAGCATGTCTTCAATCAGGTCTGCATTGTCTACACAACGTTACAGTGCACTGAAACCATCTGACTAGCATGTCTTCAATCAGGTCTGTACAGTCTACACGCTCTGCATTACTGTACATTTAAACCATCTAACGAGCTTCTTGTCAATCAGGTCTGGATAGTCTACACGCTCTGCATTACTGTACGTTTAAACCATCTAACGAGCTTCTTGTCAATCAGGTCTGTATAGTCTACACACTCGGCATTACTATGTGTTTAAACCATCTCATCAGAATGTATTACCAGAATGTATTCAATCAGTTCCGTATCAGTTCACTCTGCCTTACGGTGCATTTAAACCATCCAACCAGCACATTCACACAGCATAACAATGTCAACCCCATCCTACTCACAAGACACAATGAAATCTGCCATCAAGCGGAGGTTTTCTTTTTTCAATCATGTAAATGTTTTTTCTGAAAGCCCAAATACTGCACCCACAAAATCCCCTCTCCAGTGGAAGCACACAGCTATCAAACGTTGTCCCCTTTAAGCCACAAGTGTGCCAGAATACAGCTTTGTATGCTTTACAGACTGCCAGGAGTTCTGTCAAATTTCCACCTTCCTAAGTTTTTTTCACCTTCATGCTCACTGTCCTCTCCCGGCAAATCATGACATGTGACACGAACAGTTTTACCTGACATGACCGTCACTGCTGACTAGGTATTTGACATCAAAGACCAGTCTATCTGAATAATGAAATTCAGTACTCAGCATGGATTTCAGAGTATAATTATATCCTTGAACTAGTAGCTACTGGACTACCATCTCTTTCTGCATGCTGCGCCCCTTGTGTGACAACTGGCAAGGAGACGGTGGCTCTGTTCTTGCTAGTGGCAGAAAAGGCAACACAGGGCTGAGTGGGATGGAGGGAGGGGAAGCACTGCAGCCTTCAGGGTTCACGCACACTATGAGGGACAAAATTATAAATTACAAGTTTGCTAGTACGCCTTTCAGATTGATTTTTTTTTGGTCAATATTTTGAAACCTTTTTTCTTTTCTTTTACCTTTTTCTAGACCAAGATGGGTTTTCAAACAAGGGCAGACCTGAAAAAAAAGACCCTTCAAAATCCTAACACTTTTTCAGACTTTCAGAACTCTTTATGAACCCTAGACTTCACACTCCAGGGGGCTCAAAATGACAGAGTGAGTATATGCCTCCAGGCAGAACCACTATCAGACATGCTCCCAAACAGCACTAACATATATGCTGCACCACCACAACATCCCCTTACCTCTCAGCTTCTCAATGAGCTCCCGTGGGTCAGCGATGTTGCCCTCACTGCTGCTGCGCACCAGGATCTCAGATGTGCTGGAGGCGCAGCGGGAGTGGGCTGGGGATGGCTCTCCGCTCAGCGACCGCTGCTTGGTCAGGTCTGGCCGTATGCGGCCACCTCCTGCACCTGCCCCAGACATCATCAACATCTATGAACGCTGCTGATCAACTGCTCCACCTGCCCCAGACATCATCATCAACATCTACGAGCCCTGCTAATCAATTTCTCCACCTGCACCAGCCATTATCACATCTATAAGCCCTGCTCATGAACATGATGAAGAGCAGAATCTGGTTCTCCACCTGCACCAGACATCATCACCAACATCTATGAACACTGCTCATGAACATGATGAAGAGTAGAATTTGGTTCTCCACATGCACCAGACATCACCAACAGCAATGAACACCGTTGATGAACATGAGGAGCAGAATTTGGTTCTCCACCTGCACCATCATCATCAAAAGCTATGAACACTGTTGATGAACATGATGAAGAGCTGAATTTGGTTCTGCAACTACCCCAGACATTGTCACAACACCTAAGAACACTGCTCATGAACATGATGAACAGCGGAATTTGGTTCTCCACTTGCCCCGGACATCATCAATATTAATGAACACCAACATCTGCCAATACAGACCATGCAAATGACGAAGAACATAAATTGGTCCTGAACCTGCCAGTGCCACAGGTAACATCGCCAATGTTAATGAACACTGATCAGGAACATGATGAAGAATAAAACTGGGCCAGGCACCTTCCACAAACATCACCAGTACCTATGAAGGAATGAACACCGATCATACCTGCCCGGCATCCCATGCACCATGATCAGGAAGAAAGAAGAAGGAAGAAAGAAAGTAAAGATTTAGGGCTGTACAATAGGGAAGAACGCCAAAAAGGAAAATCACACGCACATAGGCTGTGATGTGGAAGGAAGTCAGCAGTGAGAAAAATGAGACAAAGGTGGGTAGGCTGGACGAAAGAGCCTTTCTCTGGACAACTTTGTAAAATCAAACACAGAAAAATACAAGTAAAGAGGAGAGAAAGTAAAGTGGGGCAAATAAAAAGTGCACACAGAGAAAATGGAGACATGGACTTCTCCCCTCCCTCCCTCACTTACTCACTCATTCTCACACACACACACACACACACACACACACACACACACACACACACACACACACACACACACACAATGACACACACACACACACTCTCCCTCCCATTCCCAACCACATAAAACCTCATCCTCCATCGCATCTCTTTCTCCCCACCCCCTTTCACCACCCACACATGATTTTGACGCTATTCCCACACAACTCTGAACAAAATTGGTCGACGCCCTCACCATCACTCTTGTACTTCCCCCGTTCAAAGGCAGGGGTGGTCTCTGGTGTTGGTGCGCTGTTGGTGGAGCTGCGAAGAGTGTTGGCCATCTGCCCATCACTGCGACTCCAGCTTCGCATGAAGCTCTTGTCTGCATTCGACTTGTCCTTGGTGGACTCTGCAACAGGTAGAATAAAATCAGCACTGTGTGAGGCAGTAGTCTGCACTTTATTTTGCCATGGTTTCTCTGTCTCTCTCTCTCTTGCAGTTAAACTTGCAAAAAATTTTTTATGTATTGCTCTTCAAATCTGAGGTCATAATAATAGCGGTCATTTCCAACAAGGATGAACACACAGCATTTTTACAACATCAACAATAAGTACAGCTCTGTCAGTCTTTTACAGCATCACGTGTTTGCATCATATAGTACAGCACGTAAGAAACAAATTCTTTGAAGTTTCATTCTCTTGCCTTTGAGTGCTCAGAGCTGCATGTACACGAATGAACATTTTTCTCAAAGCCACCCTGTATCAATGTGGGAATAGAAAGAACAGTCACTCTCTCAATTTATCCTGGATCACTTGTCCTGACAACTACTGGCAAACATTTAATGCATGCTCCCTGCAACAGCCGATACTATGACAATAACTGATCCTAACCTTTGCCCCTTCGTCGCTTTTCCTTTTGCTCACTGAGTCGCTCCAAGGGCAGGTCAACAAGGTCAAGGCCATACACTTGCCTTGCCAACACACGAGTCAGCGTCTCCATGGTTTTCTGCAACAAAAACAAGGATTCACATTTTCAGCCCATCCAGTACTGCCCATATGCACAAGGAGCAAATGCAGTTAAAGGAAGACAGCTCCTAATTCTGATTAACTAAACAGTCCATAAGTCCAGCTCTCCTTCCACATGAACAAGTCGTCAACAGGCTAAAAAATATCTGTTTCTCTTGTTTGTTTTTTGTTTTTACCAGCAATGCATTGCAAGTGCCATAGAAAACTTGAAACTGACCAGACACTGCATGATGACAGTTAACTACCAACAGGAGTCCAAGTTCAGTTCGAACGAATGTGGAGTCGAGAAAAATCTGAACTGGTGAAAGAAGTGATTCCCTTCCTCCCCAAGCCCCCACCCCACAACAAACAAACGAAAAACACCACCCTATAACCAACAAGTGTGAGAAAACACTGAAGCAATCTCACTCAAAAAGTTCCCCTCTTCCCTGTCCTGAAAAATCTGACCAAGGACAGCATTATTAAATGGCAGGAACACCACATGCAGACTCACTTACTACTTCCCCGTCACTCCCCCCCCCCCCCCCCCACCCTTCTCTCTTTCCTGAAAAGCCAGAATTGAGACACTCAATGCTCAGTGCCATCTCCTTCTGCTGTGACAGAAGAGGTGGCAAGAACACCTCATGAGGACACTCACCGACCACTCCCTGATGAGTTCAATCCACGAGGTCAGAGACGACAGCACTGCCAGGAACTCGTCCCAAAGCTCCGTGGAGATCAGCACATTCAGGTTGGCCTTGATCCATGTTACAATCAGTGTCTGCACAGGTCACACAGACATACACAGGTCACCCCAACACACAGGCTCTGAGCACTGTTGTGGCAGTTCTGAGCCCATGTTTGTGCTCTTTAGCATGTCTGACACATGGCCACTCAGGAATTAGTTACATAGTATTCAATGCCCTGCCAACCATGAAATAAACTTAAATGTGAGAAAAGTTATAGTATTTTCATTTCCTTCCAGTTTTATTTTATTCTCCATGAAAATAATCTGATAATTTCAACATGACTTCATGAAAACTGGTGAGCACATGTCCTCTGAAGCAGATATATAAGCCTTGCTTTGAAATGCTTCAAAATTCAGTGATGAGACTATACACAAAGTCCAATACAGAAACTGACACTACAGCAGCAAGAGGTTGCAAGACTTACACATGTGCCACCGAAAACCCATCACTGGGCTTAATCTGGATTGAAAAATAAACAAATCACAAAACATGTGGAAAGAAATATTTCTGATTTTAGTTTTTTCTTATTTCCATACGCTGAAAATTTAGGCCCACAAAAATACACCCAAATCATACAAGTAAACAGGTCTGTGAAACCCCTGAAAACTCTGGAGTCCTGACAGAAGGGACCATAAACTCTATATGCACAGTATCCCACTGCAGGACTGTCTGTCCAGAGAGCTACTGACCTGGAAGATGGGTTGAGCCAGACGGCCACCCAGTGACAGGTGTCGCTCTCGGGGAGGCACACTCTTCAACACGCCCGATGTCACACACAGTAACACCTTCAGCATTTGTTCCCTGTCATGGTCATTGAAAGTGATGTGAATGAACAATACACTTTTTACAATGCCCGATGTCACACACTGTGTCATGGTCAATGAAAGTGATGTGAATGAACAATACACTTTTCAACACGCCTAATGTCACACATAGTGTCATGGTCATTGAAACTGATGTGAATGAACAATACACTTTTCAACATGCGCAATGTCACACACAGTGTCATGGTCATTGAAAGTGATGTGAATGAACATTACACTTTTCAACATGCCTGATGTCACACACAGTGTCATGGTCATTAAAAGTGATGTGAATGAACAATACTCTTCAACACGCCAGATGTCACGCACAGTATCATGGTCATTGAAAGTGATGTCAATGAACAATACACTTTTCGACATGCCCAATGTCACACACAATGTCATGGTCATTGAAAGTGATGTGAATGAACAATACACTCTTCAACATGCCCGATGTCACACACAGTAACACCTTCAGCGTTTGTTCCCTGTCATGGTCATTAAAACTGATGTGAGTGAACAAAGCTGCATGGAAGTTACCATCATGCCCACTTTCAAAGAAAGATGTACCACTGACAGCAATTTTTAAAAAAACACCTCCAGTGTTACAATTTTTCTGCAGTTTGTTCACTTCATTGTGTACACACACATTTTCATGCAAGTCGAAGAGAGACAGAAAGAGATACAAACAGGCAGACAGAGAGAAGAGGGAGACAGAGAAAGGCAGAGACAGAGAGAGGGAGATCACTGCTTAACAGAAGCATGTCTTTCTAGCAACTGAATGAAAATATAAGAAACAAGAACAGTAGAATCATTGATCACTTCAACTTCTGCAGAATTTCTTCCTAAACGGCTATGTCCTAAGAGGGCTCCACTCAGACTAACAAAGAACCATCACTCTGACCAACAAAGAACCACCACTCTGATCAACAAACAATCGGTGTCACAGAACTTACCATGTTCTTTGGTTCATCTGCGTATTCATCACAACATGGCGATAAATGTTGAGCACCCGTTTGCATAGATCAACCTGTAAATTTAAACCAAACCAGTGGATAACATTCACCTCTCAGATAATGAAAGGACATCCATGAAGCTAAGTAAGTGTGGATGGTAAGAATAGTCTCCCATTTACTTCACAGAAGGTCCACAACTATAATACTTGCACACTACCCCTTGCTGTTTCCCTCTAAACGAACCCTTCATCAAAGTCTACCCCTTTTTTAAAACCCCTTTCGTTTTCATTCTTTTAACGGTGATCTCAAAAGATGGGTTCCAATCAAGTCTGACTTCAGACTCACGTGAAAAATCTCATGCTCCTCAAGCAAGCCTCACCTGATCTTGTAGACAATTGCTGTCATCTGTGCTGAGGAGGAAGATGTTGGCAGCGTTGGTGATGAACACCTGCAGAACACGCTGTGATCCTGCTCGCACATCCTGCATGCGCTCTGCACCTGAGTCAGCCAAATCCCCCACCGCACCCAGGTAGGACCGATTCCGTCGGTACCGCTGCCGATCCTCCGCCAGGAGGTTGGACTGGGCCAGCGACAACGCACTAGCACTTGGGGAGTCCTAAAAGAAAAGAATCATGTTGATGCTGGCAACCTTGAGAAACAAGCAAACTGAAACTGGAAGTGGGTCTTAATCATGTGTATTGGACAAAAAGAAGCAAAAGGAGTATTTCACATGCTGTATTAAAAAGGAATACTTGATTTCTTTTCTTTTTTAAATTAACAAATAAAAATTAAAAGGAAGAACAAAAACTAAGCTAAAACTAAAAATACATTCATCTGGTCATAGGTGCAACAAATTTAATCAAGCAAGAATTTCAGCAGTTTAATGCACACCACAGACACTTGCCATAAAACTAATTTTGACCACACACATGAAACAATAAATCAGCTTTATACGACTACCAACTTTCATGCTATGTTACATACTGGCATACACACCAACATCATGCGATGCACCCCAAACAAAAGAAACCAAAACATCAGAGACAAACTGCAGGTGCAACTTGTATACAGGGATAAAAGAAGATGCTGTATAATTATGCCATTCAAACTTCTGCCCAAAGCAGTCACCAATTCAACCAAACATTACCAGATGTTGTTTCAGGTAATGTGCATGTATTGTACCTGCGTATCTCAGTCTTGGTCTTCTTCACTCAGCAGCTCAGCAAAAGACTGGTTGTTAGCCAGGTTTTCTTCTTTCGTGTAGCTAACTAACTTCAGCACACTGAAGATTACTGATTTCCACTGAACATAAACTATGATCCTTGTCACAGAAAGATTCTGAGTTTGAGTTTGAGTCTCATCACGCTGCAAGTCTTCACCAGTCAGGCTGATGACTCCCACCCAAAACCTTACTTAAATGAGACTCAGCGACTGCAGACCAAGCATGTGCCACAGTGGCACTCTTGCGGGGACAGGACTGACCTCAATTTTTTTTAAGTCAGCTGAAGAATTGTGTACATAAATTAAAGAAAGCCTTCTACTCAGAAAGAAGAGACTGAAATAAAAACTTAAAATTAAAGAATCATCAAGACTGACCTAAAATTGTTTTAAATCAACTGAAGAATTGTGTACAGAAATTAAAGAAACTAGCCTTTTCCACGCAGGTTTCATCAAACAGACAGAAAAGACACAAATTAAAACTCAAAATAAAAAAATCATCAGGACTGAGTTGAAATCTTTTTAAGTCAGGTGAAGAATTTTGGACACAAATTAAAGCAACTAGCCTTTTCCACACAGGTTTTATCAAACAGAAAGAAGAGACTGAAAAAAATAATAATTAAAGATTATGTTTTAAAATGCTCCCTTGACTCAGTTTCTGAACTCAGTTTTATTGGTGGTAGATACCAGGAACTGGCTGCACACAACAGTGACAAGTGTCCTAGCTCACCATGTTGCAAGCAACTCCTTGAGATCTGGCAGATTTTTTGTTGTTGTTCACATGAACTCTTGTGGAGCACCTCATCTCAAGATGAACAATAAGCGCTTCACAATGGCAACTGTAGTGCTATTCTCTGCATCCAAGTAGACCTACTGCGCTCTAGTCATCGTATTCAAAGTCATACACATTGGGTGCATGCGTGCTTAGCTGTAATCTGCCACGTGTACCTTTGGCAGAATGACCAGGATCTTTTACATGCTACTCCAGCAACACAGAGGGTGGAACCGATACTGAAATTGGAGTCAGCACAGAAAGTTGACCCTGGAGAAGAAAAGTCCCCCACTATACCTGCTGGGACTTGAACCAGCAACCTTTTGATCAAAAGTGTGATGCTCTACAATTGAGCTGTCACCACTCCCCACGTTGCATGCTCACATCACCTGAGGAACAAGATCAGAGGCCATGGAAAGCCAGGAAGCCAACTGTAACACTTGGCCATTTCACGGCATTTTCTACCTCCAGACCCCTAACAATGATAGCTACATTTTAAATTCACAATAAAGCAAAGGGGGCATTTAAAAAAGAAAAAAGAAAGAAAAAAAGAAGCCTTAATTCTGAAATTTTGACTCTGACGTCTGGTACTTCTTGGATGAAACATGCTGTGGAAAGGCGTGTTCCCTTAAACTTAATAACAGCATTGCTGAATTTACTTTGTAAAGCCTTAAGTGAGGCAGACCATCATTCTAAATATTGTGCACAATCAACTACTACAGTATGAGATACTGCTTGTACCTAAATGCTGGAATGCACACACATATAGCAGAACAATGTCCCATCTTGAGTGGGCGGGGGGGGGGGAGGGGGGGGGGGAAGGAAGAGCAAAATAACACAATAACAAAAACTAAAAAAAAGAACTTAAATGGGGAAGTAACACAAAGAGGTGGAAATAAAACTATTCCCAAATAAAGATAACAGATGTTCATGCAAGCCTTGCTTCTTGATTCAACTGGTAAGGATGGCTCAAAAAGGTTTTCAGAAGGCTGTTAACCCAGCACATGCAAAAATGACCTTAATGGAAAGGATAAAAATAGATGCAGTTATAAATAAATACAGCATAGGTCATGTTCATCATACCTGATTTTGTTTCTTAAAGAAAGAGTTTGCATCCAAATACCATGTGACAGCTGTTTTTAAAGCCTTTCCCTCAAAACAGTTAAATACTGATTAATATTATAAGAGTCTACCTGCACTTCTGTAGTCACTCATCTATCTTGGAACATTGAAACAATCTAATCACATAGTCTTTTCAGAACAATTCCTATGAGGGCCAAATTGGTTCATACCATCCCACTGTATACTTTCCTGTTGGTGGTGGTGGTGTTTTTTGTTTAGTTTTGTTGTTGTCTTTCTTTGTAGTGTTGAGGAGGTGCAAGTCTCATGGCCCCTGCTGCTTGGTTTGCCGGTTCCAGTGTATACAGAAATGTCATGCATTCTCACATTCGTGACTTTTTCTTAAATCTCATCAATTTCACTACTAGTTTATATGGTTCCTTGTGATCCACTAGTCTGCTATGTCATGCTGTGTCATCTGTACAACACAAACACACAGACTACAGAAAAAGAACTGGATCCTGGGCCTCTCACCCTCAGAGTTAATGCCACAATGACTGATGCTTCATACCTACAGTTCAGTCAACAACAAAATCTGGGCCAAACACAGGTAATCAACTAAAGATTAAGTCTGATGCACAGACCACGATATGCAACACAGTTTAGGCAGGGAAACTGCCAAAGGCAGCCCAAGACCAGCAAAGCAGTCACCTGACCTTCAGTTCTACCATCATTAAACTTTCATTATGGCACACTCTCTTCTGTTTATGAGATGTGTCATGAAGGTTTGAACTCACTGTGTGTGTGTGTGTGTGTGTGTGTGTGTGTGTGTGTGTGTGTGTGTGTGTGTGTGTGTGTGTGTGTGTGTGTTTCCTTACAGTACTTCATGTAAAATATTTTGGCATGACTGTGCTCTACACTGTGTATAGAATATTGTGTTTAGATTAATATGTATCATGTAAGGGCTTAGGGCACTGATGAGTACATGCTAAATGTACATTATTCTTATGTCAGGCTGTCAAAAGCCTGAGTGACACTCAATACATACAACAGTGGGAGGTACACAAACTCAAACTAATGCTCATGTCTGTATTCAGTAAAATTATCAAGACATTCTGCACGTTTCACAAATGCACACACACACACACACACACACAAAGTGAAAATATTGCTAACGGTTTTCATCAACTACACGTTTCACAAAAGAGAAAGACCACACTTTTAACACCAAAAAACCTTGATACAACGCTCACCTTTGTTGGCTCATTAACAATCTAACTAGTCTAAGCAAGACCACACTCTTAACAACAACAACAAAACTTGAAACAATGCTCAGGTTTTCTGGGGTTGTAGTTTTTTTTGGCTCAGCAACAGTCTAAGCACACCTGCAGATGCTTAACTAACAAAAAGAGAGAGCTGGAGCACAGAGAGAGCGAGGACGACTCAAAACATCTGAGGTGAAGGGGTACGTACATCTGAGGAGGGTCCTTCCTCCTCCATGATATCTGAAAGACTATTGTAGAGAAAGTCGGGCATGTCCCTCGACCCCAGGCCCAGCATGGCTTCGCCCGGGTCCAGCATAAACAACGGCCGCTGATCCACATGCTAGAGCCAGGGCAACAAGAGAGGTCATTCCATCATGCGCAGCATGCACGTCACTTTATCAGTCAATCAATCGCACAAAGGGGGGGGGCAGGGTGTTAGCTTTGTTAGCGGGTTTCCAGGAGTCTCTTTGGCTAGCAGCCCAGAGGCAGTGTGAGCCGTTTCCACCACAGCAGAAGCTAGGATCACATTATGCTTAGTTATCATAACTGTACGGCTATATCGCTAAATACGCTAATGGAAAAATAATGTTGTTGCTTGTTTCTTACCTATTGGTCGTTTCTATTATTTTTCTCCTGCAGTTTTAATCACTGTGTGTGCCTGGATTTTTAATCCAACACACCATCTTTACTGTCCATTCTTAAAGGAGATTCAAAATAATACAGAAAAATAACACAACAGGACTGAAGAGGATACTCCCTCTACCAAAACCCAGGTAATACCAGAGGATTGAGGAAGGTATTCCCTGTACCCAAAACCAAATTAAACAAAACTGAACGTCAAATGAAAAACTGTGAAAAACAAAACAAAAAATTGAAAAAGAGTATCATGACGTATTGCAAAGACAAGTTACAAACAGTATTGCAAAGACAAGTTACAAACAAACTCATATACAAATGTGGTGTGCATATGAAACAGACAATAGAAGGGCAAGCTTATATTATAACAATATGAAAAGCAGCCATGATGCTGTTTGGTGTCAAACAGAAGCTAACACAGCTAAAGGAAAACATTTCCATGGCTAATTTCCGAGCTTATGTTATTTTTTTTTATTAACCAAATTATGAAATAGAAAATACACAAAATAAGGAAGTATAACTCCTGGTTGCTGAATCTAATACATATCAGACACAATCAATCATCAGTTTCATTTACTGCAGGTCATTCAATTTCAAGGCAAATACTCTCAAACAATTCAAAGTTAATCAAAATCACACCCCTAACAGCACTACTCTCTGGGCAGACAAATCATTTTCATGCAATGATTCTCCTTGTTGGAGAGGCTGCATGCGAATCAGAAGTTAATCACAAATAGAAAGCTCATTGGTGACTATCTTTGGTCATTTGGACTATTTCTGGTCATTTTAACCTACAAAACCATCAGCAGTAGCCATGCTAGTGTGAGTAACGCTGACTACAATCCAAACTGAAATGCGCAAGCTGAGAACAGCACCTACCTGAAACCACTCTTTATACACAGCAATAACTTTGCGTATTGCAGGGGTGTGTCTGAAGGAGAACAGCAGTGCCTGCAAAAGAGCACAGAGAAATAACAATCATAACAATGATGGACATTTCTCAGCACCCAAACTATCAAAAAATCTGTACCAGCCCAATAAAGGCAATGCACAACAATAATGGCAACATGGTACAACATGAGGCTGGAAAAATGGAGAGAAAACACAAACAAATATTTACCAGTCTATTATAAATTTGCTGTATACCTACTAAAAACAGGCAAACTTACCTGCCGGAAGCATTAATGCATGGTGATGTTCACAAAGCCTTACTTGTCGGAAGCATTCATGCATGACGTTGATGTTCATGCAGCTTTCCCTCTCAGAAGCACTCATGCATGATGTTGATGTTCACAAAGCCTTACCTGTCAGAAGCACTCATGCATGATGGTGACATTCATGCAGCCTTACCCGTCAAAGCAGTAAATGCATGATGTTTATGTTCACAAAGCTTTATCCATCAGAAGCACTCCTGCAGGATGATGATATCCATGCAGCCTTACCTGTCAGAAGTACTCACGCATGATGGTGATGTTCCCAAAGCCTCACCTGTCGGAAGCACTCATGCACGATGTTGACGTTCTCCCTGGTGGAGTACAGGACAGCCCGCACAATCTCATACTCCGTGATGCTGTGTTCATCACCTCCTTGGCTGGAGTGGATGGAGTCCACATCCTGCGTGTTCGAGTCTGCCGCACCACCCGCTTTGCCCCCGCCACCACTTTGGTCCTGGTTGTCTCCCCTGCCCTCTGCGCCATCCCTGGCATCTTCGCCAACACCAGAGGGTGCGTCCGTCAACACTGAACATGACAGGCCCCTGAAAAGAAATTCAAAGTGGAACTTCGATAAACCAAGCACATCTATGTGTCCTGCATGTCCATCAGTAACAACTATCTGATATAAAATGAAACAGACTAAAACTGCTGACAATTTTTGCCACCTTTCAAGCTCAAACAGGACTTCTATTCCAATAAAGAAACCATGGAAAAAACATGCATACTGGAATCATCCCATACAAGGTCAGGCATAAATGTTCTGTGACTTTTGGAAATTTCTGGAATACATGGGGGATATTTTAATTTTGAAATGTGTTTCAGATTTTTATAGCGTTTCACCTTACAATGTATTACAGCTCACTGAGCATTATTTTTAGTCTTACTGTGTTGGCTGGGCATTAGTTATTAACCGTAAGTTAAAGCAACAACAAACCAACAAAAATACTTTCGTAAGTATGTAAACTAAATCATATCCACCATGTTCAAGCATTTAAACCACATGATACTGAAAGTTTGCAAGGATGACAACAGCATGCAGTCCCTGAAAGTCATCACCTCTGAAATTAGGGTCTGAACTGTTTCAACCTGCCCTGGCCCCTGAGATAACAAGCACAAGGTGCCACTGAAGAACAAATATGTGGCAATGTATTTTTATACTTCTGCTGCTTCTGTATGATTCTGTTTCAAGTAAATGCTGGAATCCTAAAAATCGTAAAAAAGGTGAAAAATGCTAGGAGTGAAAGGGTTAAGGAGAAGAGTGAGTAGGAGCAGAAAAATACAAAGAAGAAGAGGAGGAGGAGGAGAAGGACAGTTTACTTGATCAGGTCAGGGTCAGGGCGGCGACTGGTCATGGTGAAGTTGGCAAGCCAGATGATGAAGGAATCTCGACACTCCGCTACATTGGCTGGCTCGTCTTTTGACTGCATTTCTTCCTCACCCCGTTCCCTTGGCAATTCTGTCCGCAACAGTAAAACAGCATGTGATGCTTTAAGCATGAAGAACATTTGCAACAAGCTGGGACCTGAAAACAATATGACTTTGAAAATACTATTTGTACTTTTCAGTCTTTTTAATTTTTTGTATCTCTCCCAGTCTGACCAGTCAACAAAACAATTTTCATCACACCACCCAAAAAAATATTTTTGCTACATTTACTTCAATTTTACATGTACCATGTTCTCCAAGGATACAACTCAGAAAAAGCATGCCAACGTAAATGAGACCATTACACAGAGGACTACAAAAACCTGACTCAGCTCCAAACACAACAGCTGCAGCAAGACGAAACCTACCTAATACTGGTTCGTAGATATCTCTGGCATGGAAGTCTGGCAGAAGCCAAAGGAGGTACTTGGTTTTGAACTTGTTGAACAGGAAGGTGAAGCTGATCTCACGCATCTCTTTGTTCATCCACTCGATCTTTATCACCTGATCATGGAAAACAAACCCATATCATTCTCTGTTCATCCGCTCAATCTTTATCACCTGATCATGGAAAACACACCAAAATCACTCTTTGTTCATCCGCTCGATCTTTATTACCTGGTCACAGAAAACAAACCCAAATTACTCTTTGTTCATCCACTCAATCTTTATCACATGATCATGTAAAACAAACCCAAATCATTCTTCATTCATCCACTTTATCTTTATTACCTGATCACAGAAAACAAACCAAAAACAAACAGGATCTTGTCTAGCTCTGCACAATTGCTGACTGGAACAGCCCAGCTACAGAGACTGCCACGGCCAAGACCCTGGCATCCTTCCAGTCCTGGCTATCTTCACCTCTGTGACCAGACACTGCCATGGCCAAGATCCTGGCATCCTTCCAATCCTGGCTATCTTCACCTCTGTGACCAGAGACTGCCATGGCCAAGATCCTGGCATCCTTCCAATCCTGGCTATCTTCACCTCTGTGACCAGAGACTGCCATGGCCAAGATCCTGGCATCCTTCCAGTCCTGGCTATCTTCACCTCTGTGACCAGAGACTGCCATGGCCAAGACCCTGGTATCCTTCCAGTCCTGGCTATTTTCACCTCTGTGACATGGCCAAGACCCTGGCATCCTTCATCCTGGCTATCTTCACTGCTGTGACCAGAGACTGCCATGACCAAGACCCTGGCATCCTTCATCCTGGCTATCTTCATTTTGCTAACCATGTCTTTTGTGCTTTTGAGCTTTTTGAAGCACACCCCACCCCCACAGTGTCAGAGATTTCAAAATGTTGAACTCTGATAATAAACGGAAAGAAAAAAAACCTCTTCATTTCCCACATCCATCATACTCTCCTCATTATCACCAATAATGAGGACAGCCTCTTAGGTTAGCATGCACATATATATATTCATAAATGAGTCAATAAATAGTTATGGCACTTACCTATACCCTCCCACACAAAAGATCACATGCTAGCAAGCTAGTTTTAGTGTTGTAATGTAAGATTTTCCCACTATTTGGAGGGCACTTACACCTAATGTGAGCCCAAAGCGCACACTACAAAACAATAACTTGAATGAGATCGACAAAATATAGAGTCAACCTAGGGCACAATGAACCCTACTAATTAAATAAACACACTACATTCCTCAACTTTCTCATGATCTTTCTCATCACTTACAACATATGTATACACACACGTACACGCACACGGAACCAATGGTGCACAGATGCATTCACACAGGCAAGGCATTCAGAATCCAGAGGGGAAAAGATGGGCCTTGAGAGCAGATTTAAATGATCCTACGGACATGAAGCACTGACAAGTCTGCACAAGTGCTGACTCTAAAGAACTGAAAAAGTCCCTCACCCTACCATCACTGGAAGGAACTGAACTCTGGTTCTTGCATTTACAGTCTTGCGGACTGAAGTTAGTCAACCAACAGTGACCCCTGTCTACCACACTGGGCCCAAATGTGCAAGCATGCTTATGTGTGTGTGGCTGCCTGTGCTTCTGTGTCTGTGCAGATCCCTCAAGTGCATGCATGCATGTCTATTTTCCCCTTCAAAAAAAAGTCTCTTATTGACAGTTATTCTGCAATTTCTTTCATCCAAAAAACCCCACAAAAAACCCCATCAGGACAACATTCAGAAGAAATAACACCACAAACAAAATCAAACAACAATGAAACCCAAGAGGGCTTACCTCAGACACCATGTAGTTGAGCAGATGATCGAGGAAATACTTTGTGATGTTGTCCGGCATCTTCTCTGAGGTGCTTGGCAGAATAGGTGTGATCTCACCTGCTGCGATCATGCCACTAATACCTGAAGCACAGGAACAAGGTGAGCAGGCAACGTACAACAGTAGGAAAAACAGGGGACAGTCAGTCAGTGAATTAGTTCTTGGATTTTAGCATCCTGTCACTGCAGGATGAATCCCACATTCAGAATCATTTCATACCAGTTCCAAGCACATCACCAAATCTCAATGGAGTGGCTGAGGCAGGGTACAGGTGGGGGGCACAGAGAGGAACTCCTCTGATTTTTGCACATGCAACTGTCTCCGTCAACTGCAGCCATAAGTGATGTCATGACAAAGTATGGAATTTACTTAAACATAAAAAACTGATAGCTATACTGCACAATTTACAAGAATATACTTATAAACTATACAATTTACAAGAATATACTTAAACAACTTCATAACTATACTATATAATTTACAATCTACTTCCCCCCCCCCCCCCCCCCCCCTCCCCCCCCCCCCCCCCCATCTCTTCTCATTTGGCTTAATTTCCATGGTTAAAAGCCTTCATGTTCATTAAGTTAGTGACTCTACATTACAAAATACTAACTACGCTGTAACTGCAATACTAATACCGCTGTATCATTGACCAACACATGTACTGGTCAGTATTGCATATATGTCACAGAGGCGATTGAATTCAGTCCAGGCTGCAATACAATTGTTGCTGCCCCCCCCTCCCCCTCCTTCTGTTTTTAGTTTGTGTATTTTCTCCCTAATTCCATCTCCCTCTTCCCTTCTCATATTTAATGCTCTCTCTCTCTGTCTCTCCTCTCTCACTGTGTATGTCACTATGTGTTGTTGTTTTTTGTTGTTGTTGGCTTTTTTCACTTTATTTTTTTATCGTTAACAAGACAGATTGTAAGACAAGGCTGCTGCTTAAACTCTTTACCTCTGTGTATCAAAACAGTATGTATGCTGTGTCTAGTCCATCCCCAAAACAAACAAAAACTGCATTATGACATCTCCGCCATTCGCACTCAATCATCAAGAACTGCCTGCCACAGCTTCTTACAATGACATGAAAGATAATGGCACAGCCAACTGAATTCATAATAAGCCCTGATAATGTATTATTAATATATCAAGGCCTATTGTGAATCATTCTGCTTTCATTCAGCCACAAACAATTATTGTTTTTTAATTTCCCTACCCAGTCCCCAAGGAAGCCCCCAGAAAATCTGGATACGTCCCTTCCCCTTTTTGATCTCAGCATTGTCATCAGTAACAGTAAAAAAAAAAAATTAAATTACATTCTGGAGGAGACAGCATACATTTATTTCATATACATTATATACACAAGTGCTTCTCTTTTCACTTAAAATCCAAAACTGTAAAATCTGAAATTTACAAAATAAATGCTTCCAGACTTCCTGCAAAAGTATGGAAAAAAAATGAGAAAAAAAAAATTGTACAAAATGCTAATGGCACTACACAAGGAAAAATACACCATACTCACCATACTCCAAAGTCTAAGCAAAATTATACATTAAAAATAGTAAAGATAACCAAAAAAAAATTACTCAGAAAGTCAATACAAAGTAAACCAACTTCAAAGCTCTGAAAACATAATAATAAATCAATCATAACCCAATAAGATGACAGAAGACTGTGGGGAACTTATGAGAAATAAGAGTCTCAGAGAGAAAGAAATTGTGCACAGCCAAAAACCAAACTAAACATAATTAAAAATAGGCACTCGGATAGTGAGATACATTAGAAAAGCATTCCATGAAAGCCGACGTGCATGAATTAAAGAAAGATGTAGATGTGGACTACTATCATTATAAAATGGTGATTTATCTACCAGTGTGCGTCACAAATGCAAAATAAAAACGATTTTTTAAAGGGGAAGAGGGGAGGAAATATGGTGGGGGTGGGGGATGTTCTGCCTAAGTGAGGAGAGAGAAAAAAGTCCATATGACGGTACTGACACGCACGAAAGAAGTAACCATTCACAGTCACTGAATCAGCCATAGTCCACAGTGAACAATGAGATCAAATCAACACAGAGAGAATGGAGCTAGATAAACACAGCTCTACAGAATTTTGCATACAGTTCAACACCCAAGACCACCATTAACCATCAGAACTTAATTTTTAGCAAGCAATGCCCTAATTAAGTAACATCCCTTTAGAAACCAGTCTCAAATGGTAAGTAAAATCAATCTCTCTAACTGGAAGAAGTTGGAAGAAAACAACTGACAGAAACACACTTTCTATGAACTAAAAGAGAAGTAAAATGTTGGCACAACAGAGTGTTATGACTTCAATTGTAACCTGGACTCAGTACAAAACTGTTTTCACAGCAAGTTCCCTTTAATATGTTGAAAACAACAGGAAAAGCAGACAGTCCAGAAATCTTTGCAACAGAAAGTCTCTTTAAACTGCCATAACACAGCCCTAAAATTTAGAAAATATAAAAAAGCATTTGGCACATTTATCATTTTATGACAAGTTTCCCATCATGTCTGTAAAACAAGATCACTTACACCATCCTCAGGGCCAGTCTTTTCTTTTCTTTTTTTCTTCTCTGTCTGTTTTCTAAAGCTAACTCAGAACCAGACCATCCAATTTACAAAATTCACAGACCTGAAGAACTTAGACAGACAGACAGAAAGAGATTACTTCGAGGGAGATGCACACAAACTCAAATTTAGTGCATGCTAGGCAAACCACATCCACTCACTTGCAGGCCGGTTTATGGAAAGCTGTTGCTCAACTAAACCAATGGAAACAAAAAAACAAAGAATGGAGGATAGATAAACTTTGCATAGATCTTGAAACAGCATGCACAAACATGGACACCAAAATATTAACTCCAATATTAACCCAGCTGGTTCTCTTGTTTTTTGTTGTTGTTGTTTTTGGTCGACTGTTTATGTGAACACCAAAAAGATGAGCAAAGAATCCCAAAATGTAAGCAATACACTTATCACAACAGATGTTTCAACAATTGCCTGATCATATTACTTTACTCTTCATATTCTGAATACACACAAAACACACACACACACTTAGTTTCCAAATTCTCATCATGCTCATTGGCACCTTAAAGATGACAAATAAGTAAACTCTGCACACATGAACACCAACCAAAAAAACCCATCAAGGACTGTTTTTGCATCTGATGTTCACCCAGGGAACACAACCATAACAATGTACCAATGTCTTTGCTGCTTTTGTTGTAGTATACCACTCTGTTTTTCTGCTGGGATTTCTTTTCCTCCATAAAAAATGCTGCCCACCCCAACCTGTGGAATCTCTACGAATTTTCCCTGGGAAATGCCCCCCAAACCACTGAAACAGTCAGAATACCCATTCTGCAGCGTCCTAACATTTTGTGAAACATTTCATACAGATTTTTGCCTGGGCAGTATGTCTCAACCACCAAGGGATCCTTCAACAGGCACAAACCTGTTGCACATGGAACCTTGCACATTCCTCTCCTCCAAAGGAGCAGACTAGGATTCAAACCTATAACCTCTCAGCAGTCCTAAATCCAGAGCTGCAACCACTCAGCTATGCCACCACCTTCTGATCTGACCACACTTACTGTCAGGGGTGCTGAGCGACTTGCTGAACAATTCACCAAGGTCACCGTCCCCAGCCCTGGCACCAGCTGCTGGAAGATGCGGTGACACTCGTCGGAGGCGCTCTCCTGGAGAATCTGGTACCATACCAGGAACAGCCGCACACCTTGCCGGCGCAGCTGACAAAACAGAGACAGGAGAGAAAAAAAATGAGGATTAGCTGCAATCACACGACCTATTCTGCAGACTGTCCAAATACATACTCATGTCGGGGGGGGGGAGAGAATAAATGAGAATGTGAAAAAGATTTTGCACAGCTGTGGATGAACCTTTCAGCTTAATACGGACGGAATGTGGAGTGGTGGTGCTGGTGGCTGGAAAGGAGTGGGGTGGGGGGGGGGGAGGGGGGAGGGGGAGAGGGGGGACAACAATATAACTCTGAACAGTCTGGGGAGAAGGGCAGGAAGTAGGCGAGGGTGGGGGGATACAATAAAATAAAAAGAAAAAAGAAAAAAGGGGTGGGGGGGGGGGGGCTGCTTTTGAATCCCAGGCAGCCAGGAGGAATGAAGCAAATAAAAGTACTTCTGTTGCACAGATCTTGATACAACATCCATCATTCCATACAAAGCACGCACATGGAGATATTTGCATATCTGTATATCTTCTGTCTTCAGGACAACTTGGGTCTTTGCTTGGTGACCCCTTTAAAATTAAACAATAAACCTTTTGTACAGAAGTTCTGCACCAGAGTTCCAGTTCCACTTTTTCCTTCAATTTCAACTACACAGAGATCAATATGTTGTACAACAGCAAACAGACTGACAAGTCATGATGACAGTGCAGTATTATGTTATTTGCTTTTAATGTTTTATACAGCACTATTCACAGATTCATTGTGCTCTTGTAACATGTGATTCTGCATGAGTGACTATAGCCTTGTACTAGTGGAGTTCTACAGCGCTTTTTAAATATCTATCAAAGTGGTGTACTTACAGCACTACTCGGCTGTTACATGGCTGGTGCCAAGTGAAAGGGCTGCCATCTTGGCACATGTTCTGTGTACACCATATAACTATGCA
>OY757543.1:22490942-22563052 GCA_963584105.1 Alviniconcha strummeri | reverse complement strand
TCCCCTTCAAAGCTGAAATTAATATAAGCACAGTGTGTAATAGTCTAATACTGATAGGGAGTCCAGGAAAGGTGATAGGTTAGTGCCCTCTCCTATTACCCAGCCAGGTGTCTGATATAAACTATGTGGCTGTATTTGGTGCATCTGTAAAAAGAAGTACTGACCCAAAACCTTGGTATCCAACAATGAGGTCCCCCCCACCCCACCCCACCCCACCCTGCCTCCCCCCTTTAGTTTAACCTTTACAGCAGCTTTTCCACTATTAAATTCCAGTTTATAATATTCTGTTGGGGGTTAGATTTTTTAGAAATCTTGGCTGTTGCTTTTCTCATGATTTTATTTGGTGTACTGCAGCCTTTGCTGCCTTCTTCATGGGAAGACATTTGTGTCAGGCAAACAATCAGCTGATGACCTACTTTGTGACCAAGTAAATTTCCTTCTTCACTAGTCCCTTCAGCTTGGTTCAAGTTAACCAACGGACTTTGGACTGTCAGCCTTAAGGTTGGAAAAAAGTGAGGGCCTACAGCCACAGGACAAAGTTCACCTTTGAGAACTTTGTAACCTTGTTTTTGTCTGTCTGAGCAGTTGCTTGTTTGTTTTTGTCTGAATGGACTGAGCAGTTGCTTGTTTGTTTTTGTCTGAGCAGTTGCTTTCCCAGAAATTGTGTCCCTGGCAGATGGTGATGAAAGGTATAGAAAGTTTTAAGAAGGTGCCTTTTGAAGTTTTGTTGTTGTTGTTGTTTTGGTTCTTGTTTCATTTTTCTCACCCAGACTTTCAGAGATATTCTGAAAACATAACCATGTTCTGTTATTGTTGATTTTTTATATTTTTTTTAATATTATTATTTTGGTTTGTTATTATTATTCTTTCTTCCTTTTTTCTTCTTCTTTTTTTTCTCTCTTTTTTTTTGGGGGGGGGGAGGGGGGGGTGATCTTGATCAGTATATTATTGTCATTATTAGATATTGCTAATGAACTGAAGTTGTAAGTTTCAGTAAGCTCAGTTTATTCTGTCAAGTTAAAACTGTACATTTGTTTATGCACCTGATTAACTATGGCATAATGTGTGTGTGTGTGTGTGTGTGTGTGTGTGTGTGTGTGTGTGTGTGTGTGTGTGTGTGTGTGTGTGTGCATGAGTGCAATTGTGTGTGTGTGTGTGTTATGCAAAAGATCACCTAACTCACTGCATGAGAGCCCAGCTCCACCTTGTTTACATGTCTCCTGGGCTGCCATGAATCCAATGGCTACAGGCTACATACTTTTTATATTGGTGTAAAGGGGGGGGGGGGGGGGGGGGGGGGGGGCTCAAAGTCATGTTTTATATTTTTCAAACTTTTCATCCCATAAGAGATTTCAAAATCCATTTTTTCCTTTTATTGATACTGTTATCTTTATTTCCCACCAACTGGGTTGCTATTTTTAAGTCCCTGCCTATCAAAGATCCAAAAATACATTTTGAAATGGATAGTGTGCCATTTTAGAACTCAGTCAAAAGAACAGCTGGTGACTAAATGCTTTGGGAACAGCCTATGCCCTTGAAAAGGTTGCATAAGGCTGTGAGCTACACAGAGGGCAAACACCATGGTATCCATCTCGTGTTACAAATTAGAGGTTCTCTTGCTCTGTGATGTCAGCTGGTGGGTTTATAGTGCTATGGCATGCTAGTAGTACCCCATATCTGATTTTCAACAGTTTTCATATATGTACACCCAGGTAAACCAGATTTATTAGAAACTTTAAGTAACAGAGTCATAGTGCACTTACATACTTTCTCTCTCTCTCTCTCTCTCTCTCTCTCTCTCTCTCCCCCACCCACCCTCCCTCCCTCAGCTACAAACAAAATATTACAAGACTGCAAGGGCAGCTATTTTAACAGACATGCGCTGTGGCAGCAGCTGTTAAATAGTACTAGTAGTACTTAACAAACAGTACTCTGTGACCACCACAGAAAATGAAGTAACACACTGGAGTGCCTGTCTTCTCAGTGGAGCCATTAAGAAATCGTGGCACTGAGGCCTTGTTGTTTCCAGGCAGGTCACATACCAGGGAGTCACTGGGATCAGGATCAGCTTGTGTTAGTGTGCTGGGAAGGCCAGGCTGAAGAGAAAATCAATGACTGGTTCAGTTGATATCAGACAGGCTGCTTTACTGCTGCTGCATTCTCAAACCAAGGTCCACTGACTTGACACTAGTCAAACTGCAGTTTGCGTGGTCCCTCCTTGCTGTAACCTGATTTGCTTATAGTTACACACACGCACACACTCACGCACACACACACATCTGATGTTGAAAATAATACCAGTTCTAGAGTGATAGTAGGCCCATCTGTTGTCTTTAGTTTCATCTGTACAGATTTTGTTGTTCACACAGTTTTTAGAAAAAGAAAAGAGAGAAGAAAGAAAAACAAGCCAGACTGTCACATGTGTGTGTGGTGTCCATGACCAGGGCAACAGCTTGTTATTATGTAGTTGTTTCTGGGGCTTGCAGTCAGCTGACAGTGGTACAAGTTTACTATCCCAGTATTAGGTTTAATGAACTGCTGGGGTAATGTGAGTGGAGAGAATCTCTCTCTCTCTCTGTCTGTCTGTCTGTCTGTCTGTCTCTCTCTCTCTGTGTCTCTGTCTCTCTGTGTCTCACTCTCTCTGTCTCTGTCTCTGTCTATGTCTCTCTCTCTCTCTCTGTCCTCTGAAGCAGTTACATGTATGGCTTGTGACAGAAAACTGTTCGGGAGAGAAACGAACAGACAGACAGAGAGAGGTGTCTGAGTGATTGCCAGTGGGGTGATTGGTCATTGGAGACCTAGTTTCTACACCCATTTAGTTCCATCCAACCTTTTTCCAAATGCTTGTGCCAGTGACAACCCCTTCTTCTCCAGTATGAAAAATATGACTTTTATCAAATGTTCTACTGCTTTATCTGCTGGTTGTGTACTTGCACATGTATAACTGAATAATGGATGCACTGTCTGCATCTGGCCCTGTGGGCACACCATTTTTTTTATGTGAATGTTCGTATGTTCTGTATATGAATTTTCATGGATAAAATGTTACTTATTCATGCTTATGTATGATGGTGTGTGATGTTTTTCTCATCAATCACTTAGCAAGGACTAGTTGATTAAGTTGTTAGGTTTTGACTGAACTTGTACAATAAAGTCTTCAGGTTCTCTCTCTAACACACACGCACACGCACACACATGCACGCGCGCACACACACACACACACACACACAGAGTTGCACACACACACACACATGCACACAAGTTGCACACACACACACACACACACACACACACACACACACACACACACACACACACACCACACCACACACACTGTCCTTATTTTGGGAATTTGCCAGAGTCCAGGATGACACTGTTTACCCCCTCACTTTATTTATTACATCCCAGCGAAATGATTTGTACATGATGAAGTTGTCATCCTATGTCCTCTTGTGTAATCTTTACTCCACAATGTATTTTTCAGGTGATCTGGACCACTGACCTCATTGTCCAACAACAAGCACACACTGAGCAAAGGCATTGTAGACCTACCCACCAGACAGTGAACGGAGATTTGAACCCGGGCCCTTCAGCACGATGCTGCACCTGCAGGCCCGGGCCTTTCACCTGCGTCATGTGGCTGCCTCTCCCCTGGTGAAGGCTCCTGTGGCTGCATGCTACCGACTGCCCAACAGCCTACGCCAACAGCTGCTGGATCAGCAGCGAAGACCACAGCATGGGGACGCAGCCACTCCCGCCCCCAGGGTGAACAGGAAGCCCATAAAGAGACTGCTGGTGGCCAACAGAGGTCAGTGTAGTCACTGTCTCAGCCTGTATGAGAGTTGTTGGTCCATCGGAGGCGATGATGACTACAACATCAGTCTTTGTTAGATGAACGGGTGTGAAGAGTCCAAAGGCAAAGATGGCTAGCAAGAATCTGAAACAAGAATGACTGCTAGCGTTCTAAAACAAGATCTGAATACACAAAGAATGCTATTTATTAGACAAAAAACAATATAGCTCAACCAAAACTAGATGAGTGGCTTAACTCGCCATCTCTTTTTTATTATTTTTTAGGTTGAAACTTGAACTGTAGAAAAAAAACAAGCAAGTAGTTAATTGTTGAGGCATTATATTTAGATCTGGAAGACCTTAAACGGAGTAAATCTCATGGGGGGGGCGGGGGGGATGAGACTGTTTTTTTCCTGTAAGTTTTTTGTTTGTTTTTGTTTTTCATCTTTTTTTTCATTGTTTTTCATTGTTTAACTGTTGTTTTGTAGCTTGATAAAGGGGATTACCCTGAAAATTTGCATGTTGTGATTTGTCCTAATAAACCACATTCTTGTGAACCTTGTAAAGTTGTATGTGTTCTGATAGCTAGCATTAGCAAGTCCAGGCTGGGCTCAGGAGTCTGCCCTGCATGTAGGGCACGTAACACTTGGGTGGAACTGATGGTGGTGGTATTGGAAGAACCTGAAACAAAGGTTTTGGTAATAAAATGCACCCATTGGGTTAGTATAAATATAGAAAACTAATTAATGGGACCAGAAGTACAGAAATGCTGTCTGAGTGGGACAGTTCCCCAGAAGCTTAACAGGGAACAAAACGCAGATGCATGCTTCCACACACATACACGTGTGTGCACACACACACACATACACACACAACATGCATGCATGCATTCACACTTAGGCATACCTTTTCTTTCATTGAACAGAACAGAGCTCATCAAGAGAATGTGTGTGCATTGTTGTTGCAGGAGAAATTGCCATCAGAGTGTTCCGTGCTTGCACGGAGATGGGGATTGACACTGTGGCCATTTACTCCGAGCAGGACATCAACCAGATGCACCGACAGAAAGCCGACGAGTCCTACCTGATAGGCAAGGGACTTCCACCAGTGGCAGCGTACCTCAACATTCCAGAAATCATTGATATTGCCAAGGTCTGTTGCTGTGGGATATGTTTTAGCATGCTTATGTTTTTGTTTGTTTGTGTGTTTGTGGACAGACATTTTATTGGGCCAGTACAGTACATGCCTTTCTGTTTGACAAGGGCAAGGTGATAAAGTATGTGTTTGCTGTTTTGTTTGACTAGAACAGTGAAGTGGATGCCTTGCCGTTTAGCCAGGAAGATAAGCATACAGATTTCTAGGACAATAAAGCAGATGTCTGTCTGTTTGGCTAGGACAATGAAGTGGATGTCTGTTTAACTAGGATAGTAAAGTAGATGCCTTGCTGTTTAGCTGAGATGATGAAGTATACACACTTCTGTTTGGTTAGGACAGTGAAGTGGATGTCTGTTTGGTTAGGACAGTGAAGTGGATGTCTTTCTGTTTGGCTAGGACAATAAAGTATATGCCCTTCTGTTTGGCAAGAGAAATGAAGCAGATGCCTAAGTTCTGTTTGACCAGAGCAACAAAGTAGGTGTCTTTCGGTTTGAGTAGGACAATGAAGCAGGTGTTTTTATGCTTGACTAGGATAGTGGAGTAGATGCCTCAGTTCTGTTTAAATAAGGCAATGAAGTAGGTGTTATCTGTTGGGTGAGGACAGTGAAATAGGTGTTTGACTGGGGCAAAGAAGTGGGTGTTTTTCTGTTCGACTAGTACAATGAAGTGGATGTCTTTCTGTTTGACTAGGACAACGAAGTGGATGCCATCCACCCAGGCTATGGCTTCCTGTCGGAGCGGTCAGACTTTGCCCAGGCATGCGTGGATGCAGGCATCCACTTTGTGGGACCCTCACCCGAGGTGGTGTACAGGATGGGCGACAAGGTTGAGGCGAGGCAGTCTGCCGTCAACGCTGGTTAGTGATCTGGATTACCATGGGAGTGACGTGACAGGAATATTGACCATCACTACTGTCCGACATATATATATATCAATCATCATAGTCATCCTCCTCCAACAAAGTGACAGAATTGGCATCACTACCATCTTCATCTCCGTTGGTCATTGGTCATCTCAGAGAGTGGCAACTGCATCATCATCGTCATCATCATCGTCATCTTTAGGTTAATTAGCGAGATGATATAATCTACTTTGCATTATCAGTGTTCAACATACTGCATCAGCAATTACTGTACATTATCTAAGACTAGTTTTTTGTTGGTCCAGAACTAGACCTGCAGTTACCATGTACCAGCATTGATAAAGCCAGTCAAGATCAGTGCAACACTTTAAGCCTCGCCTAGCAGCCTTACCCCTTTCGGATCCCTGCCACCGTTGATGACACCATAGCCTCAAAAACTGACAGATAACAGACTGTTTTCCACCCATGCACAAGTGGAAGGGGAACTTGGACTGGGTTATGGTGTGACCACACATGGCAGAGACACAAAAAAGAGCAGGCCAGTGGTCACTGCTTGGAGTGTGTGTTATTCGTTGCAAGAAAGCAGTCAGTCCATGTCACCAGGGAACATGATTGCAGGTGTGCAGGTGGTTCCTGGTTCCGAGGGCCCTGTGTCATCGGCGGAGGAAGCGAAGAAGTTCTGTAAGGAGTATGGTCTGCCTGTCATTTTCAAAGCAGCTTTCGGCGGCGGTGGTCGAGGTATGCGTGTCGTCAGGAGCATGGAGGTGAGGCATTATGCCGCATTTGCCAGGTAGTGCTTTCTGTAGCTAGCCAGTGATGGACGTGGGTGAGGCAGTGCTCACTGACGCTGCTCAACCCAGTTATCTTTCAAAGCCAAACTGAAAACCTTCCTCTTTTCACTGTATTTCCGCCCCAGCTGATATTAATACCCAGTTTGCACTACAGTCTGTGTGTGCGTGTGTGTGTGTGCGTGCGCGTGTGTGTGCGTATGTGTGTGTGTGTGTTTCCATATAATACCTTATGTAAATTGTTTTGGTAGGACTGTGCTCTGTGTGTGTATAGAATATTGTATTTAGGTTAATATATATCATGTGAGTGCTCAGGGCATCGATGATCACATGATAAATGTACATTGTTATTAATAGCAAGAAGAGCTGAGTGAAAGGAAGAAAAATTGATGATCTGGTGAAAGGCAGCTGTTGACAATCTGCCTTAAAAAGACAAACCTTGATCAGTCAGGTCAGCATTGCATCTTTAAATACATTTTGTTGTTGTACAAGTATGTAAAGCATGCTGTGCTCATTCTAGCTGAGAAAGGTGCCACACCATAAAAACCCATGTTGTGAACTGTTTCAAGGGCAGCATTAGGTGGAACTTCTGAAGGGTATGACAGAGCACATGTGGGCTTTCCCTGGTGCTTGGATGAGATATTAGTCTGACCCACACTGAACTGGACTTGGAGATACAAATTAGTTCAGAACTCTGTCTTTAGTGTGGTAGCATATTTGTGTTAAACCATGCTACTACCTTAGTACCTAACACAATATCTTGATCTCATCTGTTGATCACAGTCATTTTACTCAGTCTGATTGTGTGTGCCTGCGTGTGTGGATGCAATTTGTGCGTGTGTCTGTGTGCATGTCACACAGGAAGTTGAGGAGAACTTTACCCGCGCATACTCTGAAGCCTTGGCTGCGTTTGGCAATGGATCGCTGTTCATAGAGAAGTTCATTGAACGTCCTCGTCACATTGAGGTGCAGCTGCTGGGTGAGTTGGTCGGTCTGGTTGTCTGTCCATGTGTCTGTCTGTATGTCTTCCTGGGTACATGTCTGTCCGTGGTTATGCTAGTCATGCTGTTGGATTTAATTTGTCAGGTGGCTTGCACCTGGGAAGATCTGAAATGTTGAGGAGCTTGAAACACTACCTATGGGCACAAAGCCAAGGACACTACACCATTGATCACCTGGAAGAGAATACAAAATACAGAAGGGTGTAAGCACTATGCACGTTATTATACAGATCCACTGCACACACAGTATTCAAGTTACTGACGTTGGAATGTTGCAAATGGTTAAAGAGGAAACAAAATCAGATGCAGAGGAGAGAAAGCGCTTCGTGATCTTCTGTGAAAGGATAAGAAAGGGCCATTGTCAATCAGATGGAACAGTGGCATTATTTTAAAAACTACACTAGAGAGACTTCTAAGAGACAAGGTGGAACACATATTATGGGCTTTCCAGAGCACATAAATACCATCTTGAACTGAACTATATAAGGGTTTGGACATGAGAAGGACAGGCTTTAAAGGGGAGTGCATGGACAAGATCATTCTAGTTTTCTAGTAAGGATTGCTTCAAGAGGCTTGCACTGATGTATTTTGGTATAATCCTCAATTAGGTCTTAGTGCTCTTGAACCAGACAAACTATGTGTTTTAAATGTGAGTAGGTTGTACACATTATTTTATTGTTTGTTGCTTGTTGTTGTCCTTAATTTTTTCACCTTTTCATTCTTGGTTCCATGTGCACATGAATGCCCATGCAAACTCAATTTTAAATGTATGCTAGACAGCTTTTTAATTTTAATTTGATTGATTTTTTTATTTTTTTGTTTGTTTGTTTGTTTGTTTGTGGGTGGGGGTGGGGGGTTGCCTGCCAATGTTGTGTTTTATTATTCTTGTGTCAGAGTTCATGTTTTCTGTTGCATATAATTATGCTTAGATTTGAAACTTTGTCTTCAGTTTTAGAGACTATTTTTTGAAAGTTCTGTTCGCATTTTTTCTTTTCTTTTGGGGTTTAGATTTTAAAACATTTTTTTTTTTTAAATCTTGTAGAGTTCAAGTTTTGAACACCAATAAATTTCAAGATTTACAGAGAAGAGGGGACACACAATGCCTGAAATTTGATGCACTGTGATATCCAACACAGGCATTTTTTTATCCAATAAATTAGCCCATCCAAGCTGATGAAGTCTGGACAGGGTGTGATATCCAACACAGGCATTTTTCATCCAATAAATTCAGCCCATCCAAGCTGATGAAGTCTGGACAGGGTCCCATCTTTTGCATGTCTGTTTGTCAAAATAGTAACTGGGTTTTTCTCTGCTGCTGGTGAATCTCATACAGTTTATGGAAGTGAATATTTATGGAAGTGAATAAAAAAATACCCAAACAATTCAGTTCATTTTCAAATAGCTTGTCATGTTGTGTCCTGCACTGATGCAGGAAGCAGTATGAGCATTGCAATGGAAGATGAGTGAGGCTAAGTCTTTGTCATTTTAGATTAATAACCATGTGTCATGCAAACAATTTTTTTTTAAATAGCTGCTGAAATGGGAACTTTCACACTGAAGTCTTTTGACATGTTCACAATACAGCTCTCTTTCTGTCTCATAAAACAACAAGTTGCTTACTCTCTGTCTGTCTGTGTCTGTCTGTCTGTCTGTCTGTCTGTCTGTCTGTCTGTCTGTCTGTCTGTCTGTCTGTCTCTCTCTCTCTCTCTCTCTCTCTCTCTCTCTCTCTCTCTCTCTCTCTCTCTCTCTCTCTCTCTCTCTCTCTCCCTCTCTCTTCCCCTTTATCTCCCCCCCCCCCCCTTTCCTCCCTCAACTTTTGTTTTGCCATTGGTGGTGGTATTCACCAGCATTCTTCAGTTCTTGACTGACCTCGTCTTCATGCAGGCGACAGCGCAGGCAATGTGATTCACCTCTTTGAGCGCGACTGCTCAGTCCAGCGCCGTCACCAGAAGGTGGTGGAGATTGCCCCGGCCCCTCAGCTGGACAGTGAGGTGCGGATGAAGATGGCCACCGATGCTGTGCGTCTGGCCACTTTTGTGGGCTACGAGAACGCAGGGACGGTTGAGTTCTTGCTGGACAAGAACGGGCAGTATTACTTCATTGAGGTCAACGCCAGGCTGCAAGTGGAGCACACTGTGACGGAACAAGTGACCGGGTGAGGGGGGTGGGAAGTGGGGGGAGGGGTTGTCAACATGTGTAATAATAATAGAAAGGATTTCTAGAGTGCCCATCTACCGCACAAGGTGGGATCAAAGGGCACTTTACAATAACACTAACAACAGACACAGACACCCCCCCACCCCCTGAAATATGACTTAAAAGTGAAAAAATCTACAGGTAAGGCACTTCCAAATATAAGGCACAATTGTAGCAGTGTCAGAACCAACAAGCAAAACATGACGGACATGTGTCAAACACTGAGAAACATGCCATGGTGTGGGAAAGTGGAAATGTGCAGTGAATTTGTCATTCAAAAAGTGTTTGAATCGATCAGAACAGCATATGTGGCATAATTTTTTAAAGACAAACAGTGCAGCCAAGAATAATAACCTGTTATTGGTGAAAGTGCTTACAAATGTTTGTAGTGTTTTAGTCTGCGATTGCTGCTTAGTGATCTATTTTGTGATGATTGCTGTGTTGTTGTATGTCGTATGTATGTACACACTTAGGGCTTTGATATAAGGTGGGGCATTCTAAAATGTTTGGAGAGTTATGTGCAGAGTAGACCTGTATAATTTCGTTATCATCCTTATGACAAATGTTGATCTGTACAGTGTGAATGTGCATGAATTTCCATGTTTCCCACCGGTCATGCGCAGTGTGGATCTGTATTTCCAGTTTGTCTTGATGGGAAATGTTTGTTGATCCTGTGCCGAATTTGTATCTTGTCATCATGAGAAATGTTGATTCTGTACAGAGTGGATCTTGTGCAAGCCCAGATCAGAATTGCAGAGGGCAAGACGCTGAAAGACCTTGACCTCACACAGGACAAGATCCACCTCAATGGCTGCGCCATTCAGTGTCGTATGACCACCGAGGATCCAGCTCGTAACTTTCAGCCGGACACTGGGCGCATTGAGGTTCAAAAAAAATCTTTATTTCTTCTCTCTTTTTTTCCCTTGTTTGTGGAATAATGTTGCCATGAGAACCTTTTGAGGAGATGGCCCAGATTTAGATACATGTGGAAGCAGAATCAGTTTCTGTGAAAAGAGTAGTCAAATATAGTTAGACTTGTATGCTCTGTAGAATTTTTGTTTGTTATTTCTGGCTGGCTCTGAGGAGAATCAGCAAAGCTCCTTTTGATCCCCTTAAATTTCTGTGATCTGGGATTGATTCAGCTTGGATTTCAAAGTTTGAGGTCTGTCTAGAAAGTAATTATCTCTGTGTCTTTGTTGGCATTTAACCCATTCACTGCCAAGGTGTCACTTGAATCTGCCAATGAAAATATGTGATACCCACCACGATTGATTAGGTGTTAAAAACCAGTTATCTATAACTTACCCCCCCCCCCCCCCCCCAAACGTATATGCAACACATGTGCACACACACACACACACACACAGAGATACACACACAACACACACACACACACAGTTTGCAGCGTCCATTCACTCATTTTTCATTGTATTTTGTTGTTTCAGGTTTTTCGTAGTGGTGAAGGTATGGGCATCCGCCTGGACAGTGCATCTGCTTACGCTGGTGCAGTCATCTCCCCATACTACGATTCCTTGCTGGTCAAAGTTATTGCTCATGCTCGTGACCATCCCACTGCCTGCTCCAAGATGCTGCGTGCACTCAAAGAGTTCCGCATCAGAGGTGTCAAAGTATGTCTCGGACTGTGTCAGCTCCTCTGTCTGTTTTACTGTCTCTGTCTCTGTCACTGTCTGTCTGTCTGTCTGTCTGTCTGTCTGTCTGTCTCTCTCTCTCTCTCTCTCTCTCTCTCTCTCTCTCTCTCTCTCTCTCTCTCTCTCTCTCTCTCTCTCTCTCTCTCTCTCTCTCTCTCAGGCTGTGAGTCTTTTGTTCTGCTATTGAAAGGGGCTGTGGGTCTATTCAATTAAACATCAATGAAATATGTTACTGTTACTCTCTGTCATGTTACCATAGTAGCATGTAAAGATCTGTTTGTGTTGTGTATAATACTGTACTTACAGTTAAACATATATTGATTGCATGTGCTGAATTGTTGGAAGTCAGGAAAAAAATATTTTGAACAGAATCCTGAAATCATTTTTGATTTCTTGCATGAGATTGGTGTGTTTTACAAAATATTAAGTGTGTTAAGGTATTGTTTGTCAGAAGTATTTTTAAAGAATTGTTCAAAACTTTTACGTAGAACGTTTTTACACTTTCCTTTATAAATGTGTTTAAAAAAATATGAAGTGTGTTAAAGCAATGTTTGTGTGAAATATTTCTAAAGAGTTGTTCAAAACTTTCATGTAGAACGTTTTACACTTTATAAATAACTAGGAGATAAACCGGAATTTGTTGTTACCCCTGATATAACCCTTTGTGGTTGACTGGGCTCAAAGCACCAACTAACTAACTAACAAACAATGTAAAGATCTAGGTCATTCTGCCAAAAGTATAGGGGGCAGGTTACAGCTAAACACACATACACATCAGTGTGAACTTATACTTTTGTATCTCAAGAAGTTGGTCAGCTGCACAGAACAAGAAGAAATAAGGGCATTCTGCACCCAGC
The DNA here is from genome assembly GCA_963584105.1 of Alviniconcha strummeri. Taxonomy (NCBI): domain Eukaryota; kingdom Metazoa; phylum Mollusca; class Gastropoda; family Provannidae; genus Alviniconcha; species Alviniconcha strummeri. The sequence goes on along the minus strand of OY757543.1, from coordinate 22,550,752 downwards.
CAGAGCATCTCCCAGAAACTGTTCCTGGTGTCACCCTACCATCTGATCTGCCTGATAGGAAAGTAAGACTCGGTTTGTTTCCAATTTCAGACCAACAGCCCCTTCCTGTTGAACGTGCTGCAAAATGAGAAGTTCCTGACGGGCGTGGTGGACACATACTTCATCGACGAAAACCCCCAGCTGTTCCAGTTCACCGCCTCCCAGAACCGCGCCCAGAAACTGCTGTACTACCTGGGGCAGGTCATGGTCAATGGACCATCCACCCCCCTCGCCACGAAAATCCCTCCCTCCGACATCATCCCCACTGTCCCACCTGTGCCTGTCGGTGAGTCCAGTTCTTCTCTGGCTTGGGTGATGGGTGTGCACGTCTCCATTCCCTAGGGGATCTTCCGCGACTCTAGGGTTCTTAGGGTTCTTATCATACACTGAGTTTTGAGAGAGAGAAAATAAACAGATTCTTTCGTTGTTGTTCAACCCCCCCCCCCCCCCCCATCCTTTAAATGGGCTGTAGAACATGTTTCTTTTTTTTGTTTTGTTTGGGTTTTTTCTGGTTTATTCTTTCCTGTTCTCACTAGAGTGAGCAGCTGTCTTTATTATTATTAGATGATATGTTTTGCATAGCCCAGCAAATTTAATCAGTCACAAATATATGAATTTTCATGATTACCGACTTCAAGATGAAGGTTAGTCAGCCGTTTTTGCTTTTCTCTGTGTGTGTGTGCTAAAAATGAAACGGAATGAGGCCCAAAGCCCTTGTGCAGAATCAACACACAAGGGAGTTAATTAGCACTCAAAATATGTAACACGAGCAAACAACAAAGACCTGGGTTGCCCACAGTAACTCTGAACTGGCATGCATGTTTATGTGCCTTGTATTTATACACATGCCAGGTGAAAGATACTGTAGATGACTCAGGTCTTTGTTGTACTTTTGTTGCGTGTTTCGAGCGCTTATTAACTCCGTTGTGGGTTGATTCTGTCTCTGCTAGTTTACATTTAAGGTGTGATGCAGCCTTCTGGGGAATGCATTGCAGTGTGTATACCTGTGCTAGTTCGCTCGTTGATAAATACATGTTTATTCTTCTGGGCATGGTGTGCCTCAGGGTATTGGCTTTGGCTGTAAACCTTATCTGTAGAAGCATATGGAGAGATGGTTTTAGTATAATAAATATCACACTGTGTGAATGGTAAGGGTGTAAGCAAAAGCACATGGATATAGATTTCAACTGTGATAGATGTAAACTGTGCATTATTGTTGAACAACAGGCCATAAGTGAAAGCATATGGACAGAGATTTCAACTGTGATAGATGTAAACTGTGCATTATTGTTGAACAACAGGCCATAAGTGAAAGCATATGGACAGAGATTTCAACTGTGATAGATGTAAACTGTGCATTATTGTTGAACAACAGGCCATAAGTGAAAGCATATGGACAGAGATTTCAACTGTGATAGATGTAAACTGTGCATTATTGTTGAACAACAGGCCATAAGTGAAAGCATATGGACAGAGATTTTAGCTGTGACAGTTGTAAACTGTGTATGGTTGTTGAACATCAGGCCATAAGTGAAAGCATATGGACAGAGATTTTAGCTGTGACAGTTGTAAACTGTGTATGGTTGTTGAACATCAGGCCATAAGTGAAAGCATATGGACAGAGATTTTAGCTGTGACAGTTGTAAACTGTGTATGGTTGTTGAACATCAGGCCATAAGTGAAAGCATATGGACAGAGATTTTAGCTGTGACAGTTGTAAACTGTGTATGGTTGTTGAACATCAGGCCATAAGTGAAAGCATATGGACAGAGATTTTAGCTGTGACAGTTGTAAACTGTGTATGGTTGTTGAACATCAGGCCATAAGTGAAAGCATATGGAAAGAGATTTCAACTGTGGTAGATGTAAACTGTATGATTGTTGAACACAAGGCCATAGGTGAAAACACAAGGATAGAAATTTCATGTTTATGACTGATGCCAAACTGTGAATGTTTGTTGAACATTAGACTGTAAGTGAAAGCATGTAAGGATAAATTTCAAATCCGACAAATATCAAAGCGTGTAAAATTAGTGTACTTTTGGCTGCAAGTATGTGCCTTGTGTGGTCCTTAACTGTCAGTTCTTTGCTGGGATCCGAGTCATGCACACCCGTCTGGTTTAGCCCCTTTGCCCAACTTAATATTTCTGCCCATAACCTGTTTTGTCTCCTGGAAAATGAACAGTCTGACTTGTGTTTCATCTCTTGCCTTTCCTTGTTCTGTCTGTTTGTTTTTGTGAAAAGCTTTTATACGAATGAGGTTGGGAAAGAAAGGAGTGTGACTAAACTAACCTCATAATGAACATTGTGTTTAATTGGTGTGACAATGATATTACAGATGAGCAAGGAAAGGGTAAGAACTGCAGCAAACTCCATTTGTCTCCCCCTTGTCTTTTCCCACCGTCGTGTTTAAAAAAAAGAGTTTTTCTTCTCTGTTTCTCATAACTTTTGGCTTTCCTCTCAATTTGTGTTGTATTATTAATGCTGAAGTATTATTTTTCAGAAGTTTAGCAAGTGTACTCAACGCATTTAATGCTTCTTACTAAAGACTGAGGAAGAGATGTATTATGTCTAATTATACGCTCTGTGTCTGTGGTGTGGAGTAGATGTGCAGGGTGTTAGTCAGAGCCGCCTGGTAGAGTTGTTAACTTGAAGTTTACAGTACTAGAAAATCAATGAATCATTTTGGTGCACATCAGGTCCTTTCTTCAAACATGCAAGGTGTTAGTGCCACCTGGTAGAGTTGTTAACTCAAAGTTTGTTGTGCAACACTCAGCTACAGTACTAGAAAATCATTGAATCATTTTGATGCACATCAGGTCCTTTCTTTGACCTGCATCAGTTTTGTTGGGTTTTGTGTTCATGTATTCAGGAGTGTAAACTTTCTGGTCTGTTCTGGGATTTCCTGTATTATGTTTGTTTTTATGACTCGGATCAGCATATATATATATATATAGTGTTAACTGGAAGTACTATTAAACGTGGATTGACTTTTGTGGGTGTTAGTTCATCCAGCAGTGACCCAGTGACAGGACGTTAAAATCCAGTTACAATGTAACTGTATCACAAAATAGTTTTATTTTATTTCTGTGAACCAGATTGTGTCAAGATACTTCCTTGATTTTCTAGCTGTGTGATTGTGATGGGGTTTTGTTGTTGTTGTTGGTGGTATTATATTTTGGGTTTGGTGTGACTTTTGTGGGTTGGTTTGTGGGTTTTTGTTGGTGGTGTTGTCTTGTGGGGGGCAGTAGACAGTCCTCTGTTGGGTTGCTTTAGCCTGTGTTTTGTTATTGGGTCCTCATTGTGTACTGCTAAATTGCATGAGCTAAAGGACTAAACCCAGCATATTTTGAGTCTTTTCACATGAAGAGACTGAGATGTGTGATGGCTTACAGTACTGTAACTGATATTATGCGAGTCTCTGAGCAGAGATTTGTTGCTTTACTGAGGCCACCCAGATTTAAGCCAGCAGAGAAGAATGTTGCTGCAGAACTACACACATACACATGAATGCGCATGCACACACACACACTCACACACACACACACACACATGCACGTCTGCACACTTGCATCAACACACACACACACACATTCACACACATGCACGTATGCACACTTGCACGGATGCATGCACGCATGCACTTATGCACACATGGACGCACGCATGGACTCACACACAACACACACACACACACACACACACACACACACACACACACACACACACACACACACACACACACACACACACACTACAGTATACACACACAACACACACAATATACACACATGCACACACACACCAAACACACATATACACTCTCTCTCTCACACACACACACACACACACACACACACACACACACACACACACAGAGCAATGCATCCATATGGATTTGCATACACACACACACACACACACATATGCAGATGTTTGTTCCTTCACTCGTTCATTCACTCACCTCATCTCACTCATTTGGCTGATGAAGTAGCTGTGTGTGATTGTAGAATATTTCCTTTTTGATGTGCCTTGACTGTTTAAAGCTCATAACCCATATGCATGAAGAGTAAACACAGGAGGATATCCCCTAGTTCCAATCAGCTAGAGAGTCTTTAAAACAGAACAGATCTAGGGAAATGTACTCGCCTATACAACAAAACACAAGGAATACTGAAACACAAGCGCTTTTGACAGAAAATTGTCTTCATCAGGTGTAAGAAGATAGATAATAAAAGATGAAGGAAGCAAAGAAGAAGACAGACAAAGAGTTGATGTAAAAAAATTGTTAAGAATGTATACCTTAAAGAGCGTCTTTAAGTCTGGCTCACATCCCACAGGCAAGAGTTGTGAACAGGCTCCAAAACAGCCGTTTGCCAATGTTAATTTTTTAGATTGGGCACTTCCATTGTTTTACCAATAATGCAACATACATGACATCAAAAAATTGAAACTGATTGGACACCACATGATGGCAGACTTGATAGTTTCCCAGAATCAAAACTTAAGATTGAGTTGTGTATATTGTTCAGTTTTGGCAGGCCCCTTGCAAAAGTCTACGAGAAGGCATGCTTTGAGTCAACAGGTAAATCTGGGTGTAATTAGTTTGTGAGAAGCAGTGCTGGACTGCAGCAGGCATGTCAGTGTCCCATTGACCCCTTCCAGTTCACGATTTTCCTGTCCTGCTCTTCATCATCTGTGTTGGCTATGATGTGCCTTGATGCATGACTCCAACTTACTTGAACAGCTGGTGGTGTTCCGTGGTACATGGGATGGACTCTTTCTGTACTAGTGTTTATTTTATCCTCAGTAGTAGCCTTTGTTAGTAATGGCAGTACCAGACCCACCTGTTTTTAGGTGGTATCTAGACTGCCTAAATGTGTGGGGTTTTTTTTTTTATAGAGTCAAACGTTTTAATGTGTTTAAGCTGGCCAGAGAATCCTGTTTGTGCTCCATGCATGCCACTTTTTATTTTATTTTTTAGTACGATCACTGGTAGAAAATAATTGAGGTTGGGGGGCTGTTGGCTCTTCATGCATACAAGCCCTTATTTGTAGCTGTATAGCCCACTTGTTTGCTAAAACTAACTTTAGTTTAATTTGTAGTCATTTTGACTGCACTTTTGCACATGTGTGCATACACACTCACACACACACACACACACACACACACACACACACACACACACACACACACACACACACACACACACACACTGCACATGCACACAAAGACACACACCACACACACACCGCACACATGCATGCATTCATGCACACACACACACACACACACACACACACACACACACACACACACACACACACACACACACACACACACACATTCACTCAATCAATCAATCATTCACTGTCACTCTAAGTTGAGATTACATATCTCTGCCTTCATTTGTTTTTGTTGGGACTTCTGGTATTGTAATATGGTGTTAGCACAGATGTCTGTCAGATTTGGTTTGCTGATTCAGGACTGAATCAGAAGTTCAGATCAGTGTCTGTGTGTCATATAGTGTTTTCATTCTTCCTGCAGTGTTTGGTGTAATGCTCCTCTCTGTTTGGCTAGCTCTAACTTTTGCATGGCTGTGAAATAGTTCTTGGAAGAGTATATATGCTTACCTTGCTGTTCTAAAATATATCAGTAAGACCATCGTTAAACATCAAGAAATCTGTCATTCTTATAGTTTTCATTATAGTACTCTTTGATATTGAAGCTTGTGAAGAATTTTATTTAACTTGTTTGTTTGTGTTTTGTGTGGTTTTTGTGTGGTTTTTGTTTGTTTTGTATTTCAGGTTTTTGAGGGTTATTTTTTAATTATGTCCTCCCACATTGTGACACATCAACTTGAGCTAGAGTGTCAAGAATGTGAGAAAAAGAGAAAAAATGAACTGAGTTACTGTCTTTAAGGCCAATGTCACAGGTCAAGGCTTATAATTAAGTCATAAAAATATGACTGTTTCTGCTTTATCATCTGAACTAATGATTCAGTTACAACTAAATTAGTTTTGATGGTAGATCATCATAAGCCTAAATGACCAGTAAAAATATTGGATTTCTGTGTTCAAGGTCAGTGTCACAGTAAATAAAGGGAAGCTACTGCATTTACCCCCTTCTTGAATGTGCTGCGTCACCTTCACAGTGCATTGTATTGTCATTAAATAATTGTTCCTTTTAACCTTTTATGTGTTTCGATCTTCACAGTTCAGTTTGAATGAAAGTGACCACCTTTCTGTGCAATTGCGCTCGAGAACAATGAGCTACAGAACACTGTCCATTTGTCAGGAAAGTTTGTGGTGAACTTTAAGCTGATTGTTGGCACGAGGTAGAATTTTCCTTAGTGTGCTGATGGGAGGATGGACTTGCCAGAGTGCTTATATCAGTTCATTGCATGCTCGCATTGTGATTCTGAGGGCTGTATATATCAATATTGATACATTTGCTGTGCATTTGTGCATAAAATATGTACATCATTTTTTGATCATTGTTTTTCATTGTATCCCTTTCAATCTGGGGGTGGGGGGTGGGGGGGGGGTTTACCCCTTTTTTTCAAGCCGTATTCTGTGAATTGTCATTGTATTAAATTAAAACCTAAATAGCTCTTCTCCTCTTATGACTGTGGTGGGAAGGGTCTCAGTATCAATAAAATGCAGTGCATTTTGATATCTTCACCTCAAAGCTCTCAAGTCTGTAAATTACATCTCTCAGGTCCCGAATCATGTGCCTGGCACTCGGGACATCACTGCTTTTGTTGTCAGCATGTATGCTTAAAATCCCACCACTGAAATGATTGAGTACAAAGTGTTGATCTTTTTAGCTTGATTCATATTATATACAGCCTTTGCAGTAATGGGTACTGAATATCAGTATTTTGAACTTAATTTCTGTGACCTTGAATTTGAGGAAATAAAGCCACAGTAGAAGGGAGGGAGGGGGATTTATGATTTGTATTTTGTAAGTAAAATGGAGTTACCTTTGGTATGAGCTTACTCTGATCGTGTTAATACATATGTACATGTTTGCAACACTGATTTGTATTGTAGGTGGTTCCAGCATGACAACCAATTCCAGCAAGGTCTCCATTGTATAAGGAAAATGAAACAGTTGCTGTATTAGGTTGGCTGTTGGTGATGTTCTAGCTCAGGCTTTATACAACTGGCTTCTTTTGTTTGTCCTCTTGACCAGTCTCAGTGAGCATCAGATTTTGATGGAGAAATAGGTCCAAACTGATTTGTGCGTGTGTGTGTGTGTGTGTGTGTGTGTGTGTGTGTGTGTGTGTGTGTGTGTGTGTGTGTGTGTGTGTGTGTGTGTGTACATGCATGTGTGTGTGTGTAAATGCGTTTATATGTGTGTATGTATGTGTGTATGTGTGTGCATGCATGCATGTGTGTGTGTGTGTGTGTGTGTGTGTGCGTGTGTGTGTGTTTGTGTGCTGTGTCAGTAACTGTCAAAGGAACACCCCGCCAGTGGTCCCATTCTGATCACTTTACCCCCCACCCAACAGCTTTGTGTCGTTACATTAATCATCCCACAAAATTACTTTGCTTCATTACATCATTGACTTTGTTTTACCAAACCCAGTCAATGTGACATCAATAGCTTGGTCGTGCTGCCACCCCCTCTCCCACCCCTACCCCACCCCTTCCCTCATTTTACTGTTTTCATGTCTCACCGAAGCTATTCGGTCTCTTTCCCTCACCAGCCACCAAGCCTCCAACCGGCTGGCGCGACATCTTGGTTGCCGAGGGCCCCGAGGCGTTTGCCAAGAAAGTGCGTCAGCACAAGAGTCTGCTGCTGATGGATACCACCATGAGGGACGCTCACCAGTCTCTCCTGGCCACCCGTGTGCGCTCCTACGATCTGAACCGCATTGCTCCGTATGTGTCCCACAACTTCAGCCCACTCTTCAGCCTGGAGAACTGGGGCGGTAAGTGGATGCCCACTGAGTCTAGGTTGCCCTGTTGTAGCCGTCGTGGTTGACTTCTTTTCCCAAATCTGTAGACCTGCCATGTTTTCTGTTCCATGCTGTTTGCTGCCCGTTTTAAGTTGTGTAAATTAAACTTTGAATAAATCCAAAGGAAAATGAGGCCCAGAATGTAGAATTAGCAAATGAGGGAGTTACATCAGAGCTATCTGGTGGAGTTTATGAACCTTGTATTTACATGCATGCTAGGTGAGTTACCGTAGGTGACTCAGGTCTTTCTTGTTGTACTTGTGTGACGTCTTTTGAGCTCTTATGCTCATTTGTGCAGGTGACTCTGTGTGTGTGTGTGTGTGTTTGTGCTTGTGTGTGTGCATATGCGCTGAGAATAGTCTCTGTGGACAAAATTTTGCGCTTTATAAATACTTTGAGTATTATTATTGACTAAGCATTAACAACCATCTATCTATCCATTGCCCAGTCAAGGACAGAGAGCTTGCTTTCAGGTTTTCTGTGTAGATCCTGACCATTTTGTTGGTGGCCGAGCATTTAGGCAGCATCTAATTGTCACGTTTTTTGTTGGCCAGAAATACTGATTTCATCCGGCAAATCTTTGGGTTGGGGAAGCTGCCACAGTGCCAACAAAGTGCTGTAGTTTGGTGATTGTTAGAACAGTTCATGTTTGGAGGACAGGGATTGCATGAAACGTGTGACTTTTATTCAGCTCATTCCAGTTCCATATGCAGAAAATTATGTGCCCATGCCGTCTTTCTCCAATCACTTGTACACCCTGACAAGTTGCTATAGACTATAGTCACATGACCACCAATTCTGATGGATTTAACTGATCAACCAATGAACATGGAAGTGTAGATTTATATTGTCCTGCTGCATGTAATTTGTTATTTGGGTGGGTGGGGCGTCGAATGTTCAGAATGTTTTTCACTCAGCAATGGATCTTTAGCTTTGTGCGTATACCAGATTGGACAACTGTGCTCACACATATAATTCTCTTCTCTATTCACGACAGGTGCTACATTTGATGTGGCGCTGCGTTTCTTGCACGAGTGCCCATGGGAACGCCTGGACCATCTGCGGAAGCGCATTCCCAACATTCCCTTTCAGATGCTGCTGCGAGGAGCCAACGCTGTCGGTTACACAAATTACCCAGACAACGTTGTCTTCAAGTAAGGGATTCCAGTCAGAATACCATCCATGCACTTTTCTTTTTAGTTCAGTTTGGTACAAGGTGGTATGTGCATGCTTGGGAAGGCTGCTAGGATGCTCTGCACCCTGTCTCTCAAAGGTTTCCCTAGCAATGCCTCTGGAGCAACTCCTGTGTTGGCAGTGGCCCTGCCCTTCTGATTGCCAGTGGCCCTGTCTTGTCCTTGAAGCATTATTGTTGAGCACTGCCGCTTTCTGCACCATACCAGCAATCAGGTAGTGAGTGTCTCAAGCTCCTCAACACTTCAGATCTTCCCAGATGCAAGACATCTGAACCTATCTGCTTAGGTATTTTCCTTAAGTCTAGAATGTGCAGGATGGTAGAGCCACTGGAGTCGAAGGTGAATATTAGATATTTTCATGTGCCAGTCTAGGCTTCCCATTCCAGTTTTCCTCTTTGTAGCAAGGCAGTTAAGATTTGGATCTGTGAGAATTGTAGCATATGTGGTTTGGCTGTCTTTTCTTCAGGCATTCCAGTGTATGAGAGCTTGTGTATGGCAAGTATAGTAAACAGGATACCATTTAAGATTTTTAAAAATTGCTCTTCCCCCGACCTTTTTCTCTTGACATTTCGTGAATCCTTGTGGGAAATTTGAATCACTTTACTGGGTAAGGTGACCGCAGCAGCAAGAACAGTACTACCCAGTCCTACCTGAGAATGTGATGTTCTGGCATTTACCTGGGTAAGGCTACGGCAGCTGCAAGAACGGCACTGCTCTATCATACCTGAGAATGTGCTGTTTTAGTGTTTACCTGGGTAGGGGCACAAGAAGAGGGCTACCCAGTCCTACCTGAGAATGTTATGTTTTAGTGTTTACCTGGGAAGGCTACAGCAGCTGCAAGAGCTACCAGAGAATGTGATGTTTACTACCAGAGAATGTGAAGTTTTACTGTTTACCTACAGTGAAACCTTCACGGCAGCTATGGACTCCTAACCAACTGCACTGACTTGGAAATGATGAACTTGGTGATTTTTGCAGGTTCTGTGATCTGGCAGTGAAGCACGGCATGGACATCTTCCGCATCTTTGACTCCCTGAACTACGTGCCCAACATCGTCGTTGGCATGGACGCTGTGGGAAATGCAGGTCAGGCATGCTTTCTGTCGGCCTGTCCTGCCTAGCTGGCTACATGTGGGCACAGGTGTCTGTTTTGCTGACAGCCTGTGGAGTTTCAGAGCAGTGGCACCTTGCGTTTGATGTGACAGAAACAAGAATCAGTCGAGCATGGTGATGTCAGGTCAAGATGTACCAGCTGGCTATAGTTTTAACAGGTCCAAACTGTTACACAGATCACAACCCTGGTCTAGTCCACAGTATCAGATTGCAGAGGGGTGGGATAATCATGTGCTCCGGTTGTGTGAGCATTTGAATGTAGTATGATTTGTTTGGCCCTCAGTGTTACTGAGAAAGGTCTTCGGGCTTGGCCTTGGGCTACAGGTACAAGCTCACAATATCCTGTGTGTTCTGTGGAGGCTTGACCCAATGTCCTGAGTGTTTTGTGGAGGTTTGACCCTATATCCAGTGTGTTATGTGGAGGTTTATCACCATATTCAGTGTTTTGTGGAGGTTTGACCCTATATCCAGTCTTCTCTGGAGGTTTGACCCAACACTATATCCAGTCTTCTCTGGAGGTTTGACCCAACATTCCTTAGTGTTCTGTGGAGGTTTTACCCAATGTCTGGAGTGTTTTGTACTGGGCATTAAAAGCCAACTTACCTACCAGTTTTCTGCAGGTTTAACCCTGTGTCCAGAGTGATCTGTTGAGGTTTGACCCGATATTGAGTGTTCTGTGGAGGTTTGATCCCATATTCACAGTGTTCTGTGGAGGTCTGTCCCCAACCACCAGTGAAGCAATGTCAACACCACTGACTGTCGTTGGGTTTATCTCTGTGTGTGGGTCAGGTGGGGTGATTGAAGCAGCGATGTCGTACACTGGCGATGTGTCTGACTCGACAAAGACCAAGTACAACCTGGACTATTACATGGACCTGTCCACTCAGCTCATCAAGGCAGGAACGCACATTTTGGGCATCAAGGTATGTAAGGTGTTTGACCACAGTACCAAATCATGTGTAATACATGTTTGACTGCAGTCAAAAATGCTAGTGTCCTAATTTATGTGTCAAACTACAGTAAAAAATGTAAGTAAGTTGATGTTTTACGCCCAGTCAACTGGTACAGTTATGTCAGGGTGATGTAAAAAATGGTGATCATGTAAAATGTGATTAGAGTCAAAGATGGTAAAGTCATATATGTGTGTGTGTGTGTGTGTGTAGAACTACAGTCAGAACATTGTGGTGTAAAATGTGTTTGACTGCAGTAAATGGCAGGGTCATAAGTGTTGGAACTGCAGTCAAAAGTGGTGGTGTAGTTAGTGTTCAGATCCGGTAAAAATGGTCTTGATATAAATTACAGCGTTATTCATCCAGGGTTGTAGTACGGTGTATGCCCAACCATCATGTGCAATTTTATGATGATATTCCTTGAACTGAGAGAACTACGAGAAAAAGAATGTAAGTACATGAACTGATTAAAATTTCCTAGCACCTGGCATGCGCAAAGCCTGGCAGTGAAGGGGTTGACTCATTGCGCCCCATCTGCACACAGCTCGTGAAAGGTACCTTCAGACTCCTTCATGCTCCAGTGCCTTTCCAGGCTGTCCCTGGTCTAACTGCTCCAAACCCTCTCTCCCCAGGACATGGCCGGTTTGCTGCGCCCACAGGCTGCCAAGCTGCTTGTGTCGGCCATCCGCGACAAGTATCCAGACATCCCCATCCACGTGCACACCCATGACACTTCCGGTGCTGGCGTAGCAGCCATGCTTGCGGCTGCGCAGGCTGGCGCTGATGTGGTGGATGTGGCAGTGGACTCCATGTCCGGCATGACCTCACAGCCCAGCATGGGGGCTGTTGTGGCATCCTGTGAACGGACCCCACTTGACACAGGTAGGACTCCAGTGTGTGTACACAAACTCCAGTGCATGGACACATGGGGGGGGGGGGGGGTTGTTCTGAGAGACTCAGTACTGGATGCAGGTTTGGGGATACTTGTGGGCACAGTGAAGAGAGGGTGAGAGCTGATGTACATGTGGCACCCTGCAAGAGAACTCCACTTGATTCTGGTACAGCTCTGGTGGGTTTAAGTTAAGGGCCATGGGAGCCATTGTGGGGCCTTGTGAGAGTGTTGTACGAGACATGGATATGGAGGTGTTCCAGTGGACATTGACATATATATAGTAGTGGTAGTTGTAGGGCCTTGTGAGAGGATTGTATAAGACACAGACATGGTGGTCCAGTGGATGTTGTATAGTAGTGGTGGTTGTGGGGCGTTGTGAGAGCATTGTACAAGATACAGATATGGAGATGGTCCTGTGGATGTTGATATAGCATTGTACGAGACACAGATGTGCAGGTGGTCCGATGGACATTGATGTATAGTAGTGGTGGCGGTGGTAGTGTCATGTGCAGGAACTCTTCTGGGTAAAAGATAATGTTGATACTCCACAGGGTGTCAGTGTAGGGACATGGTTGCTTCATAGTCAGGAAGATGATCAAGCAGGATATGTAATAATTCAGGCAAAGGCTTAAATGCTCTGGGTTTTGGCCAAGTTCCTCTAATGCTCTGGGTTTGGGCCATGTTCCTCATGACGGTGTGGGTATCTCCATTAGAGGGACTACAGGCTGCACATGTAAGCCAGACAGAAGGAAATAAAACATCCAGCCTGATTAGTGGAAACCTGGTGAAAAAAGACGGGTGGAAATGTGAAAAATGACAGGTGGTAACCTGGTGAAAAATGACAGGTGGAAACCTGGTGAAAAAAGACAGGCAGAAACCTGGTGAAAAAAGACAGACTAAAGAAAAAGCAGGGTAAATGTGCTGGATATTTCCACACTCAGATGTCCACTATTGTCTGCTGTGTAGGATTTGATCTGGACACCGTGTCAGCTTACTCAGCCTACTGGGAACAGACACGCAGCCTGTACGGACCATTTGAGTGCACTGTCACCATGAAAAGCGGAAATGCTGACATCTACAAAAATGAAATCCCAGGTGAGTGAGGTCTCTTGAGCTGATGATTAGTTACAAGTGTGGTTAGGTTGGTTTTTTTGACAACTCTGTATTGTCAGTGTCAAGTGCCATTTGATTGTTTTTGCGGCTTTTTCTTATGACCAATCTGTTGTTTCTTGTTTGGCTGATGTTTTGGTTTTGTCAGACAACCAGAATGTTCTGCAAAGGATCAAAGAAATGAAAAGAAAAAAATCCCTGTTGGTAGTCATGAGGATAAAATGTGCAGTGTGTAAGTTATTTCCATGTGTGTGTGTGTGCACGCATTGTGGTGTGTTTGGATGTGTATGTTCATTGTGTGTTGTGTGTGTTTGTGTGTGCATGTTCATTTTGTGGTGTGTGTTAACATTGGTGTGTTTATATAAATTGTGTGGTGTGTGTGTGTGTGTGTGTGTGTGTGTGTGTGTGTGTGTGTGTGTGTGTGTGTGTGTGTGTGTGTGTGTGTGTGTGTGCAGGTGGCCAGTACACTAACCTGCAGTTCCAGGCCTTCAGCCTTGGTCTGGCTGACCAGTTTGAGGAGGTGAAGAAGATGTACTCCGTGGCCAACAAGCTGCTTGGCGACCTGCCCAAGGTGGGTGCAGACATGCGGAAAGGGGAGGAAATGCATGCCTGTGTTGGTGGGAAGGGAGAAAATGCAATGGGACTACGTCTCCAGCCATGCCTGTGTTGGTGGGAAGGGAGAAAATGCAATGGGACTACATCTCCAGCCATGCCTGTGTTGGTGGGAAGGGAGAAAATGCAATGGGACTACGTCTCCAGCCATGCCTGTGTTGGTGGGAAGGGAGAAAATGCAATGGGACTACGTCTCCAGCCATGCCTGTGTTGGTGGGAAGGGAGAAAATGCAATGGGACTACATCTCCAGCCATGCCTGTGTTGGTGGGAAGGGAGAAAATGCAATGGGACTACGTCTCCAGCCATGCCTGTGTTGGTGGGAAGGGAGAAAATGCAATGGGACTACGTCTCCAGCCATGCCTGTGTTGGTGGGAAGGGAGAAAATGCAGGATGGATTTCAAATGCGTAAATATTGATAGAAGAACCATGTGAATCCTGCAGATGAGAAATAATTTTCCTCATTTTCAGGCTGGCTTGCACATTCTCTTGGGGCTGCCTTGAACACTAGAAGATGACTTATTTGACAGGTGACGCCGTCTTCAAAGGTAGTGGGTGACCTGGCCCAGTTCATGGTTCAGAACAAGCTGACACCGGAGCTGGTTGAAGAAAAGGCCACCGAGTTGTCCTTCCCCAAGTCTGTTGTCGAGTTCTTCCAGGGTGCCCTTGGGGAGCCACCTGGTGGTTATCCTGAACCACTCAGAACAAAGGTCAGTCATACGGGTAACTGTGACCTTTAGGAGGTGGGGGTGGGTATGGTAGCTTAATTTATACAACTGTGTTTCTGTTCTGTATGGACTGGTGCATCAGACCATACACATTTTTCATAAATTTATGTCACTCTTTTGCTTTGCTTTTCTGCTTCGTTTTTTTCTTCTTTTTTGTTGGGGGGAGGAAGGGACAGGTGCAAATTTAACTTGCTTTTTTTTGGGGGGGGGGGGGGGGGGTCTTTTGGTGTGGTTGTGTTTTTTTTCCCTTCTGTGTATTAGCCACACAGTGATTTATTTTGTATTGCTTCTCTTCCTTAACAGCCCAGCCGTTGGTGGGTTTTCTTCTAGATTTGACTGCATGGTCTCAGCATTTTTCTGTTGGGCTTGATTTCTTTTCTACTTTAACTTTTGTTTAGTATCGGTTTGTTTTTGTTTTGTTACCTGATTGCTTATTCAAATGAGAGTCATTTGTGTCATGATCGCTGCTGTTTGTAATTTGTTTCTTACCTTTTTTTGTGCAGGTGTTGAAAGGTGCGGCGCCAATAACCGGCCGCCCCGGTGCCTCACTGGAGCCACTGGACTTCGGTGCTCTGAAGGACGAGCTGGAAACAAAACATGGCGTTACAGCCAAGGAAGTGGACATCATGAGTGCTGCCCTCTACCCCAAGGTGAGCACAGGAAAAACGGGCTTCTTGGTGGTGGTTGGTGTTGGGGTTACATTTTGAACTCTTTCTCGCCCAGCTACCAAGACAGCTCATTTTGTTACAATTGTAAACATGTGTTGGATCACAGAGAGAGAGAAAGCAGTTGAGGTTTTGTGTGTGTGTGTGTGTGTGTGTTTACACTTGCACACATCTGGCATATGGTGGACGATACATTGAGGTAGGATGGTACACGTCTGTCAGGTGATGGGAGATACATTGAGTTGTGCTTGACATGTCTGTCAGGTGATGGGAGATACATTGACTTGTGCCTGTACACTTCTGTCAGATGATGTACACTTCAGTCAAATGATGGACAATACATTGAAGTGCACCTGTACAGTTCAGTCACATGGTGGACAATACATTGAGGTGCATCTGTACACTTCAGTCACATGAGGAACAATACATTGAGGTGCACCTGTACACTTCAGTCACATGATGGACAATACATTGAGGTACACCTTTACACTTCAGTCACATGATGGATAATACATTGTGGTGCACCTGTACACTTCAGTCACATGATGGATAATACATTGAGGTGCACCTGTGCACTTCAATCACATGATGGGTGATAGATTGAGGTGCGCCTGTACACTTCTGTCAGATGACAGATGATAAGTTGCCTAAACTGTATGTCTGAAAAGGTCGTGGATGATGATGGTAAGTTGCCTAAACTGTGTGTCTTTAAAGGTCATGGGTGATGATGATAAGTTTCCTAAACTGTGCAAAGGTCATGGATGATGGTGATAAGTTGCCTAAACTGTGTCTGCAAAGGTCATGGATGATGGTGATAAGTTGCCTAAACTGTGTGTCTGCAAAGGTTGTGGATGATGGTGATAAGTTGCCTAAACTGTGTGTCTGCAAAGGTCATGGGTGATGATGATAAGTTGCCTAAACTGTGTGTCTTCAAAGGTCGTGGATGATGATGATAAGTTGCCTAAACTATGTGTCTGCGAAGGTCTTGGATGAGTACCTGGAGTTCCGCAGCAAGTACGGCCCAGTGGACTGTCTGGACACCAGGACCTTCTTCCTTGGACCCAGAATTGCTGCTGAGACAGAGGTATTTATCTTATTACTAACAGATGGATTATAGAGAATAGTGTCTTGAGACAGCTCCAGGTAGCTGTCAGTTGTCTCAGAGGCAATTGACAGATACCTTGAGCTGTCTCCGACACTACTCTCTATCATCCATCTGTTAGCAATAATATATCTTATCACTAACAGATGGATGATAGAGAAAAGTGTCTGAGACAGCTCAAGGTATCTTGCTAATCACTAACATAAAGACTGATAACTATAATTAAAACATAGAGAATCATGTCAGTGTTGGTAACCTTTTTTTCAAAGTTGCATTTACTCTGTAGTTTTTTTGTTTTGTTTTTTGTTTTTTAAAGATCTGTTTAAAAAACAAAAAACAATTTTTAGGTCTGTAGTGCTCAGCTCAGTACTTTCAACATGCCTTTAGGGCAGCAATTTTATTTTTTAAAGATCTTGCTACAAAAGTTTTTTTGTGTGTGTCTGTTGTTTTATCATGACCAAAAATGTGAGAATATTATAAATGTAGCATAGTAAATAGATTAAGATGTCACATTTTCAGGTCGTTTCCTTCTTCTTACACAACTCCATCCCACACCCCCACCCCCACCCTGCCAACCTGTAACAAAGTTTTGGGAGTAGATTTAAACTGCTGTGTTAATCTGTCCATTTGTCCATCTATCTGTGTGTTCAGGCTTTGTCGTGGTGAAAATTATCTTATGAACCGCTCAGCTGCTTGTATCAAAACTTTGTGTGGTGGTGCATCACCATGATCCAGAGTGTCATGCAGCATTCCCAACCACAGTTTTTCTTGGAAACAGTTTTGCATTTTGTCACAGCCTCAGAAGAACAAAGAAGGAGAAACACGAGCAAGATGTTTGTATTCCCACTTTTATTTTGTTCCAACTCCAGTTGTGTTCTTGAAACTGCAGCCACCTCTGTGCTGTTTTTCCTTGGGAACAAAAGTTATAAGGGGTGGGCATGTGTGTGTGTGTGTGATAGAGAGAAAGAGAGAGAGAGAAGCAAGTCCTGACCACTTTCACCATTCATTTCGTTCTGATGTGAAAGTAAACCAACAGTTGTGTGCTTTGAGTCTGGTGTTTGTCTTGATGCTGGATTGCAGCTCACTCTTTTTCTAGTTTCATTTTGCTTTGGTTACCTACATATATATATAGCAGCAAGCAAGTAAGTCTGTTGCATCCTTAAACTTTCCAGAGTGATGCTGAAGCCGGATCTGTAAGGGTTCTTTTTGCTTTTGCGTTTGGACTGGCATAAAAGCTGTGTAATGATCCGTGTTCATCAGCAGCTAGGGTAAAGACCTCCAGGCTAGCACTTTCTCAGCTTATTTCAGTGACACCTTTTAAATCTCATGGGACCATAGGTGCTATTCAACTTTACCAGGTGAAACTGTCAGTTTAACACAAGGAATATATATGCAGTCTTATGACGTGATTGACACCCTGAATTGCACAGTGTTGGGACTTTTATACTTATGATATCGATTTTTCTGTGGATCATATTTGTAAATCAAGACATATTTAGTGCTGCATTGCCTCAGTAGATCATGTGAACTGATACACCTTCAGCATCTTAATGGGGTTTTTTTCAGCATCTATTCATGTTCAGACTCGTATGATAAATGGTGCATGTGTGTTCACACACGGACAAGATGGTTCACATTGTGTTATCTGTGACTTGTATTTAAGGAAAATAATTGAAACAGTGCCTGTCCCAGCCCAGGGGGGATACTTCATGGAGGTGTTCCTCACAATGCATGATGAGCTAATGAGTCCTACATGTTCTGGCAGGTTTTTGTGTCCTTGACCTAGACACTGCACAGTCAGTGAGGTGGTATAACTGTATCATACTGACTGCCACACACTTTGCTTTTGAATGTGAGCTGACAAAGTGTGGTGTTCATTTTGTGTTCATTTTGTCATGTTGATTGATGTTAAATATCAGCTTGTTTACTGTCACTGAAAAGTTTGTGTAGTGGATGAATTTCAAAGACGGGGGGACGGAGGGGCTAATGAATAAGCCATCTGCCCATGTCATTGTGAGGGGTGGGTAAGCAACAATCATTCATCAGTAATCATCAGTCAATGGAATAATGTTTAGGAAGTACACACACACTATCCTTCTTCAGCTGGATATAAAGAAGATAGGTGCAGGCTTTTTGAGGTGGGAGCTAAGACATTCAGAAGGTGGGGGCTGGATTTTTGAGTTGAGAAGGTGATGGAGAGAAACCAAGGAACAATGAAGTATAAAGTTTGAAAAATAAAAAATAAAGTCTTAAATGTGAGATGTTGCCTTTTCTGGCATGTGAATTGAGATGATACAGGAGAGACCGTTATGTGTGACATTCTAGCATTTTGAGTTGAGAATTGAGACAGTAGAAGAGAGAAGTCACTGTGTTATATATAACATGCTAGCATTTTTAGATGAGAATTGATACAGTAAAAGAGAGAAGTCACGTGCTGCATGTGACATGCTAGCATTTTGAGGTGACAGTTGAGACAGTAAAAGTGAGAAGCAACACTCCTACATGTGGCATGCTATAGAATTGAGATGGTAAAGGAGAGAAGCCACAGTGATAGTGCGACTTTCTAGCATTTTGAAGTGAGAATTGAGACAGTATAGGAGAGAATCCTTAGTGTTATATGTGATGTGCTAACATTTTGAGAAGAGAATTGAGACAGTAAAGGAGAGAATCCTTAGCGTTATGTGTGATGTGCTAGCATTTTGAGATGAGAATTGAGACAGTAAAGGAGAGAATCTACAGTGTTATGTGTGACATTGAGGTGAGAATTGAGACAGTAGTAGTAACTTAGTGTTTTACGCCCAGTCAGCCATTTGAAACAGTAAAGGAGAAAAGTCACAGTGTTATGTGTGATGTGCTAAAATTTTGAGCTGAGAATTAAGACATTGAAGGGTATAATCCACAGTGTTGTGTGTGATATGCTACCATTTTCAGATGAGATTTGAGAAAATTGAGAAAATAAAGTAGAGAAGCCTTTGTGGCATGCTGACCTATTTCAGGTGAGAACTGAGGTAAACGATGAAAACTGACACGTGACCGAGTCGGTCTCCTCCAGCCAGTATTGAGAGCATGAATCACAAAAACATCAGTGTTTAATGCAGCATTTTGCTTTCCTCAGGTGAGCATTGAGAAAGGGAAGACGCTGTCCATCAAAACCCTGGCCCAGGGCGACCTGAATAAGAACGGTTTCCGTGAAGTGTTCTTTGAGCTGAATGGACAGCTGCGCTCCGTAATGATCAAGGATGATGAGGCTGCCAAGGTGAGTTCTCTTATGTTATCCCACTTTGTGTGCACACCTGTATAAGGGGAGGGGTGGGGGTGGGGGGGGGCTGTCCGGCATCCTTCCTCCAAAGTTCAGTTATTAGCATTACCCTGGTTTTTGTGAAGTTCTTGTGGAAGCATTTATGTGTTTTTATGAAGTTCACGTAGAAGCAGTTGTTTCTGGGAAGTTTATGAGGCATATTCTTTTAATTTATGAAACTGTTGTTAAGGAAGTTCATGAGGCAGCGTAAACTCAGTTCTTTAATTTTATGAGATTGTTCTTGAGAAATTCACGGATTGTTCTTAAGAAATTCACAAGTCTGAGGTGAGCCAGCACATACATATGTGGCCTTCTGGCACTAGGTGAGTGAGCTAATGATGATGATGGTTGTACCTGGGGCTAGGTGAGTCAGGTCAGTGATGATGACGGTTGTACCTCAGGCTAGGTGAGTCAGGTCAGTGCATGATGAGTAAGCTGATGATGATGATGGTTGTACCTGGGGCTAGGTGAGTCAGGTCAGTGATGATGATGATTGTACCTGGGGCTAGGTGAGTCAGGTCAGTGATGAGCAAGCTGATGATGATGACGGTTGTACCTGGGACTAGGTGAGTCAGGCCAGTGATGATGATGATGGTTGTACCTGGGGCTAGGTGAGTCAGGCCAGTGATGATGATGATTGTTGTACCTGGGGCTAGGTGAGTCAGGCTAGTGATGATGATGATGGCTGTACCTGGGGCTAGGTGAGTCAGGCCAGTGATGATGATGATTGTTGTACCTGGGGCTAGGTGAGTCAGGCCAGTGATGATGATGGTTGTACCTGGGGCTAGGTGAGTCAGGCCAGTGATGATGATGATGGTTGTACCTGGGGCTAGGTGAGTCAGGTCAGTGATGATGATGGTTGTACCTGGGGCTAGGTGAGTCAGGTCAGTGATGATGATGGTTGTACCTGGGGCTAGGTGAGTCAGGCCAGTGATTATGATGATTGTTGTACCTGGGGCTAGGTGAGTAAGGCCTGTGATGATGATGGTTGTACCTGGGGCTAGGTGAGTCAGGCCAGTGATGATGATGATTGTTGTACCTGGGGCTAGGTGAGTAAGGCCTGTGATGATGATGGTTGTACCTGGGGCTAGGTGAGTCAGGCCAGTGATGATGATGATGGTTGTACCTGGGACTAGGTGAATCAGGCCAGTGATGATGATGATGGTTGTACCTGTGACTAGGTGAGTCAGGCCAGTGATGATGATGATGGTTGTACCTGGGACTAGGTGAATCAGGCCAGTGATGATGATGGTTATGTTTCTGTGTCCAGGAGCTGCACACTCACCCCAAGGCCCTGAAGGGGGTGCGTGGGTCGGTGGGTGCCCCCATGCCTGGCGAGGTGATTGAGATCAAGGTGAAGGAGGGGGACACAGTGGAGAAGGGCCAGCCCGTCCTTGTGCTCTCTGCCATGAAGATGGAGATGGTTGTCACTGCTCCCATGTCGGGCACTGTTCGCCTGCTCGCCGTGTCCCCCAAGATGAAACTGGAGGGCGAAGATTTGTTGATGGAGATCGAATGAGATGGCCAGCCATTGGCATGCAACTTGGTGAAAAGTTAGAATCCCTAATGACTCGGTGTGTGATTTGAAACTGTGTGATGACTTCTTCTATTCATATACAGAATTGTTCTCATCTTGAGGTTGTTTGTTGCCCAGGTGATAATGCTGGTTTGCATATAGCGAATGTAGAATGTGAAGTGAAATTGTACCCAGAGCCTGATTTGAAGTGAAATTGTACCCAGAACCTGAAGTGAAACTGAAGGCATGTGTGGCCCAGAATTTAGATGGTCTCTACATGTGATGCTTTTGAGTTGTGAAACACTAAAAAAGTAAAGAAAAAAAGATGTTGCTTTTAGAGGGAGACAACTGACATACACAAGACACTCAACTTGCATAATCAGACTCATACTTATAACAATTTATAAAAGAAGCTTTTGACTTCTAAAAACATGAAAGGAAGGTCCAGACTTCAGTAGTGTTGAGTATGTAATGTGTGCTTGTTGTCCGATGTCTGCTGCATTAGTCTTTTTGAGTTTTAGTGAGGGAATGTGAGGTAGTAACCACATAGTAGAATTATGGCCATACTTGTTATAGTTGTAATTTTGCAAAAAGTGATCTACTTTGTTTAATTCCATGCTTTCAGGAAAAGTGATACATTTTCTTCCCTCTCTCTCTCTCTCTCTCTCTCTCTCTCTCTCTCTCTCTCTCTCTCTCTCTCTCTCTGTTCTGGGAGATGGAACTGGAACCTCACTGACATCCCATTTGTTTGAAGTGTACCACTTCCTCCCATTGTTATGCTGCACAGGCTACACAACAGGTTTTCCATTGCTGCAGTATCACCTGCATTCACACAAGCAATACCCTGAACAGTATGCACACGCATACACACATGTAATTATATCAAGTGTGTTTGTTGTGTGAGCTCATGGTGACTGTCCAGGTCAGACTCAGAGGGGCGATAATTAAGAAGCATAAACAGTCGGTGTGTTTGGAGTTGGGTCCACAGTACTGGTAAGCCTTAAAGATGGAGCTGTGAGTGCAGTTATTTTCTTCGGTGATCTCACTGCTTGTATGCGCTCCAGGACGTCATATTCAGGGATGTTTTTCTGCGGGTTGTGAGAGTGGATAAGTATTGAAGTATGTGTACCTTCTGTGATTTGAATCTGCCAGAAAATCAAATTTGATAGATATGCCCGTGAAAGACAAAACAACAATATCAACAACAAAACAAGTCTCAGCTGAGATTGGCATAGGACAGAAGACTGTAAACAAGGTGATGATGCTTAGCATTCTTCAGTCACAGTTCATTGAGAAGGGTTTCAAGAAAACACAAAATTCTGGACACATTGTGGTGTTACTGTTGTTTTTATCTATGCTAGACAACAAAACAAGTCACCGATGTTTGTTGCTTATACCAAGTGATTAAGCTGGGCAAAACTGACAAAGGTGTCCTTTTCTGTAGTGTTTCAATCAGTTGAACACCCAGTACTCAAACAGTCAATGGCATGAGGATAGTGATGAGTTTCTAGTGCTCCTATCCTTTTACACAAAACCCTAGGGGTGTGCATAAACAGGGCAGACATCCCTGCAAAGTTGAACTCTCAGTATAGCACTCAAACTGTCAGTACCATGATGATAATGGTGACAATCTCTAGTGCTCCTGTCCTTTTACACAAAGCCCTAGGGGTGTGCATAAACAGGACAGATATCCCTGCAAAGTTGAACTCTCAGCATAGCACTCAAACAGTCAGTGCCATGATGATAGTAATGACAGTTTCTAGTGCTCCTATCCGTTTACACAAAGCCCTAGGGGTGTGCATAAACAGGACAGATATCCCTGCAAGGTTGCTCCTTACAGGTAACCCTACGTCAGCCCAGCCGATGCCATCTTCTGCTGGAGAATTTCACAAAACCATACACTTCACTGATGAAAGTAACAGTTTTAACTGACCGGCTAAAACAATCAGTAACAAAACTCCCCTTCTTGTGATTTTTTTACCCCTTTTGTTTCTGATGTGCAAAACATGCTGTAAACTGGTCGATCATTATAGATGGTTTAAGCTGAAGTGTAAAAAAAACACAGCTTGTATATATATATACTTAGGATAGGTGACTGAAAAACACACAAAACACACAAAAGCAATGTTAAAATCACCCCTAACATCTCAAAAACATCTTTTTGAACATCTATGAAAAAGAACACAGCTGTAATGAGAGGATAATTTTACATGGCTGTTATCACAAGACTAGTAATGTAAATTGGAAGAAAGAAATAACAACGAAAAAACAACTATGATTTATCAAAAGTATCAAATTTAAGCATTACTGACTCTGATAAGAAGGCTACAGAACCTTTTTACAGAAGTACCTGTTTCATTGATGTAGAATGGTTGACTGTGCTGACTTTTGATGTATTTTGGCTGTAGAATATTACAGTTTTGCAAAGTGTTAACGTTCAAATAGCATGTTGTTTTGCTGGTTGAGTACTGAGTCCAATTCTGCAGTTGTTTAAATAATGGAAATAGAGGAGATTGTACATTTTAAATCATTTGTTGTTGTTGTTCATCATTGTTCATATTTGCTCATGTGAATACTTTAACTAACTTCAAAACATTATAACTTCAAAACATTGCCGCCCCCCCCCCACCCACCCACCCACCCCCACCCCACAAAACAGAGTATTGTATTCTCACTATTAGTTGTGGCTGTTATTACAAGACTAGTAATGTAAATTGGAAGAAGAAAGTAACAACAACAAAACAACTATGATTGTTATTTTCCAGGCCATGGAAGCTGATTTTCGATGTTAAATTGATATCTTGCTTTACGTGCTTTGCTGTTTTCACAAATAATTGGCACAGCAGTGTATCATGCAGTTGTTACTTCCTTTTTTTCTTTTTTCTTTTTCTTTCTTCTTTTGTGAATTATTCTTTACTTGCTGTTGCAGAGTGAGGTATTGAGGTTGTTCAAAAATGTCTTTTTGCATGTGTTGGTAAAAATTGGTTTTTGTTCCTGTAGCCAAAGTTTTTCCACCATTGCATTTCAGCCTATGTCATGCAAAGTGAGAATTGTATGTTTAATGTTGAGTGCTTTTCTTCTCTGTTTGGCTTCCAGGCTGTCACACAAACATTAGCATTGTCTTTTTCAAATTTGCTTTGCAAGCAAGATCTTTGATGTTTTGTGCTTGAGCTTAACACTTTCATGCCAGTCCAGTGAACCTTGACCAAATGTCAGAATCACAAAAGTAAAACTGAAATTGTAACAGTTTTTCACAATTTTTTATTAATTGAGACTTTTTGTAGTGGCCATAAATGCCAAGCCAAAATCATGCCCAAAATATGGTTCCTGAGTTCAGAAAAGGAAGTAGCCGTGTTTCGAGTGTGCATCTGGTTCCAACAGAAACATTTCATATTGGCCTTTTGTTGGAGGTTATTTGACAGATCTGTGAACTCTGCACATGTTGGTTTTCTTTGAGCTTGAGGGTGCCAGTTTTGATGACTGTTTTTCCGTCTTAAAGTGGTGTGGACAACAACAACAACAAAATTGAGTTATATTTTCCTGTTGTCATTGCAAGTCAACAGTGTATTTGCTCGTCTTGCATTTTTATGGTCATGCCATTGTTTCCTTTAACAACTTATATCATGGGTCGGATGAACCCAGAAGAACATATGCTGATGCTTTTCCTTTTTGAATTATACCTTTTATTTGTGATATTTTGAGCAGTTGTAATTTGTTAAAGATCATTTCCTTGTCTTCTCTCTGCCTCAGAAAAAGGGAAAAGATCCTTGTGATAGCATCCATTGGAGTAAGATGGACGTTCTGTTACAGTGTTCTCATAATGCTGGAACAATTCCACAGATGGCAACAGAACAGCTTTCATAATGAAATGAACACCTAACACATTTAAATAACATGTGTGCTTGTCTCCGTTTAAAAAAAAAATTCCAAACATACAAAAGATTTTTTTAAATATTTGTAAAAACACAGATTTGAATGGGACAATAAAAAACATGCACCAATTTTGGGGGCAACCCCCCACTTCTCAATGCAATGGACTTGACAGCTACAACTGTTGACATGAAAATTGTCTGCTTATCCCGTTTTGGTTGTTGATGCTGCCATATGTCTGGACAACAACTGAAACAGGGTAAGTGGTTTACATTTTTCATTTATAGGATTACCTGTTGTCTGTTTTCATTACATGCCCACAACCTGCTAAAGGATGACTGCCTCCTACCACTGGCCTTTTTTTGGGCGTGGGTGTGCATGACTAGAACCCCTGAAAAGGTTGCTTAGTATTCCACACGTTCTCCTGAAATTGCTACGCACCTAGATCCCTTTGGGTGGTTTCAGAGCCCTGTTGTCCATCTCAGTGGTACATTCCCAGGGCTAGAGGTGACCCTGTGTGGTTGACAGGACATTAAAGTCAGATTATGAACTAACTAACTAACTAACAGAGTTCAGGAGCTGTGTGAAAGCTGAGGTGGCCATCCTGGGCTTTCTCTCTGTGGACATAAAACATTGAACCATGCTTAGGCATTGGTCACGGTTTGTCCCTAATATGTCAACCGACGTCCGAGGACCATCAGCTAACATTCCCAGAATCTGCTAAAGAAAAAGTGACTTGAACAGAGCCAAACAATTCTGTTAGCGCTGTTTCACTATTGCAAACTATTGTCATTTATCCTCAGACGAGTTGCATGGCAAATACTGGTTTCCTTTTCTGTTGAGGTATTTAATCTTTGTTGCTTTGCATGTTTCTTGGAAACAGTTCACCCCTTCATTGCCGAAAGATGTTTTCTTCAGCGTTTAGTTCCGGCCTGAGCAGGCATACCTCAAAGCCCAATGTGACTACCGCAACAGATGTTTGCAGTGGTTTTGAATTTTAATCAGGGCACAAGCAGAATAACAACAGAATCGTAAACTGCATGAAATAGCTCAAATCATGTTTTATTTTGCTAACCACCAGAAGTTTGTGGGGGTAAGGCACTGTACTGAATCTTTGTTTGCTTCTGTTTGTGGGGGTAAAGCACTGGACTGAATCTTTGTTTGCTTCTGTTTGTGGGGGTAAGGCACTGGACTGAATCTTTGTTCGCTTCTGTTTGTGGGGGTAAAGCACTGGACTGAATCTTTGTTTGCTTCTGTTTGTGGGGGTAAGGCACTGGACTGAATCTTTGTTCGCTTCTGTTTGTGGGGGTAAGGCACTGGACTGAGTCTTTGTTTGCTTCTGTTTGTGGGGGTGAGGCACTGGACTGAATCTTTGTTCGCTTCTGTTTGTGGGGGTAAGGCACTGGACTGAGTCTTTGTTTGCTTCTGTTTGTGGGGGTGAGGCACTGGACTGAATCTTTATTTGCTTCTGTTTGTAGGGGTGAGGCACTGGACTGAATCTTTATTTGCTTCTGTTTGTCAGTTTGCTTGTGTTTATCAGCTGTAAATGATCCTTGCACACCAGACACTGTTGTTCCACATCAGTTTAGGGAACAATTCCTGTGATACTGTTCTGTCATGGCAAGATGTTTGTTGATGCTTTAGTAGAAACACACTTCATCACTGTTAACTGTCACAGCCTTTGTAGCACATAAGCATGGTGAACATGCATCCGTTCAGCTCATTTCAGCATCTGTTCATCTCATTTCAGTATCCATTCAGCTTATTTTGTTATCCATTCAGCTCATTTCGGGATCCATTCAGCTCATTTCAGCATCCATTCAGCTCATTTCAGTTTCCATTCAGCTCATTTCAGTTTATCTCATAAAGTGGGCGTTTACCTTGCTTGCATTTCTAACAAGATGTACAGTATTCAGTGGTGCTGGAAATTACAAAGAGCAGCTGCTTCGTTTTTTTCTCTCACTGTATCATTTCAGTCTTCTGGAGAAGTGCAACATCCCTTTTGTGTTCTTGCTGTTGAGAAAACTTACTTACTTACCTTTACACGTCCCAACATCAGCATAATGGCCAGTAGCTCAACAGCAATTAAATGGTTTCCTTTTCTTCCCTCCCTCCCCTGTTAGCTTCTTCTTCCTTTATCAGTCTTTTTACGGAAGTGATATTAGAGTAGACTGATATTACAATTATCATGCTAACGATATGTATCAGCAAGTTGCACCAGTAGAAATGTATGTTAAAAAACGACGGCCTCATTTGCAGTCAACAAACAACCTTAAATACATTAGTGTCTGGATCTATACTGATAATTAGTTTCACTTGATGCCCCTGTTAGGAATTTCTGTCAAAGTAGTGTTCATCTTGTGTTCATCTGCCTGGTACTAACCAAAAGTAGTGTTCATTGTTTATTAACAACTTTATGCTGACATCTGTGTTCAGTTTGTTCCAGTTCATATTTTGATTATATTACTGTATTAAGGTACCTATGTTAAGGTACAGCTTACATTAGTTGTTTTCTTTGACGATGATGAAATATTTGAAATAGATCTATATTCTTTTCTTAATCATAGATTTCGATATTGTCCGGAGGTGGGCCTGTGCACTCGATTAATATGAAATAGATCTATATTATTTTCTTAGTGATAGATTTTGTTATTGACCTGTTGGGTGGGCCTGTGCACTCAGTTTTGTTGTTCTAGGTTCAGAATTCAAGTTAACAGTCTCCAGAGCTGTGTACATTCAACATAGAGGTTTGAATTGCCATTTTTTTTATCCAGCCAGTTTTGTATGTTGCCATTCATGTTTATAATACAGTAATAGCTATCTAGGCTTTTTGTTGCAAAATAAAAATACAACATATTTTACCAGTGTGCGTCTCCATGTATGTGCACATCATTAATTTTGTTTTGTGTCTGTTTGGATGGGTACAGGTGCTGGAGGCACAGAGTGGAAACACATAGAAAAAGAATATGTGTGTGTGTGTCTGTGTGTGTGTGTAAAAGTTTATGTATATGAGAATGAGAGACAAAAGGAGTGTGTGAGCCAGAAAGGGACAGTGTGGTATTACTGTGTGACAGAGACAGTGTGAGCCAGAAAGAGTGAGTGCGTTGCTCTATGACTGAGAGAGTGCGAGCCAGGAGTGTTGTTGTATGGCTGAGGGCCAGAAAGAGTGTGTGGGCCAGAAAGTGTGTTGCTGTGTGACTGAGAGACAAGGAGTGTGTGAGCCAGAAAGGGAGAGAGTGTTGCTGTGTGACTGAGAGACAGAGGGAGTGTGTGAGCCAAAAAAAGGAGAGTGTGTTGCTGTGTGACTGAGAGACAGAAGGAGTGTGTGAGCCAGAAAAGGAGTGTGTTGCTGTGTGACTGAGAGACAGAAGGAGTGTGTGAGCCAGAAAAGGAGAGTGTTGCTGTGTGACTGAGAGAAGGAATGTGTGAGCCAGAAAGAGTTTGTTGCTGTGTGACTGAGAGAAAGAATGTGTGAGCCAGAAAAGGAAGGAGTGTTGCTGTATGACAGAGGAGTGTATGAGCCAGAAAAAGAGAGTGTCTTGCTGTGTGACTGAGAGACAAAGAGTGCGTGAGCCAGAAAGAGTGTTGCTGTCTGACTGAGAGACAGAAAGACAGCGAGCCAAAAAAGGAGAGAGTGTTGCTGTGCGACTGAGAGACGGAGTGTGTGAACCAGAAAAGGACTGTGTTGCTGTGTGACTGACAGAAAGAGAGAGCAAGCCAAAAAAGGAGAGAGTGTTGCTGTGTGACTGAGAGAATGAGTGCATGAGCCAGAAAAGCAGAGAGAGCTGCTGTGTGTTAAAGAGAAACATAAAGAAGTGTGCATGTTTGCCTGCTGCTCCACTAGCAGAACCACTGGCACTGGAGCAACGCAAAGCTATGTCAGTTTGAAACAACCAGCCTAACACCAACTTCCAGGTCATTCTGAGAGATCTTGGATGATGGGACATAGTGGAACTTTGGATGAGACTAAACCGAGGTCCCCTATGTGTATGCACATGCAAAAAGATGACATCCACTAAAGATCCTGCAATCTATGTCACAGTTAATAGCCAAGACTACACTGTCATTGCCAAAATGATTCTGCAGTCAAAATGGCATCGGTAAGAGCCAGTTTAATGTTTTGTTATTATTGTTCTGGGCAAAGTTGCAAGAGAGGGTCCATAAACCACAGTTACTGAAAAGAAAGGTGAGTGGAAGCAGACTCGAATCTACAGCCATCTTCTTGCCAGCCTGATGCTTTACCACTGGGCCAAACTGGTGCACATTTACTTCTGCAGACTTATAAGTAGTGCCTTTCTTGCAGGCTTCACGTTCATCAGTGTAGGGTGACCATCGTTGGCCTGTTCATCAGTGTAGGCTGACAACTGATGGCCAATTTGTAAGTGTAGGGTGACCACTGATGGCCAATTCATCAGTGTAGGGTGACTACCGTTAACTCGTTCATCAGTGTAGTGTGACCACTGATGCCTTGTTCTACTCATCAGTGTAGGGTAACCACTGATGGCCCATTCATCAATGTTGGAAGACCACCAGTGGTCCATTTATCAGTGTAGAGTGACCACTGATGGCCCATTTATCTGTGTGAAGCGACCACTGTTGGCCTGTTCATCAGTGTAGTGTGACCACTGTTAGCCTGTTCTATTCATCAGTGTAGGGTAACCACTGTTCATCAGTGTGGGATGACCTGCAATGGCCCATTCATCAGTGTGGGGGTGACCACTGATGGCCAATTCATCAGTGTAAGGTGACTACTGTTGGCCTGTTCACCAGTGTTTGGTGACCACCGATGGTCCATTTATCAGTGTAGGGTAACCACCGATGGCCAGTTCAACAGTGTAGGGTGACCACGAATGGCCCATTCATCAGCGTAAGGTGACTACCATTGGCCTGTTCATCAGTGCAGGGTGACCACTGTCGGCCCATTTACTATCAGTGTAGGATGACCACCATTGGCCCATTCATCAGTATAGGGTGACCACTGCTGGCTTGTTCATCAGTGTAGGGTAACCACTGTTGGCTTGTTTATTAGTGCAGAGTGACCACACACTTCTGCCCCACCAGTTTCCCTTACTGACACCATAGAGGTAGAAGTCCACCATAGCTTTGCTGCATCAGTGTACGGATCAATGCGACATACTT
The DNA here is from genome assembly GCA_963584105.1 of Alviniconcha strummeri. NCBI lineage: Eukaryota > Metazoa > Mollusca > Gastropoda > Provannidae > Alviniconcha > Alviniconcha strummeri. The sequence goes on along the minus strand of OY757543.1, from coordinate 22,520,563 downwards.
GGGCAGAGACAAAAGAATAGCAGTATCACGTGCAATGGAGCAAATAGAAATTAAGTAAAAATTAATTAAGTCACCCATTCGCTGTGTGAGAACAATGCTACGTCAAACTACAACGGATCGACTCATTTTGCCATGCCAACAGCCTTCCAATGAGTGTACGAAGCTGGCTGCAATTTCTTCAGGTCAGTGTAAGGCCACAGAACATCTGACTCAGTCAGTCCTTCAGGTGTGGCAACCACTGACAAATCTTAATCAGTACAAGATATTCTTCATATGGATTGTAACAGTATATATATATATTTTTTTTTATAGCCCTATTTCATATTCAGCCTCTGCTCCCTTATTGCCCTACAGTCTGGAACTGGACGTCCCCACCTCAACACATAAACACAACCCTCGTTCCTGACAGCTGCTTCCAGACAACCATTAGTGTGGTCAGCAGTGACAATGCCCTAAGGCTATCCCCTTCTCCCGCCTTCCCTTTCTTCACTGCTATACACACATGTGGTCTGCTCGGCACTTGCTCCTTTAATTTGCGCCTGCATACTTACATGCACATCACTTGTTCCTCTGTGCCAGTTATTATGTGCCTATGTTTTGTTAACAATAAAGATAACTTTGTGGATTCAGCCATGTGTTTAGAGTGATTGTATTGGGTAAAAGTTTTAGTCTAAACTAGTAAAAGAGAACCTGCACTGTTGGCGATCCAGGTGTTTGTAGTGCCCTGTACACCGTAACGCTGGAGCTTGTGTAGCTGCAAGGAGTGGCCATGTGATGCTTTCAGACAGTCTGCTTATAACTGCTTTTAGTCTGTCTGCTTATGGGTGCTTGATGTTCCTCCAGGCTTCGCCTCTCGGCTCGAGTTTGGCCGCTCTTCGGTCTGCCGTGACCTACTGTAAGTTGCTACGTGCCGCAACAAAGTTCTCAAAAGCAGAATGTTTGGACAGCTTAAGCTTCTCTGGACAGTTCTGGAAGGAAACTGCAAAACAATTGGCAATGAAAATTAAAGATCGGTTTTGTAAAAATAACTATCATTATTGTTAAATAACCATGTCAGGTGCCTGTGGCGTTGGAGCCACTAATTGAGCTGTTTACGTAAATTTCGCAAAAGAAAATGTTATAGCTTTAATATGCTAGACTGAGGTTGTCAGTGAGTGCAATAATTCGATACAATTTTACTTTTTATATTTAAAAAAATTGGTGAGTCTGGCAGCTCAATATTTATACGAAACTGAAATTTAAAAAATTCAAACAAACAAGATGGCGACGTCTAAGCCCAAGAAAGTTATTTCACAGGACCAACTAAGGCGTTTGATGCGTGAGAAACAGTACTCCGCGAAGGCAGTTGCTCAAAAAATAGAACATCCCTTAGCAAAGTAAAACTGACGAGTTATTTTACATTCTGCTTAAAGTTCTCTTTCTCTGTTTCTGAAACTAGTCAAAGTCTCCCTCTCCTTCTCTCTCCTTGTTTTGTTGTTGTTTATTGTCCCTCTTTCTTATTGTTTATACTTAGTAAGATAAGTCATATGAATTTTTCCAGATGTTCCGCTGCCATATCTGCTGGTTGAATGTATGCAGATATATGTGTTTATAACTGAGTGATGTATGCACTGTGTACATCTAGCTCTATTATTAAGTTTTACAGTATGACTATGACTTGTATGAGTATGGCTGAGTATGACTCTATGCAAGTATGAGCATTCATGAACATGCTGTGTTTTCGTGTGGAAGTTCTTGTGCTCCATCAGAGCCTCCGCTAGACTGTTCTTCTTCCATAGAGTGACCTCCTTCATCATATTGAAGATTATTTTACTGTTGAGACTCTACACAGTACAGGCATTTTTTTAATTATTTTTTTAACCCGGTACCAAGGTCAGCTGGTACAATCAGGATTACCTAGGCCTGATATAATAATGTGCCTGGGTTCCCCACCCCACCCCATTACAGAGGTCATGCTTCTGCCTGTGTTCAAAAACTTCTGCTCGCTACTCTAGTCTCCACCCTGGTACAACACAGTCTGCAAAAGGAAGGTAATGCTGAGATGCCAGACTTTCCAGTGTCAGTGTTGTCTGACACACTGCTCCCCCCTTTCCTGTCTCTCTCTTTGTTTCTCTCTTCATAATTACACCTTGAAATCAGGAAGATGGATACATATGGAGACTGGATACAAAGTAACATAACTAACAAGCATCTGGTGATTGTTAGTGTTAGACTGTTACTGATACAGAGATAGTGACACTGGCAACTACTGAACTAACAGAGGTACTTCTCTTTTTCTTTTTTTCTTTTTTTTTCTTAACAGTGTTTAGAACTCATATTTCTGCCATCAGTTTTAGTAAATTTTACCTTTTCTTGTTATTCTGCTCACTGTTTAATTTTTTTATTGACCTCTTTTTGTTTCAGGTATAATGCTCTTGAACAGTTGGTGTGTACCCTATGCAATACAGTCATAAAAAGTAACAACCTTTGGGTGGCACACATTCAAGGGAGCAAACACAAAGAGGTAAAATATGTGCAACTGATTATTTATTCTACATTATTCTACTACTCAGTTTCCAGGTTATTCTTTGTCTACATGACTGATCTATTCCTGTTAGAATTTAGAATAATTATAATAATGGGTACCTAGTGCCTAACCTGCACAGGCCCTGAACACTTACACAAATGTACACGTTTTCAAGATTCAGTGCATATAAGTTTTTATAACACAAACACACACACACACACACACACACACACACACACACACACACACACACACACACACACACACATTTAGTCATACAAGTTTTACTGCCAGTTTATTTCTGATTCTTGTTTTCCTGGAATTCCTTGGTTACTAAAATCTGAAACAAGAATGACTGCTAACATTCTAAAACAAGATCCAAACACATAAACACATCGGGTTCAAATTATGAATCGAAAGAACACTATTTAGTATTAGGACAAAACACAACATGCAAATTTTCCTGGTAATCTCCTTTATCATTATCAAGCTATAAAACAACACCTAAACAGCAGTTAAAGAGTGAAAAATTAGATGGAGAGCTAAGCCACTTATTTGTTTTTGGTTGAGCTATGTTGTTTTTATGTCCAGTGCTTGGAAGATTCTTTCAAGCGCTGGACACAAAAACAGCATAGTGCTTGGAAGAATCTTCCAAAGCACTGGACATGGAGGGGGGAAAAAAGCTCAACAAAAAACAGATTTATATAAGATAATGAGTGACTTAGCTCTCCATCTCATTTTTTGATTGTTTTCTTTTTTTACCGTTTAACTGTGGTTTAAGCGTCGTTTTGTAGCTTGATAAAGGGTATTACCCCGAATATTAACATGTGTTTTGTCCTAATAAAGTGTTCCTTTGAACCTTTTATGTGTTTGGACCTTGCTTACTAAGTTAGGCCAGTGTGAAACTCACAGTATTAGTTCAATAACTAGTAGTATTAGCTACACAGTGTTTTGCTTTGCTTACACTGTTACAGAGATATCTTGCATCCAAAACTCAAGGACCTGCAAAACCAGCTGAAGCCATAGCAACAAAAAGGAAATTAACAGATGCTGAAATCTTGTCAGCCCAAAAAGCAAAAGGTGTGTAAGATAATATGTGTGTGTTAATTTTTGTGCGTTGTATTGTTATAATTGTGTGCACATTGGTCTTGTTAATTGTAAATTTATATTTTGAACAAATGTCTTGCAGGTCTTGCACCAAATGCAAATTATATGCAGTCCTGTGGCGTACCCTACAAATACTTCCACTTGCAGTTGCACAAGTTGCAGGAGAATTGTACTGTAGAAAACTGAAAAGTATTGTTTATAAAAAATAAATGAATTTGAGGATACATATGAGCCTGTGACAAAAGGTCGTGATCTAAAGTGGGACACACTGCCTCAAAATCAAACTCCCAGTAAGCTATTTTCAGTCTTACCATTAGAAAGTGGTATGTTTCAAGTAACTATTTCCATCATAAAAAAAATGGTTTTGATCCAAGTGTGTGCTGTATGGCATAAAAACTGGGGTCAGGTCAGGTGTGGACGTTTGTAACAATGGACACAGTGAATGTCATAATAATACAGAGAAAAACCATATGTATGCAATTTTAATGCTTCTGGTGCATTTAAGTAGCTGCTAGTAATAAAATCAGAGCAGGCAGGACAAACAAATTCTGCTTTAAATGTAAGTATTATGTAATCACTGTGTCCAAATTTTGTGCTCAAGAATCTAGTGCTACAAATAATCATTTCAAACACAGAACAACTTCAGTAAAGTTTTCAAACAAGGAATACTTTATTTCATAGTATACACTGTAATGATAAATGCAAAAAAAATGCAAGGCAGGAGGCATATTCACACATTCCAACTTGTTTAAGTGGACAAACGTAACATTATGGCAGTGGACAGAGTCTATGAAAACCAAGATGCTATTTCACCCAGACTGAACAAACAGTACACAGCTGTAGTGAATCTAGGCACAGTAACAGTATGACAGGTGAAAGGAGCGACTTTCTGAACATGCAGATCACATTAAAACTTTAGGACAATTTATAAGACCCCCCCCCACAAAAAAAAAAATCCTTTCAAACTAAACCTGTCTATCACTGTCAGTGAAAAACTGCTGCCTCACTTTGCACTCAGTGTCAGGGAAACATTTTTTCTGTTTGCAATCAAGAAATCCCAATAAGATATGTCTGGTGGTGAGGGCCTGAAGAACATGCTTCCTTTTTGTGTGTGTGAAGAACTGGATCCATACATGATTTTCTGCTTGGCACACTTCCAGAACCTGCCACAGTTATCAAAAGTAACAGAATTTAATACAGACTTGAATACCAGGGACAGACAGACGTCATCTAATGTATGCTTTCTAAAACTAAAAGAAAAATAACAACACATTAAAAATGCAATCAGATCACAAAGTATGGCATCTTTAAGTCAGATACCTGTATTAAATTTTTCAGTATGTAAAAAAGGAAAACAGAAAAATGCTACATGTACTTTGGACTGTAACAATCCTAAAGTGCCCTTACATACCAAAGGTCTTTATTTATACAAGAGCAGTAAAAATGTTTATAATAAATTTAATTGTAAGAAAATCTTCACTCCCCCCCCTCCACCGGCCCCCAAAGTCGGCCTTCATGCACAGTTAATCAATAAAAAATAAAAAAATGAAATTACAGTGGCAAGTCAACTATTACATTTAATGCGGAAAGGAAACAAAAATAAGACTGCAAAACAAAGGAAAGGGGGACGAGGGGGTAGCACTGTGTTCATGTTACGTTCACCTGCTACAAAATTTACAGAGTACTTTTTTAATATGCACAAGCCTCCATTCGGACGTAAAAGTTTGTAAACAACCACTTGAAAGGTAAGCTGTGAGCCATTTCAACTTTTAAATCGACCGCTTAGTTAAATCAGCAATAATTACAGACATAGACGGACTGCAGACTAACGTAACAAAAGATGCTTGGACATACGTAACACAGACACAGTTACAAACTGTATCCACAATCTGAAATTGCCCCCTTCCCGCCATAATATGATGAAGTAAACAAAGCACACAACCAATGCCATTTATATCACTTACTAGTGGCTAAGAAAGCATTTGTTTGGGAAAATATATGATGAGGACAGAAATTCGACAATTATGTGGGTCGTTCATAACATTTAGGATGTTCGTAACAAAACAAAATAACCAGACACAGTCAGAATACTCACCGCCACCCCTTCGACGAAACCATTGTCAGCGACAAGCGGCCATGTGATGTCGACAGGAAGGCGGTCAGCAGTAATTAAATGTTTGTGATGTCGATAAAATTTGCAAAAGGTCGTTCGTAACAAATGGACAAAGTTTTAGATTTTTCACTTCTGGGTAAAAAAAATTAAACACGAAAATGCCCACAGTAAAAACATCGACTGCTTTCGGTGCGCAATTGATATGCAGATAAGAGAAGTGAAGGTCCGCAGTGAAGGCAGTGGCGGACGGTAGTAGACGATCTTTAAACTTATCGGAAATTTGGACACAGTCCGTTACGAACAGCCAGTGTATTTTCAATTTAGTTTTTTTTGGTTATGAAACATCACGCATGGCTTGCAATTCGACTGGACACTAAATTTAGTTTATTCAGTAGTCAAATGGTGTACAAGTTGTAAAGAATAGTTCAGCTGGTTAGTTGCTGTTTTGAGCTGAAGTCAAACAACCCACGTTGTCCCACTTTCCGGAAGCCGCTTTACATCGATTTTCGTCAAGTATTTTTGTTTTTAATCCTCCTTTTGGTGACCAAAGCTGCCAATTTTTACTTTAACTACTCATCAATACATACTGAATAAAAGCTACCACAGTTTCGTGTAACTGTAGTAAGACGAAAATAAATAGGAGTATACAAACATACCCGGGTTAAGCGGGAGCACCTTTTGTCACAGGCTCATATCAATTATCATCATATGTTTACTCATGATTATTTGAATTGAGCCTAGTCATAATTTATGGTTTATGGTTAATAGTATTATACATACATAGATTTACAAATTACATGACATTAGCCTTATTTGTTTGAACTCAAATAATAAGATTATTTAGTAATGATAATTATAATAAAAGGATGGGTAAACTCACATAATATTAACAGTCATGAAAAAAGATTTGTCTTAAAAAAATTACGAATAGTATACGTGTGTTCCCCTTTTTTATTTCAGTTTTGACTTCAGATTCAAATGGATTAGAAACTTCTAAGTGAGTATAACCTTAAATACAAAGAATTATAGGACAATGTTCAGTGGTTTTGAAATTACATGTTACTCTTCATTTGTGCTAACTACAAATACTAGTGGTTCAGTTAGTAATTTATGCAAAAATATGATGTGGAAAGTTTCAGAAAAGATCTTAAAAGAGAGTACCAGTTCTTGACAAGGGGTTCAAGTACACAGAAATATGAGGGGGAAGCTTTCAGGAAAGATCTTAAGAGCATATGGTCCTTGATTAGGGGTTGAATTCAGCAGAAATGTGAGGGGGAAGCTTTCAGGAAAGATCTTAAGAGCATATGGTCCTTGATTAGGGGTTGAATTCAGCAGAAATGTGAGGGGGAAGCTTTCAGAAAAGGTCCTAGGAGTAGGAGCGCCTGGTCCTTGACTAGGGGTTGAATTACATAGAAATATGAGGGAAAAGGTCTTAAGAGAGGAGGGCACAGTCCTTGACTAGGGGTTCAGGTTACACAGAAATATGAGGGGGAAAGTTTCAGTAAAGGTCTTAAGAGTGTGCAGTCCTGGACAAGGGGTTGAATTACATAGAAATATGAAGGGGAAGGTTTCAGAAAATGCCTTAAAAGGTGGGTGATTCTTGCTCGGGGGTTCATTCTTGGGAAAGAGAAAGAAGAAGGTCACAGGGAGGTCTTTTGTCAGGGGTTGTGGAACTTGTACCACACCTCCTGAGGTTGACCGCACGTGTGTGTGTGTAGTTTGTGTGTATGTAAGTTTCTGTAATTTTCTTCTCCTTGCGTGTACCTGATTCTGTGGCTGTTTTCCAGTCAAACATCAGCGAGCAAAGTGTCAGTTTTAGCAGGCTATTCATCGTCGTCATCAGCATCATCAGAAGATGAAGATGAGGGAGAGGAGGAGAAGAAAAACAACACAAGTAACAGCAGTGCTACTGGACCAAAGGGGCTGCCAACAGGTAACATACTGGCCGATGGCTGAATTATTATTTTATTATTTACTTTACTAGTAGTACTACTACTGCTGAATCATTAATGTTACAGAGCCATGATGGAACAGCCTCTACTTTACTACTACTACTGCTGCTGAATCATTAATGTTACAGTTACTGGTGGAACATCCTCACTGCATGTGTTTTAGCTCCTTTTGTCTTCATTTTAATGCTGCAACAAGTTTAAAATGAAAGTTTTGGAGTCACAGTGCACCAGAAAGGTTCAGTAGGTCCCCTAAGTTCTTTTGCAAGGAAGCTGAAAGATTGCATTGTTTATAGTTACTTATAGTATCAAGCACAGTGTGGTTTGTGACACTTTGGTCAGTGGTATTTAATGGAGCCATTGACGTGTCTGGACTCAGGTAGAAAAGAAGAAGAAAAATCATAGCATGGCTGAAAAATCATAGTACAGCTCTTCTATTTCTCAGAAATAGTTGAACTAATTAAATGAGAGCTTTTGAGTATTATTGTGTTATAATAAACTCCATTAAGCTTAACATTTTTTGTGTTGGCAGTACCCCACCAAAGAAGTAGGAAGGGGGGTGGGGGGGGGGGGGGGTACTAGGAGCTATTAGATCAAATAATAGTTTGAAAGTAGACTTGTGGTCCAGAATTAAATGAACCAGAACCAGTGTTGCCATGCGACCCCCTTGCACCTCCCTCCTCTTTTCACTTGAATGGCTAACTCAGTTGCAACTTGCATTCTGTTGGCAGATTTCTTTGATCCCCAGTTCAAAGTGGAGGCAGAAAAAGCAGAGAGCAGCAGCAGCAGCAAGCCAGCTGCCATGGCCGATGTTCTTCCAGAAGGATTTTTTGATGACCCCAAGATGGACGCAAAGGTGATGTTTTGAAAATTATTTTTTTAACCGCATTTTGCAGTGAACAGATTTCTAAAAAAAAAACTTTAAAAAGTTGTGGTTTTTTTTTGCTTTTCTGTTTTACACTTTTGCTGATATTCTGTTAATTGCTCTTATTTTATGTGTCAACTATTGGGACACTTGCTGCTGTCAGATTATGTCTTCTAATGCTGTGATGTTGTTGGCAACTGGTTGAAACTTCATACTGAAAAGAATTAACACTTACCTGAACATCTTTATTTTTTAACATGGACCCGATGGAAGTCTTTTCTGGTTCATGAATGTTGTAGATATTGTTTGTGAAAAAAAGTCCTTTCGCTAGCTTTAACATGTTCACAAATGTTTAGATGAAAAAGGTCTTCAAAGTGCAAACCTCTGCCACCCCCCCCCCCCCAACACACACACACACACACATGCAAAAATGTTACAGAGGTTTTGACTGACCAGCAATGATAGTCATTGACTGTGAATGGGACTGACATTACACATGTGCTCATTAGAAGGCATTTGTTGACAGGCTGTCAGTCATTACAGGTATGCTGTGTAGTTTTCAACAAGCCAGTTGTTCATGGAGTATCTCTGTGTAACAGGTGTGTTGTACGTGCACCGTTTGTTATCAGCCTTCACTGAACCATTTGCTGATCGTGGACTGTCACTCTACATGTGGGTGAACCAGTTGCTGGAAATACATGTGGGTGAACCAGTTGCTGGAAATGTGCTATGGCCATGTACGAACTGTGCAGTGTGTATGGACTTTTTTCTCTGGAGGTGTGCTGTGTGTACACTGTTACATGACTGAGTGTCTTGCTGCTTCAGGTACGAAAGGTGGAGTACAAGGACAAGATGGAGGAGGAGTGGGAGCGGTTTCAGAAGTCCATGAAAGAAGAGTCGCATGTAAGTAATTTAATTAAGTCCATGAAAAATGTCACCTGTCACCTCCTAAAAGTCCTCAAGAGAAGGGTCCCCCAAAAAAGAGTTGAAATGGTTCGAACAGTCCAGGTATAGGTCACATGCAAGTAGTGGGGTGATTCCAGAAGTGCATGGTTATGTCAGATGGAAGTAGTGGGGTGATTTCAGAAGTCCATGGAGGAAGGGTGATTCCAAAGTCTATGGAAAGTGAGATGCAAGCAGCATGGGGTGATTCCAAGTGCATGCAAAGTCCCATGTAGGTGGAGTGGGCCAACTCCAAAGTCCCATGTAAGTGGAGTGGGGCAACTCCAAAGTCCCATGTAGGTGGAGTGGGGCAACTCCAAAGTCCCATGTAGGTGGAGTGGGCCAACTCCAAAGTCCCTTGTAGGTGGAGTGGGCCAACCCCAAAGTCCCATGTAGGTGGAGTGGGCCAACTCCAAAGTCCCTTGTAGGTGGAGTGGGGCAACTCCAAAGTCCCATGTAGGTGGAGTGGGGCAACTCCAAAGTCCCATGTAGGTGGAGTGGGGCAACTCCAAAGTCCCATGTAGGTGGAGTGGGGCAACTCCAAAGTCCCATGTAGGTGGAGTGGGGCAACTCCAAAGTCCCATGTAAGTGGAGTGGGGCAACTCCAAAGTCCCATGTAGGTGGCGTGGGGCAACTCCAAAGTCCCATGTAGGTGGAGTGGGCCAACCCCAAAGTCCCATGTAGGTGGAGTGGGCCAACTCCAAAGTCCCATGTAGGTGGAGTGGGCCAACTCCAAAGTCCCATGTAAGTGGAGTGGGCCAACCCCAAAGTCCCATGTAGGTGGAGTGGGCCAACTCCAAAGTCCCATGTAGGTGGAGTGGGCCAACTCCAAAGTCCCATGTAGGTGGAGTGGGCCAACTCCAAAGTCCCATGCAGGTGGAGTGGGCCAACTCCAAAGTCCCATGCAGGTGGAGTGGGCCAACTCCAAAGTCCCATGCAGGTGGAATGGGCCAACTCCAAAGTCCCATGCAGGTGGAATGGGGCAACTCCAAAGTCCCACGTAAGTGGAGTGGGGCAACTCCAAAGTCCCACGTAGGTGGAGTGGGGCAACTCCAAAGTCCCATGTAGGTGGAGTGGGGCAACTCCAAAGTCCCATGTAGGTGGAGTGGGGCAACTCCGAAGTCCCATGTAGGTGGAGTGGGGCAACTCCAAAGTCACATGTAAGCAGAGTGGGGGTGGTTCTAAATATCAGCAAAAGAAGTTACATGAGAGTAGATAAGAGATGATTCCAGAGTTCATGGTAAGCCATATGTATTATGTAAGAAGAATGCAAGTGATTCCAGAGTAAACGACGTGGTCGTTTATGCCCAGTCAACCAGGATGATTATATCAGGGCAAAAAAGTGATCCCAGAGACCGTGGAAAGTCACATGTAAGTAGAGTGGATGACTCCAGTCTGTGGAAAATCACATGTAAGTAGAGTGGATGACTCCAGTCTGTGGAAAGTCACATGTAAGTAGAGTGGATGACTCCAGTCTGTGGAAAGCCACATACACGTAGGGTGGGTGACTCCAGACTGGAAACCACATGTAAGTAGGGTGGGTGACTCCAGTCTGGAAAATCACATGTAAGTAGTTGGTTACTGTAGTCTGTGGAAAGTCACATGTAAGTAGAGTGGGTAATTCCAAAATCCAAGCAAAGTCATGCATTTTGTTTGATCTGTTAAATACAGGAAAACCATTGTTTGATCTGTTAAATGCAAGAAAACAATTTTTTTGACTAGATATTGTTCTCTAAACTTTCACATTGCAAGTGTTTCGTCTGGCTTTAAAGACACATTTTGTCCTGAAATCTGCAAGACTTCAGCGAAGTCACTTGCTTTAGCACTGTGCGTTACTGACCAGGAGGTTGATGTCTGTGTTCTGGCTGCAGGTGTCTGAGGCCATCATGGAAGAGGATGATGAACAGGCCAACAAGGAACGCAACCTGGATGAAATTGATGACCAGATGTAAGCTGGCCTTGGTTTATGATAATCTTGCATCTTATAGCATCCCACCTTCTTGTGCTTTAGATCCATCAGGCAAACACATGCACACATGCATGCACGCACATACACACGCACACACACACACTCCCACACACATGGGGAGTGGGGACAGCTCAGTGGTGCTTCAGATCCATCTTGCAAACACGCACACACACACGCACGCACGCATGCATGCACGCACACACACTCCCACGCACGTGGGGAGTGGGGACAGCTCAGTGGTGCTTCAGATCCATCATGCAAACATGCACGCACACACACATGCACGCACACACACATGCATGCACGCACACACACACACACACACACACACACACACACACACACACACACTCCCACACACATGGGGAGTGGGGACAGCTCAGTGGTGCTTCAGATCCATTATGCAAATACACACACACACAATATATGGGGAGCAGGGACAGCTCAGTGATTAGAGCATCAGACTCGTGATCAAAATGTCCCAGGTTCAAGTCCTGCATGTGCGCAGCAAGTCTGCTCAAGAGCAGAGCACTATATATATAAAAGCAATGAATACCCAGTCACCAAAATGTATGAATAAAACCTCAAAAACAGTATCTATGAATAAAACCTCAAAAATAATATCTATGAATAAAACCTCAAAAATAATATAGGAACATATGCTGTATTCTTCACACATGGTTGCACACAGAATGTGACAAGGATGGGGGAGGGAGGGGGGCAAAAGTTTCATTTGCTCTTCAGCAGGCAAACATACTTTGACTAATCCCACTGCATTGAGAGTTTAGCATACAAGTTCCATTGTTTACCAACCTGGATGTTTCCCTCTATAGTCACTGCTAAGGGAAGACTAGTTTCCCCCAAAATCTGTAAACTTCAGTGATGGATGTAGTGATGTGTTAGTTTCCAAAACAAAATCTTCATCAAGTTTCGCTGGTGGATATGAAGTGCATTTAAAAAAAAAAAAAAATTGTGATGGATATCGACTGCATTATTTTCAGCAACAAAAAATCTGTTTTCAGTCGGCGATGGCAAGAAGTGGAAGATCTGCATGTCAAGAAGGAAACCATTGCCAAGACAACAGGAGAAGATGACAGTAAAGACAATGAAAGTGACGATTTGGAGGAAGATGATCTTGAACAATTCCTGGACTGGCGGTCTAAAAAGTCATGGCAATAGCATCATGGGCATCAAGGAACGGAAATGATGTGTGTTTGGGCAAATACGGCTCTGTGTGTTTGTGTGTGCAGGTGTCAGAGAATTAGGAATGTTTGACATCTTCAAATGGTCGTATGATTTTGAAAAATGTTTTGCAAGTTGATCACTTCAGTTTTCTAAATGATCATTTTCATTCATGCAAATAAATATTGAAGTAGGGCAATTGTTTGGAGCTATAAGTTCAGTCATGTATACTCCTCCAATAATATGCAATACTTTAAAGCAAAAAAAAAAGGGGAAAAAAGTGTTTCAGGCCTTGGAGATTATTTTCAGTTCTTATAAAGTACCATGAAATGCTGCAGAGGGTGTAAATTATTTTTCAGACTGCAAGGTAGTTTGCTTCTCCTATGTTTTTGAATGCGTTTACTATTGGTGCAAGAGAACACACCATGTAGTGTAAGTACACAATCAGCTTGCGTACAGTGAAGCACCATTTTCTGTCAGCCTCTTCATAGTCTGTGGAGTTGCCATGTAGGTCATGGTCACATCTTTGTTATTGTGGTTGTAATTAATGCTGTGATCACATGGAGCAAAAGGATCAGTCTGCTGACTGTAGAAAATTGGAGTCATCTTTCACTGAATAAAGGAAACACAAGTTGCTTTAATTTTTGTGTCTACTCTCATGCATGTCTGTTGGTTTTGTAGTTTGTAGATTACTTATGTAAGTGAGGGAAAAAACACACCAGAAATTGCTTTGCAATACGATATTTTGTCTGCAAAAAATGAAAAACTAAATCACCCAGTGTCACATACAAGTCGACTTGATGACATCAGTCAGTACAGTTAGCTGCATAAGTCTGCAGTGTCAGGACCCGACAACAGTTTGCTTACCAATGTGTTCAGTTCTGATTTTTCTTTCAGGGAACTTAACCTGATACAACCGTACAGGTTGACGGCGTAAAACACGAAGTTACTACTACTACTTTCAGGGAACAGTAGCAGGTTTGCAAGGAACCAATGAAGTTAAGAAATATGAGATAGTGGACAGCTGTGATGCACCTAGCCTACTAAGGTATACTATAGCATTAGGTGTACGCAGTAGCAAATCATCCAGTAGAATGATTTCCACAACAGTCTGGTCTCCATCAACTCCAGCTACCTGCCAAAACCATCAGGCAGCAGATTGAGCTCCAGAAAGAACAACACCTGCATCTACGACATCCCATCCTGCAAGACACAGTCCAGATAGATGTCGTCCTTCCCCAGAACCATACCAGACTGGAACAGACTGCCCCAGGAGATTGTGACAGCTGAGTCACTGGACTGTTTTAAGTCCAGGCTCAACTTGTCCCTGTAAACACCAACTGAAACACACTTTTTTATTCTCAATGCCATGGTTTGCCTCATTTCTGGTCTGCCATAGTTTCACATGCTGTTGGACACACATTTTGTCGTCATGTCTGCAGAAGTGGGAGTCTGCAGTATATATTCAGCCGTTTGATTTTTCGAGACCACTGTTGCAGGTTGGGGGTGCTGCCAGCTTCATCTGCCTGTTCAGGTGGGCGTTGAGTCGGCTGCGGCCCGTGAGAGGCACACACATGATATTCGCATAAAGGAAAACATGTTGGAGGGACAGGGGCAGGAGGTTAAGATCATAATGAAAGAAACTGGGTATCTGAGGCCTTTCTAAAGGTTAGAATGGAAACTGTATATGTCATTCAAGATGGAGGGACCAACATGCCAGAATGATCTTGAAGTTGAACAAAACATTTTGGAACTAGAACAACAAATTTTGAAAATGCTGTATCATACGTCTCAAGCCATTTTACACCAGAGATCAGAACACCATTGTACATATGAATACCCTTCAGCTGTGTTATCAAGAAACAAGTAATGCATAAGTCATGTCCATAGAAGATCCATACATAACTCTATATATATATAATTATATAGTTCTGTATGGATCTTCTATTTAAGCATACACAGGAGCACATGGGTAATGTTTTTAAACTTTATTGAACAAGGCTTCATGATGTACATAACGACTATACAATGATTTCCACATCCCATGAATCAAATCAAGCAACTACTGTGTGCGACAAATGAAACTGAAGGCTTCTTGAGCCATTTCACACAAGAGATCATAGCACTATTTTTGTGTGCGTATGTGTACACTTCAGTGATGACATCAATAAACAAGTAACAAATAAGTTGCATCTATGAAAATGCATTTCTCTTTGCAGTGCTTAAATATGAAAACTTGCGTGTCTATACTAACTTGTGTCAAACGAAAGATTTTTTACTAACAACTTCAGTGTTAAATATTTAATATGATAGCATCTAACATAATTATATCAGATGCACCATGAACAAAACTTTGCTTCTATAACACCTGAATAATAATTGGTGGAACACCTTGCCCCAACTTTCTTCACAAAATCTTCTGCAAGACTAGACAGATTTGAGACGTTTTATCTGTGACATGAAGTAACTATTTAAGAAATTTATTTAAAAAACTTGCTTTTGGAGATGTTTCACCTATGACCAGGTCCTATGAGTGCAGGGTGGAGAGATTTTTCTTTCAAAGCACATAACTGGTTGTGGCCTTGTAGTCTTGCATATTGTGTAGCGAGGCCAGGTGTGCTTTCATTTTCCAATTTGCGTGAATATTTTACACAACTGCAACTGTAAGAGAAATCGCGAATCAGGAAGAGGTGGCGCAACTTTTACTAAA
The DNA here is from genome assembly GCA_963584105.1 of Alviniconcha strummeri. NCBI lineage: Eukaryota > Metazoa > Mollusca > Gastropoda > Provannidae > Alviniconcha > Alviniconcha strummeri. Next base: position 22,505,220 of record OY757543.1, on the reverse strand, counting down.
CTAATTATACTGGCAGCAGGTTGACCTCTGCCCTCACGTAATTAGCACTTGTCATCATGTACACACAATGGCTTTCTAAATAGGGCCCTGTGAACTCAACTTTTTCTCATCAGTCTAATGTAAAAAAGGTTAATAAAACACTTAAGCCTGAAGTGAGAGCAAAGTGTATAACACAAAACAACAGTGTTGACAAAAGTACAGAACTGAGCGAGTGCATGCATGTTTCACTTGACGAGATTTTGACAGAGTGGGATCTATTTGAAGCCTTTCATGTCTGGCGCCCTTTTTCTGCAAGCATATTCATAGCATTTTGGTGGAAATTAGGCTAATTACACAAGGGTGGTGGTCAAACCCTTGCTAGTATAATTCTGTTCAACAGAAAAATGTGCTGCCTCTTCCAGATCAACATTTTCTTAGTTTTAAGGGTGGTCTAAAAAAAGCCCATGGTTTTCATTGCAAATCCAAAAATAAGTCCATACTCACAGATGCTCCACACTAGACTACACTCCAGTGAAAGCAGTAGTGTGGTTCAACTCCCAGACACATATGTGTATGTATGTATCAAAAGCTATGCTAACAGCAAGTTTCTGTTAGACTTGTTAGAGTTTGAGAAGTGCCGCATGTGCTAAAAGATGGCCTGTGCTTCCTTTCAGATTATGCGTATCACAGATAAGGAGGCAAGAAACACTTTGAATTCTGAACTTGGGGTCATTTAACAGTACACACAAGACAGTCTGGAGGCTGGCTTTAACAAAACATACTGATTTACTGTGCACAAATTAATGCGTGGCACATTCATGTACTGGCAGCTGGTCTACATGACAGTTACAAAGCAATAAGTACATGATTTGGTCTGAAATTAACAGGAAGCATGTTGGTAAAATAATTAAGACGTACAAGTGAAAGAGCTCAAGAAAAGTCAACAACTGTGAATCTTAGATTCTGTTTGTAGAGTAAATTTAATCTTAGTAAATAAATGTTAGACCTTTTCGCAACCAGTATAAATCTAATTGTAGTTGGTTCTTACCTTACTTGTATTTGACCTTAAAAGCAAAATCGAAAATGTCAGATTCTTTCAGCTTTTTTTGCATATACTGACACTTGTACTTTCCTCCATCAAAATTGTGCAGCATACACCCGCATTCTCAGTCACCCAGCAGTAATCAGGCACAACAGATGCAGATATCCTCAAGTACTCACTTTGCAAGTGACCTCGCATTCAAACCAAACTTTACAGAAAGACATGATACAATGAAATTTGACAGCTTCAAATGGCAGGTTTTCATTCAGATCATTCACCCTGCCGCTTCAGCCCCAAGGCTAATCTGTTTTCACTGGTTCAGGTTTGACCATGAGAGAGGTGGGGGTGGTGAAGGAGGCGTCGGCTGTGCTGGCAGCAGAGGTGACGGCAACCGGGGAGAACAGCGTGAACTCGGGCTGGCTGGTGTACGCCCGGTACAGCTCCTGGGAACAGAGCTTGGCTTTCTCCCTGGATGAAGGAAAATCCTGTTAATGACCGTCTCGCCGTCTGCCGTCTGGAAGTTCTCCTAGCAGTGTTCTACTTCTATACAGCATATTACCAGCTGGTTAGAGGTTTAGCTCACCCCATGACTGGAAAAACAAATGAAAGCCTGTTGCCAGTTGTCAATGCTTTGTGGAAACTGCCCAGCAGGTTATATTAAATATTTTTGTTAAGAAGTCACACAGTGTTCCAAGCTGCAAGCAAACAGCCAAGTCCTACCAGAGAGTGACTGAAAAACAAGGGGATAAAAACACAAGGAGAGGGGAGAGGGGCAGAACTTAGAAACTTTAATACACAAGAAAAAGGAGAAGGGGGGGGGGGGGAGGGACTTCACTCTGAAACTTTAAAAATCAAGAAAAAAACAGGGTGGGTGGGGGAATCAGCACTTGATGAAGAAACTTTAATACACGAGAATAGTAGCATTATGTCTGCTAGTCCGTGTTATGTAGTCAACATAAGCACACACACACAAAAAATGCCTGCCTGGTTTTTATTTTTCAACAGTTTTGCTATTGGCATACTTTTCAACAGTACTGTTATCAAGACATTCATTATGAAAGGCATAATAAACACAAAGGTGTACAAGGAGTAATTTATAAATGACCCCAAAACACACATAAAAAACCCTACAACGAAACAGAAGGAAAAACGTAACATTTGAACACAAACATCCAGTACAGTTAAATACGCAATTTATATAGGTACCTAGCAGTGTTCGAGACAAAAAGGTACACATATCTTACTTGTACGGGGCTTGTTCCTCTCTCCCCATGTTGCGCCAGGCGTGGCCCATGATCTTGCTGATGTGCGATGTGTGCACACCTGGGTGAGCCCTGCAGGCAGAAAGGAGCACAGTGCTCAGTGCTGTCAATAAGACACTCCTTAAATCCCTGCCTCGGCTTAGGCTGTGTCACATCAACAGCAACAGCAACACCAAGGCCCAGGCTGTGTCACAACACACTGACATCAGCAGTATGGGCTGTCACAACACTGACATCAGCAGTATGGGCTGTGTCACAACACACTGACATCAGCAGTATGGGCTGTCACAACACTGACATCAGCAGTATGGGCTGTGTCACAACACACTGACATCAGCAGCAGCACCAAGGCTTGGGCTGTCGCAACACACTGACATCAGCAGTATGGGCTGTGTCACAACACACTGACATCAGCAGCAGCACCAAGGCTTGGGCTGTCGCAACACACTGACATCAGCAGTATGGGCTGTGTCACAACACACTGACATCAGCAGTATGGGCTGTGTCACAACACACTGACATCAGCAGCAGCACCAAGGCTTGGGCTGTCGCAACACACTGACATCAGCAGTATGGGCTGTGTCACAACACACTGACATCAGCAGTATGGGCTGTGTCACAACACACTGACATCAGCAGCAGCACCAAGGCTTGGGCTGTCGCAACACTGACATCAGCAGTATGGGCTGCATCACAACACACTGACATCAGCAGCAGCACCAAGGCTTGGGCTGTCACAACACTGACATCAGCAGTATGGGCTGCGTCACAACACACTGACATCAGCAGCAGCACCAAGGCTTGGGCTGTCACAGCACACTGACATCAGCAGTATGGGCTGTGTCACAACACTGACATCAGCGGTATGGGCTGTGTCACAACACTGACATCAGCAGTATGGGCTGTGTCACAACACTGACATCAGCAGTATGGGCTGTGTCACAACACTGACATCAGCAGTATGGGCTGTCACAACACTCTGACATCAGGAGCAACACCAAGGCTTGGGCTGTGTCACAACACAGACATCAGCAGCATGGGCTGTGTCTCCATTCACTCTCTGGAATGTATTTGTGTTTGTACAGTTGCAGAACTGGATGACCTCAGTGCTCACCCGAGATATGCTACAACTGCTACTTCTTGAATCAAACTCTAGTTTTATGATGAATTTGTCTTCAGAAGACACCAAACTACTTTTACACTTGTTTCGTTTTTAAGACAAACTTTTGTTTGGAAGAAGTGACTTTGCTGGTCCCAGCCCTTCTGTTTCCAGAGGGGTCTGCTGCAGTAGTAAATACATTTCTAACAGGCCGGCCATCATTCGCTATGCTCCCCTCTTCTAAATGGAGAGAGAGGGGAAGGGAGGGAGAGAGAGAGAGAGAGTGTGTGTATTAAAGTGTTGATACTGTGATGGCATACTCGATAAACTTGCGTCGATTCAGTCTGCTGAACATCATGAAGCCGTTCATCCAAGATGTTTTGCGCAGGTCCAGCTTTGATTTCAGTTTGTCCTGCGTCTCTGGTGTAGCCACCCTGTCAAATGAAAATGACATGGAAAAGATGAAAAAAGATGAGATGGAGTGAGGCGGAGAGAGAGAGAGAAAGAGATGGATTCTGAAGAAAAAAAAAGAGGGTTCTGCAGATCAGCAGATTATTCTGCCTTATAAATGGTTCCAGCAAAAGGTGAAAAATGGTCAAACCGTTTGGTGCCTGCACAGCCTCAGAAATGATCTAGTCAGAAACTTTGGTCCTGCAAGGCCTTACCCATGATTTAGGCAGGAGCAACCTAAGAAATGACCAAGGCAGAAACAGTCAAGACGTACCTGTTGGGTTGTGGCAGGGGTCTTAGAAATGACCAAGGCAGAAACAGTCAAGACGTACCTGTTGGGTTGTGACAGGGGTCTTAGAAACAACCTAGGCAGAAACAGTTGAGGCATACCTGTTGGGTTGTGGCTGGGGTCTTAGAAACAACCACAGCAAAGTCAAGACATCCCTGTTGGGTTCTGGCAAGGGTCTTAGAAACAGTCAAGACATACCTGTTGGGTTCCGGCAGGGGCCTGACAACTTGCACAAGGGTGCCTGGACCCTCCACCCCCAGCTTGGCGCGGGTGGCCTGCAGTCGCTGCACGGGGTGTCGGTGGTTACAGCGGATGTTGTAGGGCAACACTCGCACTTTGCAGGGGCTTCTGTCTGTAAGCATGAACAAGCATCGTGACTGGTTGGTTGATAGGGTTTAACATGGAGTTGTCTCCAAAGAGGTACTGGTGTGGACCGAAATTCCAGCTACACCCAACATTACACTGTTGCTACCAGAATGATTGTGCTCTCAGATGGGCAGCAATGAGAGGCATTTTTATGTTTCACTAAATTGTGAGGGGCAGTCACAATTAGACACTGTCAGCAAACCAAACTTTTGAAGAGAAAGGAGAGCTGAGGCACATTCAAACCAGTCATTCTGCTTACCAGCCGAACACCTTACTGCTCAGCCAAATTGGCTCGCAAGCGTAGGGATACAATTGCTGACAGTTTTTGTTTTTTGTCGTCATTACTGGTGTTGGCATTAATTCAGGTCACCTTCCCTTGGTAAACTTACGTGTTTTTGCTTGAGCTATGTTGTTTACCTGCCCTGTGCTTTGAACAAGCACTGGACAGGAAAACAACAGCTCAACCAAAAACAGATACATGGTTTAGCTTTTCACTTCATTTTTGTTTTTGACCATTTAGCTGTTGTTTAAGTGTCGTTTTGTAGCCTAATTGTAACTTGACAAAGGGTATTACCCCGAAAATCATTCTTGTTTAATTTTTTATATATTTTTTTTTACAATACCTTTAAGTAAAATTCAGTACAACTGGGGTAAAAGTGAAGTTTGGCAGAAATATATGCACTTTGTTCGGAACAAGGATTTTCACTTGTTCATAATTTATTACTAGAACTGCACTAGAATGCATGCCTGTAGGCCTTGTAAAGAACACAATAACTTCAATTTAAAAAAAATCAAAAAAAATCAGCACAAATGGGGCCAAAGTGAAGTTTGGCAAGCACCTTTCTTTTTAAACAAGGATTTTCATTTGCTTATAATTGGTTACATTCCCCCCACCTCCATCAGTGCGCAGTGGCACAGTTTTCAGCGTTCCAGTCGACCACGATGGAAGGTAGGCTTTTTCAGTGAGGTAATCATCGTCATCGCACGAAGATCGTCTGGGGCTAAGTTGCTTGCGCTTGTTCCGCCGCGGAATGCTTTTTGAATCGGACTCCATCATGTGTCTGTGGATGCTGAAGAAGCTATTGATGGGCTTGTTCTGAGCACTGGAGTGCTGCCAGGGCCTGGGTGTGGGGACAAAGGGTCGATCCTCACCACTCTCAGTATCCCTGTCACCACCTGTGTCTTCAGCACAACCCATGGCAAAAGCGAAGGAGGTCTTGACATTGTTCTGAAACAGAACAGACAACCAGAAATGACACAACGCTGGGGGAGAGGGGGATGCACATACAAAATTCATAACAATATATCAACAGGTCAAACAACAACAGCAACAAAACAATCATATTACCAGTCCCTCTCAGATTAGGGTGTTCTGCTGCTTTGCAACAGAACCATGCAAGAATACCAAAGAATAATTACCTTTGATTACTCTTAAATACACACACACACAAACACGCATGCATGCACACACACACACGAAAAAAAACAGGGCAAGATGTGGGAGGTGGAGGGGAGTAGGGGAAACAGAGTTGTACATACAAACATAAAGTAATGGTACATTGTATACTTCATGCTGCAGCTAAATTTTTAATCACCAGACCACACACCTTCAGTTTACTGCCATTGCATTGTAATTCCAATTTAAAAAGAAAAAAAGTCATACTAACAATATCTTGCATTTCTGATGCATATCTTAATACTGCCACCTCCACAGTTTTCTGTTTTGTACACTACTCACTCAAAAGCTACAATGACAACTACAAGTGAGCAAAGCTTGCACTCTGAGGCCATAAATCTTCATAAGCTGTGGAATTACAAGCAACCGAAATACGCCCACAAAAAGAAGAAGAAAAAACCGCAAAGCTTACATCATTAGTGCTGGATGAGATCTCCAGCACAGCAGAAACATTGTCATCAACAGAGGAACTGAAGAACACTTCAGTGTCACCTGAATCAAAGCAGACCCAAATATATTATGTGTGGAAAACATAGACATTTTATTCACTGCTAGCTAACAACAACAATTGTCCATTTAAGGTAATCGGCTGGCTGGCAAAGAGAAGAGCTAGCTTTGAGAAGTAGAAATATTTCTATCTGCAGGTGTTAGATGGTATTCTATCACTATTTACATCACAAAAGTACTTTTCTGTGGTCAATTTACGTTTCTTGGGGTGTAGCTGTGTTGCTTTGCTATTTACAATGAAGAGTAGAAGAAAGTAGTCCAACTTGGTCAAAACAGCAGTGCCTACAGTATTCTTTTGTGACTCTGGCGTCAAATTTGAACAAACTAGACCACAGATCAACTGAAAAATGTACTATCCATGTCAGCAACACGGGAGTTAACAAGTACTCGAAAGAGGTCACACAAACACAACAACAAAGACCTGAGTTGCTGATGGTAATAACTCTCACCTGGAATGCATGTGTGGAGGTGGTACTGTAATTACCTGGCAATTTGTTTTTCCAGCACCTAACACTGTGTACAGCAAAAGAACACCAAAGGGCAACTGCTACTGCTTTTCAAACCTATCACCTTGTTGGTGATCATGCTAGACATTTTTCAAACCGGTGTGACATCTGTAAGGTGGCAAAAGTGATTCACAAAAACTGGTCAGACAACCACTGTAACTGGTCTTATACACGGCCATCTAACCCACTCCTAGAGCTCTACTAGCACACACCCTGCTCTGTTCCATGTCTAGAACACACACACAATACGCCCCATGCACTTTCTGTGCTGTGTTGTTGTTGTTCTAAACACCCCATACACTTTCTGTGCTGTGTTGTTGTTCTAAACACCCCATACACTTTCTGTGCTGTGTTGTTGTTGTTCTAAACACCCCATACACTTTCTGTGCTGTGTTGTTGTTGTTCTAAACACCCCATACACTTTCTGTGCTGCGTTGTTGTTCTAAACACCCCATACACTTTCTGTGCTGTGTTGTTGTTCTAAACACCCCATACACTTTCTGTGCTGCGGTGTTGTTGTTCTAAACACCCCATACACTTTCTGTGCTGTGTTGTTGTTCTAAACACCCCATACACTTTCTGTGCTGCAGTGTTGTTGTTCTTAACATCCCATATACCTTCTGCGCTGCGTTCTTGTTGTTCTTAAATGTTTTTGTTTGCTTTTGAGAACTGGTCAAACAAAATAACAGCATGTCTGACAGATGGCCGATTTTATTCCAGTCTAATTATGCTTATGTTAACCAGTAACATAATGGAAGTTAGCATTCAAGGCGAAACCTGCTCGTGTGCAACAAAACCATGCCCCAGATAGCCAGTATGTCCGACAGATGGCCGATTTTATTCCAGTCTAATTATGCTGATCTTAACCAGTAGCATGCTAGAAGTTACCAGTCAAGGCGAAACCTGCTCGTGTGCAACAAGGCCATGCCCCCATCCTGAAGGACCCCTGTGTGGCTGACTGAACATTAAAACTCAAGAACTAGCCTTGCCACAGGCTGCTGCAGTTGTTTTTGAATATTTGGGCTGTCACACAGTGCAACAAGTGCCACCATACGCCATGCTGCAACCGTTTTTCAGTCCCTATCTGCGAAACAAAACCCCGGCATGGGCCACTGAAGTCACAGCGGTTATTTTTCACCCCTAGCTGCCATGAGCAATGAAACCTCACCATGAGTTTCGCCGACGCTGACAATCTCCTGATTGCTGCTTATCGTCCAGACATGAGCTATGTGGTCATCATCACCAGCAACGCTGGAGGATGGCACGGTGGAATCCTGTGATCGGACGGTTACTTCCTTCTCGGCAGGTGGCACCATCACGGGCACCACGTAGTCAGTGGTGGAGTCAACAGTGGGAGAGGAGACTTTCAGACGACCACTGCCGCTGCTGCTGTTGTCATCCTGCTCCTGGGGATAATTCTGACCCGATTACAGACATACATCTCCACACCCTTCACTAACCTGGCAAGTTTGCTAGGAGAGGATTAGAACTTGTGTCCAGCAATCCTCTACATAATTATACCCCCTCCTGGGAATATGTGTGGCATATTCCACTTTTGTACTTAAAAATTATGCACCATGAAAGCTGTTACAAAAATCTACCTGTTGACTTTGATACCAATATAAAAAAAATATTTATTTAATGGAAACTCCTTATTTTTAACCTGGTAGTCCTGGCAGTTTGCCCACAAGTTTGCTCACAAAAGTGACATGAGCAGGTCTGTGGCAGACTGGAAGAAAACAAATCATCAGCAACTAACATTTAATCAATCCGAAATTTATTTTCAAATTAAAAGAAAAGAAAGAGCAGTATGTCTGCTTGAGAGATGTCCATATAATTATTGCTTACCTTCATTGACCCAGCCAGGTTTTTTGTTGCTGCCAGCACCTCATCGTCTCCAACATCTGGATCTGTCAAATACCAAGCACAATTTCATCAAACATAAAACAAGCAATAGCCAATTTCTGGAAACAAAAGGGGACACAATTTTCTTAAGCATGATAACTGCAAATGGGGGACACAATTTAGTGCCATTTTTTTGAGCGCAATAGAGTTGCAAATAGGGGACACAATTTAGTGCCAGTTTCTTGAGCATGACAGAGTTGCACCCTCCTGATCCCCTGAAGGGGAAGACAAGCATCACTCTCTCCTTTGCTATATGCTTACAAGAATGTATTTGAAAAGACGACAAAATTAGTGTAATTATCTATCTTGCAAGAGAGTGTGTGTGTGTGTGTGTGTGTGCATGCCCGTCTGTGCATAAACGTGCTTGAATGCCAGTGGGTGTCTGTGTGCCAGAATGTATCATGTATGTTGATGTTTCAGACTCTATATCCTTCTTCTAGAACATTGACAATATAGTCGGCTACATCACATTCCAAGTAATTTTTTTTAAATCTATACTCGTAATACAAACTGCTACAATTTGAATATTCAATGAATGTAAACCTTGGTATTTTCCACAACAATGAGGAATCGCACCTTCGATACCCTTGAAGTAGTCTCTGAAGTAGTTGCTGAAGTTGTCGGTGAGCAGCACCCAGCTGGGGTGAGGCTTGCTGCCCAGCTGCCAGCACAAGAACTTGATGGTGTTCTCCAGGAAAGCAATGTAGGAGATGACTCGCTGCATCATCACCACCTTCAGCACAAGGTAACAAGCACTCAGTGATCACACTAGACATTTCTCAAACTGGTGTGACGGCTATATGGTGGCAAAAGTGGTTTGGGGAAACCAGTCTGACAATCGTTGTAACTGGTCAGATACATGGCTGTCTAGTATACTACTACCACACATGCACAAAAACACACATCCACATGCACACACATGCATAACATGCACTCTCTCTCTCTCTCTGTGATTTCCAGTCAAACAAAATAACTGCTGGTACATCTGACCAAATGCCGATCCTTTATCACCATTTATACAAAAGTAGTTCATTTATGATGTCACTGATACAGACTGCCAGGCACAAAATGGCAGGTGCTGCCGGGCACAAAATGGTAGCACCCACGGTCCTCTTTTCATCAGACTCAAACATGAACTAGTTTTGAGGAAAACCGGGCTGTGGCCCTCATAGGCACCCGTACATGTAGCATCAATTAAAAATAACTTCTTAAGTGAAATAGTATTAAATGTTGGCACCTTGGTTTCTCTGTTGTCTTCAGCCGAGCCTGGTACCAGCAGGCAGATAGCCTTCAGTTGCTCGTTGAGCGAATGGTGCCGTATCCTTTGAAAGGAGGATAATAACACCAGTTAAAGACACTGGGAAGAGGTGGTTTGAACTGTAATGTGATGACAAAAATATACAGAACATTAAGAGATGGACAAGATGATTAAAGCAGCACCCCCCCCCCCCCCCCCCCCGGATGTATTAGGACAAGTAACTTGGCTTTTTATGCCCAGTCAGCCAGTTATATCACTTATCAGGGCACAACACATTTTGTCAGCACATTAAATGCCCAAAAATATATACATGCTGAACTAGTATATATTTACAAAAAACAAACAAACAAGAAAACTAAGTAAAAATGGGTTAAAACAAAAACAGATCAAAATTGTTTTCACAAACTCATAATCCTTCAGCAATACTGATTTCTTCCAAGTATTCAAATATACAACCCAAAGAAATTTCTCAAATACAATGCTCAATAACTGAATTGTAAAATGTCTCTCTTATGCAAGGGCAAGGGGCATGGATAATATGTACATAAGTCAGGTTGTTTTTGACATCTGCTTGGAGCACGGATACACAGAATCAAAAAACAACTCCTTGTGTTAATGAACTAAGCTTGTTTTTTTGTACCCAAATAGAAACAAAAATGTTGAAGGATTTTTTTTTTTTCCTCAATCATTTGCTTAACTTATGAATAAAATACCGATGGCAAATGGAATGCTATCTTTGAAGAAAAACAATAAATTACATTCTCATGATCACAGTAATACCTTCAACATTTTTGTTTCTATTTGGGTGCAAAAAAACAGGCTTAGGTCATTAACACAAGTTGTTTTTGAGTATGCACAAATATTGGTATAGCTATTATAAGCACAAAGAATGGAAATTAGTATATAACGCCCAGTCAATCATGATCAGTGGTTATATCAGGGTGAAAATGTAGGCACAAGGAGAAAATAGCAACACTAATAAGTGTGAATTTGATTGTTAAGCTTAATCATATCATTTAACTGTTACCCTTTTCATGGTGTCTGTGTTTTTCCATAATTAATCATATCAATTCATCTTTACCTTTCACTGTGTCTATGTTTTTCCATAATGTGGCGCAGAGTGTTAGGAGTCCTGTTTTTGCGAGAGCTGCTGGACTTTCTGCGGTTGTCAGGTGACAGATGCGACATGCTCCCATCAGAATCTGGGCTCTGAGCCTTCTTGACAAACAAGCATCCAAATCTTAACATCACAATCATCAACCTTAACATCAGGCCACAACTGACAAGCAAATTTACCAGACAATGTTTGTAAGGGGAGTAATTTTTGACAGGTGTAGTTGTCTCCCTTGCACACTGCAATCAGTCCTGGGGAGTGTTCTCATGATTGGGAAAGTTCACTTCTGTGAGGAGTTTTCCCAGTCCTGTTTTTGAGTTTAAAGCAATTCTTTTCTGGGTCTTATAGTGATGATGATGATGAAGTGGTGTTTAATGTCCTCAGATGTCAGTTGACATATTTGGGACAAGCTGTGACCAATGCCGAAGCATGGTTCAATATAGCTTTACGTCCACGGAAACCAGAAGGCTTGTTAGGACAGACAGCCCAGGACGGCCACCTCGACTCTCACACAGCTCCTGAACTACGTCTGATAGTGATCCTACTAAATCTTTTTGAGGTAAATCACTGACTGCATTCTTTGCTGGTATGGTCTGATTAAAAAAATTAATACAATATCAAATTGTTTTTAATACTCTATTGTCCTTTGGATGAAATTCAATGGTAAGGCACAACAGCCCAAAGAGCAGTGCTACACATTCCTACCACTGTACCAGCGTGTGCAGTTGTTTCGTTTTTCTTCTCAAGTATCCAAACAATGCTAGTGATTGGGATTTTTAAAATGCACACAAATGGTTAAGCGTGCAATTGCTGTGTTGACAGCCTAAGAGAGTGTGTATTAGTCTCATGAAAGTTGACTGGAAGAAAAAAAAACATAAAAACACCCCACCACATTGGGGATTCAAACCTACGTTGGTATTGTGCCTGGCTTTTCAATCAGATGATATACCAACTAAGCTATTCCACCCCTACTCCTCTCCTTTTAAAAACAGAAATTAGTATTCATCAACCCCCCCGCCAAAACACACACACACAAAAACTTCTAAGCAATAAAAACAGAATCATACCTCAGTATTGTAGCAATCATTACTGCAACAAGTTTCTTCATGAGAAATGTCCCTTACATCCATGCCACAATGCAGAGAATTCTCCACCTAACAAAAACCAGAACATTAACTTCAATGATATGTTAGCTACAAACTGATGTGCAACAGTTCTATGTTGATGGTTCTTCTACACAAGGACCGATTATGATGGTCATGTACCTGGATAAATGGGTGTTGAAAATCAATTACTTTATCCCTGTTATATAATACACATCATTCACGCATATAGTCTGTCATGTAACTCACTGTAATTTTCATTGATACTGACCAATGAAGCATAACAAATAGCGTTTGAGTGCTTTTTCTTGGCATTTAACACTTTGTGAAAATGAAGGTCAAAACAATCAGTGAGGTGAAACAAAGGCATCAAATCACATGACACAAGTAAAAGTCCAACTGCCTGTTCATGCTACATGTTTCAAGAGGATTGAGAAAAAATGAAGTTGAATGAATCAAGTAAGTTGAAATCAGAATGTATGGGTGAAACATACAAAGCCATATATATATATTGACCTACTTCAGGCTTAAAAGAGAAAAACTTTAATAGTTCTGCATCTGCTGTGATGCACTGGCAATGGGGAAGTGTATCTGCGCTGTCTAAAACAAATCTGAAACAAAGCTGACTGATGGCATTTATTCCTTTCATTGTTTGTATATATATATCATCTTTCTGTTGATTGCTATATGAATTCTTTTGGTCCTCTCATGCATTTTGGTGAATGTCATAACCTTTTTCTTTTTATCACAGTTGTATTACCTGATTGAGATAAGCATTCTTTTGGACCTTTCATGCACTTTGGTAAACCTTTTTTTTTTATCACCCTATCTGTCAGTTAAAACCATCATGAAGATCACAAAACAACAGAAAAACAATACAAAGTTCATCAACAAAGCAAATAATCACTGTAAAACAGCTTCCTGTGAGTAGTACCGGTGCTTCTGTAGAATTGCCGAAGTCTTCACTTGGTTCACTCTTTATGAAACTGTAAAATGGTTCTTCTTGGAGAAGCAGGTCTGCCAACTCATCCTGGCTCTCTTCACACAATGTTGCAATGTCATCGAAGGTCACATCCACATCTATGCTGGCCATGTTTTGTATCTGTTTTGCACACAAAGGAAACAGAAATCATTTTTAGGACCCCCACAACAATGAAACATGGCTGTGTCACTAGCCTAGTCAGTCGGTATTACGCTGGTCAGTGCTGGAATCAGTAGTCTACAGTTCTACCAGTGCTGCGGCTGCCGTAGATTTTTTATTTTTTTTATATATAAAAAACAGCAACAAACTTTTACGTGCTGTGATATGAATGTTTGAATGTTTTTGTTGGCGGGAGGTGGGGGTAGCGGTAGTTTTTGCCTCATCCCTGCATCGATAGCCACCAAAACCACCTCAGAGGTAAGAGCCGGGTTTCTGTCCAGATTCCAAACGAAAATCACTCTGTCCAGAACATTCCTCGTGCAGTCTGCGAATCCTGCTGGATGCAAGCACCTTAAATTACAACTGCCCCGAGCTGACTGTTTCAACGATTGCGGCGCTGTTGCAAAAGGCGAACTGGTTTAGATCTATTATCATCTAGTGAGGAAAGGCTGCCCTAACCCTGTTGGTGAAATGATTGCACTGACAGTCGAGCCACGTGGGCAAACTGCGTTCTCAGCTCAGTGCATTTTGTATTGCCAACTGTGAGGTTACCTAGTTAGGTAGTTGGCTCTTGCAGCGAGCCGATAACCAGAGCGAAACACACACATAAATCTATTTGCACCAAGAGCCGACTGGCCACTGATTATGTTTCCATTTTACGGCTTTTATGTCGAACAAAAGTACTGCAACAAAAAATACCCAGGGCGAACGTCAAACGGTTCTGGCCTGATCGTCACTTTTAAAATGAAATTACTATATGCCGCGGCTTTTGTCCACGGCATTTCTAAGTTTTTTACCACA